>CAUYUJ010017393.1:1479164-1501664 GCA_963575745.1 Prorocentrum cordatum | reverse complement strand
GGGGCCCTCGGGGATCGCTGGAACATGGGGAGCTGGATGATATGGACGATAGGGACGGAAAGAGAAAAAGTCGGCGGCCAGCCTGGAGGGAACTGAATAGGGGCGGACATTATCGTAAACCTTGGTCATCCCCAGGCCTTCCGAGAAGTTATCCAAGCCTTCCCAACAGACGCAAAACACCTGTCACCGTCGCCTTCTGAGAAGGCATTTTCCTTCTCATTTTCCCCGTCGCCCGCCGCCGAAAGAGGGAGAGAAAGAGGAAAAGAGGAAACGAGGACGAGGGGCTCTGGCAATTCTGAGACGGGGCGGCCGCTCCTTCTGAAGGGGTCCGATCAACATCGGAACGGCGACAGGCACGTGAACGGCGAGAAAAAATTGGCCCGACCTTGTACGCGCGATGACATTGCGACCTTGGGCCGAAGCTTACGGTGGCCGCCAACGTGGCACGCCAAGAGGAGAAATACAGGGTTTATGCGCGACCTTGCGCGGGAAGCCCACGCGCGCATGTCCGCGCAATCGACCCCGTTTTCCCCCGCCGCGCGGGCGGGGCTCTCGATGCCGAAGAATTGCAAAGGATTGTCGTTGAAAGGCGCTCGCCGCCACGCGCCGGGGAGGGGTGGGGCGGGAGGGAGTGGGAAGGGGGGGGTGAAGCATGGGCCTCGGGGGGGACCAAGAGGCAGGATAGCCCAGAATCGAATCGATGATTCCGACTAGCGATCGAAATTAATCGGATCAGCGGAAGTCGGCTGCCAAATCGAAAAACATCGAAACGGCAGGCATCCGCAGGCTAGTGGGCCTCCAATGAGAAATCTGAATCCAGATCAGGATCCGAAGCTGAATCGAAATCCGAAGCCATCGACGTCGACTCGAAACGAAATATGAGTAGCCGAAGCGAACGTCAAAATCATAGCGGTCGAAAACACTGGCTCGCCTGTGAATGCCGACAGGTTCCCGCCAAGTGCTCGAGCTCGCGTCCAGCCGCGACTCGCGAGAGCGCCTGGGGGGGGAGAACAAAACAACAAAAAGGATGATAACCGTTTGCGACGGCTCCCCGCGACGACGACAAGAACGGCCAGAGGGACCCGCCCCGTTGCCTTGTCACGCGCCTCGCCGAACGCATATAGGACCCAGGCGGACCCGGAGCCAACGCCCGCACCGACGCGCGCCAAGAACGAGAGGTGAAGAACACCCCCCGCATAAGAACCCCAAGCCGGGGCTTCTTAGGTCGAATTCACCATGGGATTCCGCTCGAAACAAAAAAGAAAAGGCCAACGCCCAGAGCCCAAAAACGGAAACGGACGATTTTTGTGTTAGGTGGGCAAAACAACGGAACGCGCCCCGACCGCGGACGGGGTGGCCACGCCAGAAGGCGAGCTCAGGAGCTCACCTCCAGGAACTTAGTGACGTACGTAGCGCGGTGCATATTGACGACGCGGACGCGCTCCCCCCGCGGGAATGGACCCGGGCGAAGAAAAAGTGCAGGATAGAGCGCGCGTGGAAGTAAAACGGAGAAAGGTTGAAATTGAACGGGCAGAGCGAACGGCCCAAGATACAGGCCTACGGCTCGGCGCTCGCCGCCCCCCCCCCCGCAGGGGGCAGCGCGCCCGCCGCCGCACTTCGCGCGCGTCTCGCAGAGGCGGGGGGGGGGGGCGGCGGCGGTCTGCCTAGCTCGCTGGCGCCGCAGGAGCTGCAGGTTCCTGGGGGGGCGGGGAAGAGGAGGAGGAGAAAGAGGAGGATGAGGATGAGGATGAGGATGAGGATGAGGATGAGGATGAGGAGGAGGAGGAGGAGGAGGAGGAGGAGGAGGAGGAGGAGGACGAGAACTATGCACACACACACAGACTCCGCTTCTGGCCAGGCCCATCCTGAGCCCGGGATCGGTGCATACGCCTTCGTGGCTTGGCCAAGGAGGTACATGCACCGATCCTGGGCCCAGGATGGGCCTGGTCGGGATCGGCGAATGTATACTCTCGAAAGCAACGCAAATTCAAGCACATGTGCGTCATTCGTTCGATCCTGATCCCCCTCGTCCACCCCTGAACGATTACCATTCTTCAACGTCGCGCCCCAAGACGTGTTGGTAGGGCGGGCCGGGCGGTTCGCCTGAGCTCTCCTCGCCACAGATGATCACGAGGCTCGAAGCTTGCAGCCACTTCACAGGCGTGGGGCGGGCCCTTCTCAAGACTCGCCGCCCGTTCGCCCTCTCGCCCTCGAAATCTCGCCCGCTCCACGGGCGGAGGGCGGGTCGTTCTCGGGCGTGGCCGTCGCCTCGGCGCCGAGCGAATTCGCTCCAAGGCTTGGACCAATGTCCAGGGGCCCAAGGACACGCAAATAAATACCCACACACACACACATCGAATGGTTCCCCATATATGTGTCCATATGTTCGGGGTCATTGCCTTCCCGCCCAAGTCCCATAGTTTCCCATATATTTTCCTGGGAGTCGACGATGGATGTCGTCTGTGTGTTGTGTTCCCTCCTGACAGTGTCACGGACGGAGGGCGGGTCGTGCTCCAACTGCGTGTCTCGCCTTCTGGCGCCGCGCACCCTGGCCTTTAAACCGCTGTTGCACCCGTTTCACGGATGGAGAGAGCCGCGCGGTTCTCCTCCTCCTCCTCCTCCTCCTCCTCCTCCTCCTCCTCCTCCTCCTCCTCCTCCTCCTCCTCCCCCTCCCCCTCCTCCCCCACTCCCCCCCTCCCCCCCCCCCCTCCCCCACCTCCCCCACCTCCCTCACCTCCCCCCCCTCCTCTCCCGCCCTGGCGCCGCGTACAATCGTCTTGAAGGCTGTGACATACTGGGAGATGGAGGGCGGATTGCTTTCCCAGCACCGCGCACGTTCGTCTTACATGTGTGCAGCAGTTCCAAAGAGTTGTATGCTGTCAAATCAACAGTATGGAGTTCTGGCACGACTCACGACAAATAGAACGCAAACAGTCATGTTGACTCGCAGTGTTGGAGTCCAGGACCGGCGTTCGAGCACGATTGAGGACTGCCAGGACGCGGCAGTCACGTTGATCCGTGGGGTTAAAATCCCAGGGACGGTGTTCTGGCACGGCTGAGGATTCTTAGACGGTTATGTTCTAATATGCCACATCCAGCAATGAACATGGATATTCTGTGTATGGGGCATGTGAAGGATGAGTGGAGGGTTTGTTGAAACATGATTGATGCATCTTGGGCTTGCTCTAGTACCCCTCCTACCTCTCGTCCCCCTCTTCTCCTCGTCCTCCGCTGAAATCCTGGCGTTGCTGCTGACCCAGAGTGCCTCGGATGGTACAGGTTGCATCGCTCGGGCAACACCAGCGCACGTTGCTCTGCATGCCCTGCTGCTGGTTCTCACGCTCCAGAAAACCGGAAGGTTGGACAAGAAAATGCTGCTGCCGCTGGGTGCAGCGCTTGTGTGCATGTTTCACTAGCAAGGGCAAGGCCACTCGGTGTGCGCTGCACAACGACGCTGGCTGATGTCCTTTTATGTCGCTCTTGTGATTGTCCGCTTTCACTTCCTGACCTGGGTCCTTGGTCCTTGGACCCATACCAATCCATGTTCCATCCTCCTACTCCGCTCAAGCCACCTGAGCACGAGTACAGTTTGCATCCGAGTGCAGAAGCAGTCAGCCTGCCAAGTGGCGCTTAAGCCATATCTGACCAGCACTCTTCGTTTGCAGATTGTTGGATTGGGTTGGCCACTAGGAGCAATGGGTAAGCCTCCTGGGGAAAGCCTGCGCAAGAATGAGTCTGCCTGCACACGGTGCTGGGATGGGCAGAACTAAACACCGTTGATCGGGTTGTCGCCTACGCATACGCGATGGGTAAGCCTCCTCCCTCTCCTCCCATTCTCATCCTCCACCTGCTCATCCGCCTCCTCCTACTCTGGGAGGTGGGAGGGGGAGGGGGTACAAGGACCCCTTGCCCCATGGAATAAATGACGGGCTCTTTGTGGGCGGTTACATACGACTCAGGATGAAAGAACAACCGTCGCGGGGGAACCGCCGAACACTCCAGGGGTCCGAGTTATGAACGCATCACGACACCGAGGGTTCGGGGAGAAGAAGTAGGAGCAGACGAGATAAGGAATACAAGCGAGGGGAAGGAGAGGGGATGGGTAGACAAAAAGGTACCGACACCAGTACTCCTCTGACCTCTCCCGGAGTGCGATCACGCCAAAAGTTCGAGGCGAATCCAGCCGTAGCGCCGAGGGCCTGCCAGGAGGCCCAGAAAACGAAGCCTAAGGGAAAGTACCGGTATCGGTAAAATGCTTCCCCTTCGGAGAAGTTAGCAAAATAGAAAGGGGATGAGAAAGAATGCAGGACCAGTAGGCGTGCTGCCGGCAGAGGCAGTGGGGACAGGGAGGATCGTTCCCGAACATGCGGGGGCCGACTCTCGCAAGCCAAGCCTCGTGGCCGCGCGTTTTACCTCTGTCTCCGCGGGAAGGCACCGATGCCGCTGCTCCTCGGGCCGCTTCCGGGGTGCGCTCTGACCAGGATTTCGATGAGCATCCAGCCGCGGCGACGAGGGAAGGTTGGGCCGGGCGAGCGGGGGGGATAGCAAAGGGGGGGGGTGAGAGTCAACTCGCGTAGCTGACTTTCCTGGCGCCTCACGGCGCCGGAGGCGCCCGGGTATCGAGGAATGGGCCCCTCGGTGGGGCCGACACCAGCTGCATGCAGCAGATTTCGTAATCCCCCTTCATTCCCCCCGCCTCGTCCGGCCCGAGGAAGGTGGTGTGCAGCGGCACCGGTGCAGCCTCCCCCTCGGAGCTCCGCCGACCGCTTCCCCCACCGACAGACGGCCGGCCTCGGTTCTCCCCGCCGACGGGGCGCCCAAGGACATTACAAATGCTGCGCGTCCTCCGCGGAGGCGTGCGTCCGACCCGGACATGTAGTGCAACGACCTTGTAGTAAGTCTTGGGAGGCAAGAGCTGGGAGGTCCTCGTCGGAAGGCTGAAAGCGGATTCAACCGCACTGGGGGGGCTGCTACGCCCGATGAGGCAGCGGAGTCAGCGGGATTCAGCCGGATGAAGCGGGATGCGACCGGATTTCGGACCAAGGCAAAGTCAGAGTTTGACCCCCCAGAAGTTGCCGCCAATCTATATATATATATATATATTCCCGAGCGGTGTGGCCAACATGCGCCGGCCAAGGGGCTTATATTATAAGATTTCTCGGCGTGCGCGCGTCGCCTCTGGGGGGGGGGGGGGGGGGGGCGACGCGCACTCACTATTAGTATGTCGGTGTGACACCGATCCAAGTATGCAAAACCTCAATGCTGGACGTGTCCCCCAGTCATTCAAATCAGAAGAGGAGGCCAAGAAATCCGGGGACATCGCATGGCCACGATATCCACCCCCCTAGTCGTCACCTCCTCGTGGGCGCCTCCGGCATCCCCCTCCTCCCCACGAGCTCCCACGAACCATCCGCGCTAGCGGAACAGAACCAGGTGAAGGACAAGGGCCACGTGGAGGAATAGGATGAGTAATAGGGGACTGCGACGCTTGGTACACTCGACCAGGATAATAAGGATGCGCGAAAAGTATACAAGGGCCTTTTTTTATCACGTCCCGTGGAACGCCCAGAAGGTTGCCGCAGTAGCACTCTGGCCACTGGGCACGACTGTACAAATGCTCCAGCATGCTACTCAAGAGCTCCTTGTCGATCTCGGTCAATATTCTGACGTGCTCCTCCCGTCCCAACATGGTGTGAGGATGAACAGAAGGAACGCGATTGGGAACGCGTTGCACACCACAGCGTGGGGGTTGAGGTACAGCGCTACAAAAACCGGAACGGTGAAAAATTGGTCACGCAAAGGTCGCAATAGCGATAGGGGCAGCAGACGAAACTGAGCTGCTCACGCGCTGCAGGCTCATCCTTTTCAAGCAGCTCGTCGGGAGCTCGCTCACGCCAGCGTGGTCACCATCACCCAGCAGACCTCCGACAGCAAACCCTGTTCGCCCCAAGTGCTTCACAAAGACGTTCAGATACGGGGTGCCAGCGTCGGTGTGTGCATTGACGACCTTCAGCCAGACCTTGCCCACTGCGAACCACTTACCGCTGCCGCTGCGCTCGCGCTGCGCTCGGAGGCGGTACCCCCCCGCCCGTTGCGCGTAGGCCCAAAATCCCGTGATATTCACTTCCGTGAAGTAGATATCTTGGCACTCTCCGCCCTGCCTGCTCGCCACGGCCGACACCCGAAGCAGTGCGTTCTCGGCGTCCGACTCGCGAGGGACGTTTACCAACGCGTGCTTGCCGGGCATCATCAAGTCGAACCGCTGGCCATGGATATTCTGCAAGTGAGGATCCCCAACGGCAGTAGCACCCCCAGCAGCCCCGCCAGGGGTGGTGGCCTGCGCGGCTGTCGGCGCCGAGGTGGGCGCTGGCGTGGGACTGGGCGTCGGGCTGGGCGTCGGACCGGGCGTCGGGCTGGGCGTAGCCGGAGGAGCGGCCACCTTCAAATAGCACTGGCCCTGGACATGATTGACCTCCGTGACTTCACAATCCAAATCTCGAAAAGCTTGATCACTCTGAAAGTTGGTGATGCTTGCGGGCCGGATGCTGGCAGTGTTGGGCGCCGCATAAATATAGCATCCTCCGATTCCATGTCCGAATTGCAAAGCTTGACACCCGAGTAGCTGGAGCAGACATCCTGACAGTCCGCTACATCGTAACCCAAGTCGGACCAAGCCGATGAAACGTAACGGTCCACACGACCATCGCCAGTGCAACGACAATCTCCATCACCAAGCAATGTGTACGAGGATGTGTGGGTGCCCACGTCCAGCTTCTTCTTTTTCTTCTTCTCGACAATTTTCGCGTCGACCGTGGCGTTGAGCTTAGCGAGCTCCCTCTCGAGGGCGGCGGTATCGTGCGGCACGTCCACGTCGATATCGTCGACGGTCCCCTGGGCGACGGCAGCGGCCCCCGCGTCGTTGCGTTGGAGGAGGGCCTCGATCGAGGGCGTGAATACCATCACCAGAAAAGTGGTCCGTGCCGCCTTCCAAGCGGCCACCATCCCGCTAAATTGTGCTGGGCAAAAAGGGGGAAATCGGAAGACCAGTTTGCAGGAACACAAGAACCCTGTTGAGTGCTCTGATTTGGCAATCAATGCTTGAGCCAAAATGGCTACGGAGCGAAAAGTATACAAGGGCCTTGAAGGGCCATTTTAAACTTTTTTCGAACGAGGTTGGCCAGTGAGGGTCGAAGAGGATGGGGCGACGGGGCAAGGATGCAAGGGTAGCCTTGGACAGTTGCTCATCCTGAATATGCGGGTCGACTGTGAAGGTGGCTTGGCTTCACAGCCATCGTGCTACCATGAGGCACGCCGAATCAAAAGGAAGGGAGGCACTTGTCTCTGACCACGGTGAGCCTGGGCCAGGAGGTCCCCCCAGGCCTAGATATGAGCGACGGACCCTCAAAGCCAGAGCCCCCTCTGAACCCGACATGGTCTATATGTCGGCGCCAGAAGAGAAGAAGAGACAGAGAGCGAGCGAGACAGAGAGATGCCGTTCACAATCAAGGTGCGCGCGTTGGCAGAATGGTGAGACGACTGCCACTGCAAGTGGCGCAGCCGTGAAGCTATGAAACGCCAAGAGCTAGCGACAGCGCGGCGACGGTGACGACAACGTCGACGACGACGAGGAAAATGACGAAGCGAGAGGAGGACGTCGTCCGGGGGTATCTGAAAAACTACAAAGTCGCGAGTTTCCAGTTCTCGCCAAACCTCCGACGTCACGCTCTTCAATGCTGGGCACTGGAGTTCTCGGCCCCTCCACGAAGCTGGCTCCCCAGCCCAGGTAGGAGGAGGGAGGAGGAGAAGAGAGGAGGGGAGAGGAGAGAGTGGAGGGGGGAGGAGCGAGAAGGGAGGAATGAGAGGAGGACGGAGGGAGACGAGGCAGAGGAGTGTGAAGGCTCTAATATAAGCAAGCACCTGGGCCGCCTGCGGGCATCAACTCGACCCCCGCGAGGGCGCCCCGAGCCCCGCGGGCCGCCCGCGACCAAGGGCGGGAAACAGTCGGCGATTCATTACAGTGCGGGCGCGGCCGCAAGAAACCCTCGCAAGAAGCCCAGCCCTGAAACCTGAAGGCGCGGGATGAAAGTATGGAGAAGCCCAGAGCCTCCTGAACGCAGCAGCTCCCTCAACGGCCACGGGAAGCCATCGCGCAGCGCGCGGAGCGAAGAAACCCGGGGTACCCTGACGAAAAGCACTCAGTGTCTTGATGCGCGCCCCACTGTATCCAACCCAACGCGCGTGCTGCCGGCGGGCACCCGCTAGCCGTTCCGAGCATCGCAAGCCAAACAGAGCTTGCGCAACAATCGCACGATGACAAGTGAGAGCGAATCGTGAAAACATGACAAACTATGCAAGCGCTACGCGACATGGCCAAACCGACAACGGCACGACAACACGAAACAGAAATGCGCGACCACTGAACGACGGTCACAACAAGGCGCTGGAAGACCGCGCAAAGTAGAGACACATCAACGACACAGGCGAGAGAAGTCACACACACACACACACGCACACACGCACAACAACGGACATTTACACATATTCAAACCACATCAAGAATGGCCAAACGAACGCCCAGCACGTGCAAGGCAAGAACAACAACACCGCGAAACACCACGACACTGGCGCCGAAAAGCACGGCAAAGGTACGACAAAGGGACGACGATCAAGGAACAGAACACGGTCATGTCACGCGCAAGCACGGACAGGCGCGAAACATATAAAACAAACCAGACCATACACGAAAGAGAGCAGGCCAAAACACAAGAAACCAACGGCACGATAAACAATCACGACTAAGCTCAAGAAGCGAAAACTGGAAAGCACCAACAAACACGAATGCACTAACGAAAACAATCAAACAACACGAAACAGGCACACAAGACAAAAGGCACGACAAGGCACGACAAAGGCATGAACAAGTACGAAAAGGAACGACAAGGCACGATAAATCACGACAAAGGCATTAACAAACACGAGCCAATACGAAAAAGGCACGAACAAGCACGAAAAGCATGAAAACACGACGCAACACGAAACGGTACCAAAAACATGAGAAACAACAACAATAAACAAAACAGCACGACGAGGAAGGCACGACGAAGAAACGACAAACATACGAAACAACATGAAAAGGGTATTACGAATCACGGAACATCAAAAAAGGAAGGCGCGAACATACACGAAAACATATGGAAAGGCACGGAACAAAATGAAGCAACAAGAACAATAAACGACACAACACAGGACAGCACAAACAAGGGATGACAATGAACGAAAAGACAAGAACAAGGCACGAGAAAGACACGACAAAACACGATAAGGCACAAGAAAAACACAAACTACTACAACCAACACGGACAAGACACGAAAGAACATGACAGGGCACGAGAGAAAACAACGAACAAGGCACGTACAGGGCACGATCAAGGCGCGCAAAAGCACGAGCAAGCACAAAGAACCAACGACAGAGCGCGAAAAAACACGAAAAAGACAAGAGAACGCTGGAAAACAACGAATCGCCCGCATGCCCAAGCACATCGGCCGCGCGCCCGGAGCATGGCCGCGCCCCCAGCGAACCTCCCGGGACTTCCCTGGAGGCCTGCCCAACTGCCCGGTTTCTGAACCCGGCCTGCGCTCCGCCTTGGCGCCAGCGACAACACAAGTGCCCAAGATCTTCTTCCTCCTCCTCCTCCTCATCGTCCTCCTCGTCCTCGTCCTCGTCCTCCTCCTCCTCCTCCTCGTCCTCCCTTTCCTCATCCTCCTTCCCCCCCCCTCTTCCTCTTCCTCGCACCCCCGTTTCCCTCAGGACTTCCTTTTCCTCGCACCTCCTCGCGGGATCCCTATCCGTACTGGCGCTGCCTGGGACCCACTGGCCGATTTACCCTACTGGATGGGGATATCGGCTGTTTCCTTTGGGTTTCGAGGGGTACATCGTGGGGCTCAGGATTTGGATGGGGATGGGGATGGGGATCGGTCATGCGATACTGAGGAATTGCCTGGGTCGACGCTGCGCGGCGGCCGCCATCCTCCGAAACCACCGCGACGCCTCTGAAAGCGCCCCGCAGCGCCTCGCTGCCCCGCCCCAGGCAGAGCGCGCGCGCGCGCGCTGGCGGACAGGGCGAACGCCCAGCTCGCGCCAGCGCCCCCGCCAAACACGCCACGCTGAGCGCGCCGAAAGGCAACAAAACCCAACCGAAGCGCCATCAACACGCATCAAAACGCTGCAAGGAGCCGCGCATCCAAACGCGCTAACACGCGGCCGGCGCACACCAAAACGGAGCGACGAAAAAGCTCCGACGGGGACCAGCACGCGACATTGAATTGCCCGGTGACGTACCCAGCTCTTTCTAAACACATGGCGACTATACCCAAGACCGCTCACTACAAACGAACATATTGAAGGATCCGCAATGCGCATGAGCACCCAAAACTGAAATTTGAATATCACGGGAGTGGGAATACGGAAAGAAACGCCTGGGTCTGCGCACGTACACCTTCACTCCGCTGGACCTCCCGGGGGCTCACGAAAGTGGCGACAATTGCGCACTGCCCCGCCCCCCAGGGAGCCGCGAGGTCTCGGCGAGGTGCACGTTGCACCCCACTCCGCCCGCGTGGCAGGAACCCGAGAAAATGGCGGCGGCTGCGCATTTGCCAGCCGCCAAGGGAGACGCGAGGTCTCGGCGAAATGTGCGTGACACCCCACTCCGCTCTTCCTCGCAGGTGCCAGCCCCCAAGGAGCGGCGAGGTCGCTGCTAGGTCCGCTTGGCCCCACACTCCGCTCGATTTCCCCCGAGCTCACGAAGGTGGCGACAATTGTGCACTCCGCAGCCCCCCAAGCCAGGGAGCCGAGACATCTCGACGGGGTCCGCGTAACGATCGACTTCGCTGGACCTCCCAGGAGCCCAAGAGAGTGGCAACAGGAACGCACTTCGCAGCCCCCGGGAGCCACTAGGTCCCAACTTGACCACCGTGTCCCCCCACCCCGCGGGACCTCCAAGAACCCACGAAAGTGGCGACAATTGCGCACTTCGCAGACCCCCATGGAACTGCGAGGTCCCAAATCAATCCCCCCCCACTCCGCCGGAACCCCCAAGAGCCCGCGAAGGTGGCGACAATTGCGCACTTCGCAGCCGCCCCAGGGAACAGCGAGGTCCCTTGTGGAATCCATCGCCCCCCCACTCCGCGAACCCCCAAGGAGCCAACGAAAGTCACGAGAACTCGCATTCCGCATCACCCCACAGAGCCGCGAAGTCCCAACTGGATCCCCGTGTCCCCCCACTCCGCCGGACCTCCCAGGGGGCACACGAAAATGATGACAATCGCGCACTTCGCAGCCACTCAGGGAGCCGCAAGGTCCCACCTGGATCACCGTGCCCCCCCACTCTGCGGGACCTCCCAACAGCCCACGACAGTGGCGACAAATGCGCACCGCACCCCCCCAAGGAGCCGCGAGGTCCCAACTGGATCACCATGTCCCCCCACTCCGCGGGACCTGCCAGGAGCCCGCGACAATTGCGAAAGCCGCGACAATTGCGCACTTCGCAGTCCCCCAGGGAACCGCGAAGTCCCAGCTTGATTACTGTGTCCCCCCACCCCGCGGGACCTCCCAAGAGCTCACGATAGCGGCGACAGCTGCGACAAATGCTCACTTCGCAACCCTCCATGGACCCGCGAGGTCCCCACTGGAACCCCGTGCCCCCCCCGCCCCAGACCCCCTGGGGGCCAACCAACGAAAGTGCGACAATTGCGCACTTCGCCGCCCCCCAGGGAGCCGCCAGGTCCCAACTGGATCATCATCCCCCCACTCCGCGGGACCTCCCAACAGCCCACGAAAATGGCGATCCTTGCGCACCTCGCAAGGAAACGCGAGGTCCCGACTGGATTCCCGTGTCCCCTTGCTCCGCGGGACCTCCAGGACCCACGAATGTCGAGACCATTGCCCACTTCGCACCCCCCCCAAGGAGCCGCGAGGTCCCAACTGGACCCCCGTATCCGGACTACCTACCAGACCACCCCAGCCCAACCCGAAAACCAGAATATGATTCGAATTTCGGGTTGGGGGGGGGATGCTGGTTCCATGTTTTTTGGGTTTTCAATATTCCCCGACCCCCCCCCCACTGAAAATGGATGGCGAATTGAAGCCGTCGGGTTGGGTTGGGGTGGCTTGGTGAACGGCAGTGTCCCCCCACCAACCCCGCGGGACCTCCCAACAGCCCACGAAAATGGCGACAACTGCGCACTCCGCAGCCCTCCAAGGACCTGCGAAGTCACAACTTGATCACCATGTCCCCGCACTCCGCGGGACCTCCCAGGAACCCACGAAAGTGGCGACAATTGTGCACCCCGCAGCCCCCATGGAAATGCGAGGCCCCAGCTGGATCACCGTGTCACGCTCCGCCGGGCCTCCCAGGAGCCAATGACGATGGCGACACATGCGCACTTCGCACCCACCTAAAGGAACAGCCAGGTCCCAACTGGATCCCCGTGTGACCCCACCCCGCGGGATCTCCCAAGAGCCCACGAAGGTGGCGACAACTGCACACTTCGCAGCCCCCCAGGGACCCGCGAGGTCCCAACTTGACCACCGTGCCCCACCAGTCTGCGGGACCTCCCAAATGCCCACGACAGTGGCGTCAAATGCGCACCTCGCACCCCCCAAGGAGCCGCCGCGAGGTCCCAACTGGATCACCATGTCCCCCCACTCCGTGGGACCTCCCAGGAGCCTGTGGCGACAAGTGCGCACTTCGCAGCCCCCATCGGGGACCCGCGAGGCCCCAACTGATTCCCTCGCGCCCCCCCCCCCCCCGCCCCGCAGGGGTTCCCATGATCCAGCGAACGCAACGATAATTCCGCACTTCGCAGCCTACCCCCTGGGAGCCGCGAGGTCCAAACTGGACGCCCGCGTGCCCCTTCACTCCGCGGGGCCTCCCGATAAGCCGACGAAGCTGGCGACAATCACGCGGGCCGCGACCCCCCAAGGGACCGCGAAATTCCAACTGGATCCCAGCGCCCCCCCCGTTCCGCGGGCCCCTCCCAGGAGCCCACGAACATGACTACAATTGCGCACGTCGCACCCCCCCAGAGCCGCGAGGTCCTGACTTGATCCCCGCGCCCTCCGAGGAGCAAACGAAAGTCGCGACAGTTGCGCACTGGGCAGCCCCACCAGAGAGCAGGGAACCGCGAGGTCCCGACTGGACCCCCGCGTCCCCCCACACAACGGGGCCTCCCATGAGTCCGCGAAAGTGGCGACAGCTGCGCACTTCCCAGCCTTCCAAAGACGCAAGCGAGACGAAGAAGAGGAGGAAGAGCGACCGTCTCCAATCGGACTCCCCATCCCGCCTAAGTCGCCTGCCGCGCCGAGCCCCTCAAGCACGCGGTGGCGTCGTCCAGGTGGATGCCGGAAGAGCCGAAGTAGTTTTGTAGCCGAAATAATCGTGAAAACTTGTCGCGGCTGTAGGAGCTGCGAGCGCGAGAAGGCAGCGCGGCGCGAGACCGCGCCGACGGCATCTGAAACAGGAGGAACAAGAGCACAATCGACAGCCGAATCAACAGCAAGATCCCGATGCGGAACACCGTCTCCAGCAAGGAAGTCAGCGTCTTCAGTTGCGCAGTCGTCGCATTGAGGAAAGCGAGGATCCCGAGCGAGACAGCCACCACCATCGCCCAAGCCAGGATCGAAAGCGGCATCGGCACGGCCAGAAGCACGAACACCAGGAAGCAACATACCATCGCCACGAGCAGCGGCGGGCGCATAAGCACGAGCATGCCCACGCAAAACGGCTCCATCGGAAGCTGCGCCAGCAACGGGAAGGTCCCCACGATGAGCGCACAAAGCGTCTTGGGGTCCAGCTTGACTGAACACCCCGTCAAGGACGCGGCGGACGCCGCCAGCGACCATCTGAGCAGGCCCTTCATCGACGCGAGGAGAACCACAGGCAGATAGTGGAGCCAGGGGAGAGTCATCACGCCCAGGGAGAGGGTCCGCACGAGCACCGTGCAGACTCGCCCTCGGACCGCTATGGGCCCCACCCGAACCTTGAAGAACAGGCAGGGCACCACCAGGCGGAGCACCATCTTTAGAAGGCCGTTCACCAGGCCATTCGCGGGCAGCTTTCGCTTCGAACGCGCGGAACTTGGACTCGAAGTCCAAGTCTGGCACGAAGGACGCAGAGAAATCGCGGCTCAGGTGGTGGGACTCCTCCTGCCTGGACTCCTGATTCATGGGCTTCGCAACGACGGGGTAGAAGACGAGGTGTGTAGACAGCATGCGGATGAGCGCGTCCAGCGTGTACAAAATCTGAACCAGTCACGGGATGAGAAAGGCCATCGGGTGCGTGATCTCGTCGGTGTGCGCCGCGCTGTCAGAGGTAAGCACTGTGTAGCCGACGGTAAACTCCAGGCGGGGGGCGGACGGCCAGTTCGCCACCCAAAACGGCAACACTAGCGCAAGGAACGTCGTCGACAGGAACATCATCCCGGCGAGGGCGAAGAGCAGCAGAACGGTCTCGCAAACCAGCACGCGCGGGATTTCCCGCAGAATCCTGTCTTCCAGCGTGATCCTCATGTCTATCGGGGGTCAAAACGCCAGCACGGTCCCGATCTTCAGCGAGGTCCCGGTGTCCAGCATGGGCACGGCCACCAGACGGTCCTGCAGAAACGTCAGCGAACAAAATCACCACGTCGGAGGGCAAGGTGAGCAACCACCTTACTGGATGAAAACGGGTGGACACCCGCCCGCAAGCTAGCTGGCATCAAATTGGCGATGAAACGCTCTGCCTCGCGCCATCCTCTTGATGTCGTCGCGGTCGATGGTGTCAACCTCCACGAAGGTGCGATTGGGTGCGCTGTGCGAGGTGACGTAGTAACGATCCCGCTCGCGCCGGCGGGCTTAGGCGCCAGGCAAAGGCCTCCTAGCAGCAAAAGCAACCACCAAGGAGCGGCAGCGCGGCATCTCCACAGCAGCAGATCCCACTCGAAGGTGGAGATGCACGACGACCAACGCGAAGATCAGGAACGTCGCGGCAGCGCCATGCCAAGCTTTCCCGCACGGGTATCCGAGCACGTGAAGGGCCCGCGGCGGCGCGGCGCGGTCCTGAAGCTCTTGAGCCAAAATGGTTACGGAGGAGAGAAGGGAGGAGGAAACGAAGGAAAAGGAGACAGGAGGCAGAAAGTCGGAGGCAGGAGGCAGGAGGGGGAGGAGGAAAAGGACGGACCAGGAAGTGGAGTGCTCTAACCAGAACGAGACCCCAACACAGGAGGGTTAGCAAAACTTGAAACACATGGGCACAGCACCATTTCGAACCCAAACCGCTCGATAACAGACGCAACGTTCAGAAACCATACAGCAACGTAGCCAAGCTGTACCACAATCGAGCGACAAGCGTACGGCTGCGATCGAAAACTAACCAGAACGCGCCAACACCGTACCCACGTACCCACCGTACCCCACGTTTCAATAACCCACGCGCGCGACATAATGTATAGAGAGAGAAAGACAAGCAAACAAACAAACAATCATTCTAAGACTGTTCGCTCTGACTTGCCCGTGTGCCAGTTCCCCAAACCCTCGATACCCGCCCTTTCTGCCTTCGATCGCACCCCATTTGGAGGGATGTGTTCTCTTTGCGGGGGGGCGGCGGGCTTAGACAGGCGGGCGAACCTCAACGGGCGGACAATCTTTCGTGGGCGTACATGTCCCCGCATTGGAATTGGTGTGGGCCTTGCAAAAAGGAGGGAGACAGGGATAGGACAGAGAGGCATAAGATGAGGGAAGAGAGGAGGGAGAGAGAAGGGAGGAGAGGAGGGAGGAGGAGCAGGAAGGTAAGAGCGTGAACGTTCGAGGGAGCCCTAAGCGAAAACGCCGTTCCTGAAGGAAGTCTCGAGCGGGAGCCCACGACGGGCGGGCGATCCCCTGACGGGCGGGTCGGGCGGGTGGGACATTCAAGCGGGATGCCTGAGTATGGCGAGAGCGCGATTCCTAAGTAAATTGTGACGGCGTCCTTGGCGCAGCGTGTTTCCTGAGCGTCGAAAGCGCGATTTCTGAATACATTGCATGGAAGTCACAGGCGAGAGCGCAATTCCCGAATAAAATGTGAGGGGCTCTCTGGCGGGAGCGGGGGTCTTGATTAAAATGCGAAGAAATCTTGACTCAATTGCAAGGAAGTCTCTAGCGGGAGCGCCGCTCCCGAGAAAATTGTAAGAAGTCTCAGATGGGAGCGGGGGTCCTGAATAAATTGCGAGGAAGTCACAAGCGAGAGCACCGATCCTCAGTAAATTGTGCGAATTCTCGGGCGGGAGCGGAGGTCCTGAGTAAACTTGGAGGAAGTCTCAGGCGGGAGCCGTTGTTGTTGTTGTTGTTGTTGTAATCCGGGGGGCGAGGGGCGCAGTTGGAGCATCAAGGCTTTCCCTGTCAAGAAACAGGGTGCGAACGTCGAGGGGCACACTTTGACTGAGAAAACCATATGCGCCGGTGAGGGGGGATCAACAATAATTATTCTTCAGAAATGAGAATTAACAACAACAACAACAACAACAACAACAACAACAATCATTTTACCCTCATGCGCCATGCTTCCACATGACACATGCATCCATATGGATAACACACCCCATCATGGGGGAATTGTCTGGCCTGCGGGATCCGATATTCCCTCACCCAGATATCCCGCCCAAGAAGGTTTGGCCACCACCTCTTCCGAGGAACTTCAACATCCATAGCTCGGACGGCACATCGCCTTCGCAATCGCCTTGCGCATGCCCCGCATCTCAGAGGGAGAGAAAGAGGAAGAGGAGGGGGGGATGAGAGAGATAGGGAGGGGGAGGAGGAGAAGGGAGGGGGAGGAGGGGGAGGAAGGATGAGTAGTTGTAGTAGCAGCAGTTGATGATATTGTTGTTGCGGCTGTAGCACTAGTAGTAGTGGTAACGGTAGTAGTAGTCCAAGTAAGTAGAACTGGCTTGTGGCAGCCAAGCGTTCATAGCGACGTTGCTTTTTGATCCTCCTTTAATGTCTTCTCTCCCTATCCTTGAGACGCAGAAGTCTCAAAAAGTTGGATGGTTCAGCACATCCAGGAAACCTATCGCTGGACCGGCCCAGATATGGTTCCAGAAGCGGCTCGGGAAGCTGCGCAGGCGCCAGAAGCAGAGAAGCACCACGTACGGGCGCCGGCTCGGGCGTCCGGCCCAAAGCCGCTCCAGAATCGGCCCAGGACGGCTTCCCGGGCGCCGCAAGCAGAAATTCAGCATTTTCGAAAGAAAAATGTGTATTGGAATGGCCTCTTTTCGGCGCGATCGGAACTGCCCGGGCGTCCGGCCCGGGAGCCGGGCCGGGTGCCGGCCGGGCCGGGTGCCGGCCCGAGCTCCGGAATCGGCCCGGACGGCCTCCCGGGCGCCGGAAGCAGAAATTCAGCATTTTCGAAAGAAAAAAGTGTATTGCAATGGCCTTTTTTCGGCGCCGCCTCGGAACTCGATTTTCCGGCGCCCGGGCGCCGGCTCGGGCGCCGACCCGGGCGTCCGGCCCGGGAGCCGGGCCGGGTGCCGGCCCAGGCTCCGGAATCGGCCCGGACGGCCTCCCGGGCGCCGGAAGCAGAAATTCAGCATTTTCGAAAGAAAAATGTGTATTGGAATGGCCTTTTTTCGGCGCCGCCTCGGAACTCGATTTTCCGGCGCCCGGGCGCCGGCTCGGGCGCCGACCCAGGCGTCCGGCCTGGGAGCCGCTCTCGGCGGCGAGCAAGAGCACCGAGCCCGAGTAAAAGAGGAGGAAGTCTCGAGCCGGAGCGTTGTTGTTGTTGGGGGGCCGGTTTTGGCGGAACCCCAAAACGCCTGAGCGTGAGCCTCAATTTCAGAGGAAATGCGACCGGCGCCTCGGCGAGAGCGCCAGGGCGAATATAGGGGGTCCAACAATAATAATTGTTTAGTAATTAAGGTTCAACAACAACACCACCACCATCACCACCACCACCATCACCATCACCACCACCACCAACAACAACAACAACAGCAACAGCAACAACAACAACAACGACGACAACGACGACAACAACAACAACAACAACAGCAACAACAACAACAACAACAACAACAACAATTACTAGCACGTGGGGACACTCCGTTCTCACCAGTGCCAGGGTTTTCATAGGAGGCGGGCAATACCCCCACTTTGTGGGGGGGCCGGTTCAAGCTCTACCAAATTTCCAAACGACTCTTCGCCACCACCCACACCCAGCTTCCCGCCCTATGACGTTCGGACACTTCACTTCGTGGCATGCGGACGACCGTGGCTACTATTCAGGGCCCCGCGGCCGACGACGACGGCGTGCGCGCGCGAAGAAAAAACGAATGTGTCCCACATGGTATTATTTGACAGGGATGATGGCCCTGGCAGGCGCGCAACCTTTGTTGCAGAAGTTCGAAGCACGTGAAAAAGTTGCTCGCAAGAGCCCGTTTGACAGAAATGTTGAAAAAGTATTGGGTTTCCTAAGAAATCCGCAAGAGCGCGCGGGGTGAATTTTTGAAACCCTTTTTTTGAAAAACCATTGGGTTTTTCATGTTTTTATGTGAAAATCGCTACGAAGACTAAGGTTTTGGAAGGATTTCGTCTTGCGCGCGCGAATGTGCACTTCGTGTCATTTTTTGCAAGGGATTCTTGAAGTTTGGTCATGTTAGAACAAGAAATGTCCACTTTGCCTTTTTTTTTTTTTGCAAGGGAAAACCGATCGTAACAACACAACCGGATCCGGACACCCCGTTTTGCCTGAGACTTCCTCACGAAAATGATGAAATGTGGCTGCGGCCTAGGCGCGGCGGGGGGGGCGCGCACCAGGGGCCCCAACAATAATTATTCTTTAGAATTAATAATGTTCAACAACAACAACAACAACAACAACAATCACTTTACCCGAACGCTCAGTGTTCTCACCAGTGCCAGGGTTTTCATGCGACGCCAGCCAATACCCCCACTTTGTGGGGGGGCAGTGCAAGCTCTACCAAATATCCACACGACTCTTCGCCACCACCCACACCCAGCTTCCCGCCCTATGACGTTCGGACACTTCACTTCGTGGCCTGCGGACGACCGTGGCTACTACACTGGCGTGGAGTACACACCCACAGAAGTTGTTAAGCCTACGTTCGTACACCCACAGAAGTTGTTAAGCCTTTTTTAGGATTCGGACAGCGCGCGCGGGTAGAAATTTTGAAAAGTCGTGCAGGTGTTTTTCGAGGACCTACGGTGCGATTCGTGTGATTTTATGATGCGCGGTGCTAAAATTCTTAAGAAGCCCAATGGTTTTTGGAGATTTCGGCGTGCGCGCGCGAAGAAAAAACGAATGTGTCCCGCATGGTATTATTTGACAGGGATGATGGCCCTGGCAGGTGCGCAACCGTTGTCGCAGAAGTTCGAAAAAGTTGCTCGCAAAAGCCCGTTTGACAGAAATGTTTAAAAAGTGTTGGTTTTCCTACGAATCCGCAAGAGCGCGCGGGATGAGATTTTGACATTTTTTTGTTGAAAAACCATTGGTTTTTTGATGTTTTTATGTTAAAATCGCTCCGAACACTAAGCTTTTGGAAGGATTTCGTCTTGCGCGCGCGAATGTCCACTTTACCTTATTTTTTGCAAGGGATTCTTGAAATTTGATTATATTAGAACAAGAAATGTCATTTTATAGTGTTTTTTGCAAGGGAAAGCGGGGGGGAACAAAACAACCGGATCTTGATCACATCGAATTACCTGAGGCTTCCTCACGAAAATGATGAAAATGTAGCTGCGGCCTAGGCGGCGCAGGGGGGCCGTGCACCAGGGGCCCCAACAATAATTATTCTTTAGAATTAATAATGTTCAACAACAACAACAACAACAACAACAACAACAACAACAACAACAACAACAACAACAACAATAACAATTACAAAACGGAGCAGCATGGCGCATGCTGCGCATCATCCCTGGATGGGATGTGCCAAAACCTGCGCCTGGGACGCCTGGAACCGCGACGCAACTGCGAGCAGCGACGGCGATCGCGAGCCAACTAGGCGGGAAGCCAACGGCCAAGACGACGAAGGTTCCCCCCCCCCCGTGAGCTGGCCGTTGGCATGCCAGACGCGGGCGCGGGTGCGCGGGCCGCACACGCAGGGAGGGGGGGCGGCCGCGGGGAGGGGGGGGGACAGGAATCGAACAAGAGATAACGGCACAAACATAACCTTTTGGCGCTGCGAGCGGATTTATTGGATACGCGCTGAGCCCCCCGCTCTGGCGAACGGAGCGCGTCAGGGGCGGCGCCGGAGGGGGCCCAGCGCGGATCCAAGAAACCTGCGCGGAGCGCCAACAGTTTATGCTGATGGTTTTTTGCTTTTTCTTCGAGGGGGCCGCCACGGGGAGGGAGGGGGGGCAGGAGAAGGATGACGCCAACATGTTGCCGAATGACGGGCGTCTGCGGCGGCTCCCCAACGCGGGGGGCAGGGGGCCGCCGCCGGGGTGCCTCGCTGTCAGCGCGGGCCGACCCCCGCCAGCGGCCACCTGCCCCCTCCCCATCTCTGCCACGGGCCCACGCGTTCAAGGGAAGCCAATCATGAAAACCTGGTTCGGGGGCGCGCAGACATGGATCGGGGAAGGTGCCCTCCCCACACTGCGGCCAATGCCACCTCATTCGGCGGCGGAAAAACGCGACTTCCAATGGAAACGGAACCCGTCGCTTATCCGCGCCCCCTTGATCCACGTTCGCGATCGCCTGACTGGTGCCCCGGGGACACCTGAACTCGAGCAGCGGATGCCCCTGTCACGGGCGGGGCTCGAGCCCGAGAGGGCCGCGGGCCCGACAAGCCCTGAGCTCCAGGTGCGCCCAGGTCCGCAGAGCCCCGAGCGACGACCAGCTCAGATCCGCACAGACTAGGTACCCCCAGGCGCGCCTGGGAGCTCAGTCCTGGACGCGCCCGTGGAAACCCGAGGGTGTTCCGCGGAGCCCGCGAGAAGCACCGTAGCGCGACCCCATCGACGTTCCAGAGGAAAGGTTTGCATGGCGTCCCCCCGCACATCTCGGCACGCTTCTGACGCGGACCGAGCCCCGCCAGGAGCTCCACCGATGGCATCGAGGGGCAACTTCTCCTGGCCTCCTACAAGCCTTTTTCGGGGCGCACGCCTCACGCGGATATGGCTCCATGGGGGGCTCCGCCTGCGGCCTCAGTGGGCGCGCTCGCGCGATATTCAAGAGTCGCCACAACGAGCCAGTCGAGACGAATGCAGGCAGACATCGCGTGCTATGGCCGCCACCCGAAGTCGGTGTGATGAAAGTCCGCCAGCGCCAACAACACTGGCCAGCCCAGGAGATGCTTCCCCCCCGACCCAACGATGATACAATGAAAGCGCATTCAAAAACGAGGAAGCGGCGTACCCGCAATCTCATCGAAAGGCTCAAATCGGAAATGGCTGGCAACATGGCGCAAATATCCTGATGACTTGCGACGCATTATGATTGTGAAACGCACGCGGTATTACTGATGTGAAAACCTGGCCCTGCGGCGTCGGCAAATTGCCCCTGCTACCTGCCCAAAGCAAAGCAAACCCGTGCATATGGAAGTAACGTTCGTGCGATCTGCGCCACACACACATCGAAGCGCCGGCGTTCATTTCTCCCACGACGGAATCCTGCGGATTCCGAGGATGGGCGCAGGGACGCCCTCCAAGACGAAGAGGGTGCTCAATCGAGCCTTTTCAAAGGAGAAGATGAAGAGGACAAAAGGAGTGAGGAGGATGGGAGGAAGACGTTACCGACGTTATGGACATCAACATCCGTACGCGAGCCACGAACGGATGGGAAGGTCCAACGTCCAAATGGGATGAGAAATCTTATGCGTTGGCGGCGAATCAACTTAGCCCACAGAAGAGCAGAGGATAGAGAAGAGACTGACGGCCCTGGAGCCCGGAAATGGACCCTGGACGCCGAGAACCCAGGATTCGGGGATCGACCACCAATCCATGGACGAGTTCTGACAGAAGAACTACAAAAGGAGTACAACTACGGCCACGAGAGGCCCCCAATGAAGTCTTGTTGATGGTTTGATTATGGTTACTTCAACTGCAAACCAACAGCAAAAACGACAAACGCCCAACAGCCAACGAGCCGCCGTGTTGATTGCTTCAGATCCTCGGAGATCTGAATCCCACTTGTGGCACACCCGCAAAGGGTACGGACAAAAACTGGGCGCGATGCCCAACAGCAGACGCTGTCCAAAACCAGTAGTGGCTTCTGTTGAAGTGCGGCATAAACATTAACCTTTGGCACTCCGTGCGGACTTATTGGATCTGCGCTGTGAGAAGTGTTCCAGGCCTCCCGAATCGGAGGGAAAGAAAGCCATACCGCTGCCCTTGCCTCGCTTTCCACTTTATAAGCCTCCTGGGAGGCCCTCCAGAACGCACCCCGGGAGAGGTCCACGGAGTAGCGGTACAGGTACCTTTTGGTTTTCTCACCGAAAACGCAGAAAACTTCGCAGAACGCCCATGGGCTTCTA
>CAUYUJ010017393.1:1414164-1474164 GCA_963575745.1 Prorocentrum cordatum | reverse complement strand
GCGAGAAGCGGTCGGCACGAACAAACCGTGGACACTTTGGGGGACGACCTTCTCTCTCCCTCTCTTTGTTTTGTTCTCTCTCTCTCTCTCTCTCTTTCCCTCTCTCTCTCTCTCTCCCATCTTAGACTGCGTGTTCGGGAAAACCTTCAGAATCCCATCGCGCCGCTGCCGACGTCGAATCTGCGACGACGCCGCGTTGAATCTAGGTCGACTCCACTCCGAATCCACGCTGAGTGCAGGTCGAATCCGCGTCGAGCCCACGCCGAGCACACGAGAAGATCGCCATTTGCAAGACAGGCGAACACCCCATGGATGCAAGAGGAAAGGGGAGGAAGACGAGGAGGAATGCCTTTGCAAACCCAACCTGCATCCATGATGTTGCAATACACTCTCCATCAAAGTTTCTTTTTTATGAGCTCCACGCACAGCTCCATCCAAGCTCCCTCTTCACAAGCCTCTACGATAATCTATTAACATTGCGGGCAGTGCCCCGTTGAGAGCAAACATATGATAATATCGCATCTCGCCGACACAGAATTGTCCGTCCAACGCGGCGAATAGCGTGACTTCTGCGTGATGACAGCCTTGGATCGTGCCAGAGCGCTGTTCCTGGAACTTCACCAATGAGAACCAGCGTGACCTATGAGTCCTGATAATCATACACCGTGCCATGAAACCATTCCTGGGGCTTAGACCCTACGATGTCTTAAAACTTACAAGAAAAAGAAATTGAAGAGGCGGGCCTTCTCCCCCCTCCTCTTGCCCTGCCTCACCCTTTTCTAAGACGAGGCCAATACTGTGAAACAAATCGGACCCAGAAAAGTATGGGATCTCTGATATTTGAGTTAGGTCGGGCATGTCCCCCTACAGACGGATTTTGGACGAAAAATGCAAAAGCGACGACACATCAAAATGCTCGAAAAATACACCGAAACACTCCAGAAATAGTCGAGAAGTCGTCCCCAGACTATTTTTTTGATTATTTTTGCAGATTCCTCCTGTAGAGGGACGTGCCCGCCTTACCATTTGGCGGCTCTGGAAGATGTATCGGGCGCCACGGCCGCTACAGAGCGCCGTGGATTGCTCTGTGAGCGTTCCAGAACGCCTTGGAACGATTTATCCTGGCCCCAGCCCCGCACGACGATCCCCCTCCTCCTCCTGTTCGTGCCTCCTCCTCCTCCTCCTCGGCCTCCTCCTCCTGCCTGCTCCTGCTCGTGCCTCCTCCTCCTCCTCCTCCTCCTCCTCCTCCTCCTCCTCCTCCTCATGCCTCCTCCTCCTCCTCCTGCTCGTGCCTCCTCCTCCTCATCCTCCTCCTCCTCATGCCTCCTACTCCTCCTGCTCCTGCCTCCTCCTCCTCCTCCTCCTCCTGCCTCCACCTCCTCCTCCACCTGCTCCTCCTCCTCCTTCTGCCTCCTTCTCCTCCTCCTCCTGCTCCTCCTCCTCCTGCTCCTCTTCTTCCTCCTCCTCCTCCTCCTCCTCCTCCTCCTCCTCTGTGAGGGGGCGGGCATGCCAGGCCCCCTTGCGCCATGAAACAGCACGATCGGATGCTCTTGGACCTGAAGCGCCGAGCCCAGATCGCCATGCCCCGCACCAGTCTTTTCCTCGTTTTCGGCAGCGGCGGGCGGCGGCTGTCGACCGCGCGCATGCGCCCGGCCACCCGCTGGCCATGGCCCCGGCCGATCTCGCAGCAATGCAGGCCGCTTGGCTCCTAGGCAGGAAGAGCACATGAGCAACGAAAAGAAAGGGATCTCACGCGAGATGGCATAGCAACCTTACGCGGTGCCTTACGCAAGCCGCCAGCGCGGCACGCCAGGGAGCTCACGCGCGACTTTACGCGGGCAGCTTACGCGCCAATGTCGACGCAGACGACCCCATTGTCTTGCGTCGCTCACGTGCACACCGCCGGGCCTGACTTAGGCCACCCTGTGCCCGACTGTGGTGTGCATTGCCTCCTGGCCGAGGCCACGAAGTCTTCTACTAGGGACACGAAGAAGGACATAAACATATCCACTCGGAGGTCCGTGCGGATTTCTCGGATCCGCGCTGGACCCCCCCTCCCTCAGGGGCGGCGCCGGAGGCGCCGCCAGGGGGGTCCAGCGCGGATCAGAGAAATCTGCGCGGAACTCCGAGTTGTTCTCTTGATGTCATCATTCGTTCCACTAGACGTCCGTACACCAGTCTGGGTCCCAGGTTGGCCCTGGCAGGCTACGGCGGTGGTGTATGGGCATCTTCTGGGGAGCTCGACTCCTGCGCACGGAAGGCTCGTGTCGTGGCGGTGCCCGTTCTGGTCTCTGGCAGCGCGTGGATCGTTAGACACGCAACGGTCGGGCCCCTCCTAGAGGAACATCAAATGGCGCAGATGCGCACGTACATACATAGATATAACAAAATACATAATTTCGAAGCGCGCATTGCTTGGATCGGCGCTGGGACCCCCCTCCCTGGCGCGCGGAGCGCGCCGGGAGCCGCACAAGATGCGCCGATCCAAGACATTCACACGGACCATCGAAAGGTAATTCCTTAAACAACGCTTGCACTTACAACATCTTACTTCGGTTCTAAGGTAACTGGGCCCCAATGGCGGTCCGGCCCACTCGTCGCCGCCCGTCGCCGCAGGCAGGGTGTTTCTTGGCGTGGGTTTCCAATGTTCATCGTTTCGGGCGCCCTCGCGAGACATCATGCACGAGTGCATCCCTCGGATCAGCTCATCTTGACTCGCCCCAGCTGGTGGTGGTGGTGGTGGGGGTACGCTTCCTGCTCCCCGAAAATAGCCCGAGGCCGCCCGGTGGCATGCAGGATGAGCTGATCTGCGGGACGCAGGTGTGCATGATGTCCGACGAGGGCGCCCGAAACGATGTACACCACCACCACCACCACCCCCGACCACCGTCTGCCTCCGTCCTCCAGGTGGTGGTGGTGGTGCGCTTCCTGCTCCCAGGAGACAGCCCGAGGCCGTCTCAGGGTCGTCCGCCAGGCTGCCCCGAGGTCTGCCCCGGGGGCGCGGCGCGACCCAGCCGCAGGCAGGCGCGCTGCTGGGGAAGAAGAGAGCGACGGTGTTGAGGGGCAACGATAGGGGAGACTGGCAGAGGAGGGGGCACACATCGACTTAGCAACGCCGATACCTCGCCGATGCGCCCCCGACAGTGAATCCGCACGATCCCGGGCAGGCTGGGGACATCGGGCCCCCAGCGGCGATCAGTGAGCGACTGGGGGTCGAGGCATCCCCCGATATGCCTATCCCCGCATGGTTTTCGGGCCACAACTCGGGCCTCCGGCGGCCGTTTGGAACGATTCCAGCACCCCCGGAACGCCCTCGACGAGGCGCAGCTGCTGGAACGCATCCCGAGGCCGGAAAGCCGCCGCGCACCAACGAGAACGACCGAAAACCTCGAACCTCGAATCGAGCGACTGGGGGTCGAGGCATCCCCGCTGTGCCCCTGTGCCTGCCCCCGCCCCGTCGTTGCCTCCTGGCCTTCGGGGCAGCACCCGGCGCTCCGGCGGCCGTGGGGAGCGAGGCCGGCCCCCCCCCCGGGAGCGCCCCCGACGAGGCGCAGCTGCTGGAGAGCACCCCGGCGCTGGGAGACCGCCGGGAGCCCCTGAGATGCCAGGGAAAAACGTGGAGGACAAATCTCGGGTCGGGCGAAAGGGGGGGATAGCAAAGGGGGGGATTGAGAATCAGCTCGCGTAGCTGATCCTCCCGGCGCCTCCCGGCGCCGGGAGGCGGCCATGTATCGAGGAATGGGCCTCTCGGTGAGGCCGAAACCAGCTGCATGCAGCAAATTTCGTACCCCCCCCTTTCCCCCCCTTTCGCCCGACCCGAAAATCCACCTGCTGTGCCAATACGTGCGTACCCCTCCTCCTCCTCCTCCTCCTCCTCCTCCTCCTCTGAGATGCCAAGGAAAAACGTGGAGGGCAAATCCGCCTGCTGTGCCAATGCGTGCGTACCCCTCCTCCTCCTCCTCCGACATGCCAAGGAAAAAACGTTGAGGACAAATCCACCTGCTGTGCCAATACGTGCGTACCCCTCCTCCTCCTCCTCCGACATGCCAAGAAAAAACGTTGAGGGTAAATCCACCTGCTGTGCCAATACGTGCGTACCCCTCCTCCTCCTCCTCCGACATGCCAAGAAAAAACGTTGAGGACAAATCCACCTGCTGTGCCAATACGTGCGTACCCCTCCTCCTCCTCCTCTGAGATGCCAAGGGAAAACGTTGAGGGTAAATCCACCTGCTGTGCCAATACGTGCGTACCCCTCCTCCTCCTCCTCCTCTGACATGCCAAGGAAAAACGTTGAGGGTAAATCCACCTGCTGTGCCAATACGTGCGTACCCCTCCTCCTCCTCCTCTGACATGCCAAGAAAAAACGTTGAGGACAAATCCGCCTGCTGTGCCAATGCGTGCGTACCCCTCCTCCTCCTCCTCCTCCTCCGACATGCCAAGAAAAAACGTTGAGGGTAAATCCACCTGCTGTGCCAATACGTGCGTACCCCTCCTCCTCCTCCTCCTCTGACATGCCAAGAAAACGGCTGAGGGTAAATCCACCTGCTGTGTCAATGCGTACGTGCAGTCAAAAACCCTGACAAGGGCGCGCGGTAAGGGCGCAACCCTTGGAAGCCGAGGTTGGGGTTTTTGGGCGGGCGGACGACGAAAACCCCAAGGACGCAAGAGCAAGGAAGAACAAGGACGCAAGGGTACCCTGAGCAAAGTCGCGCGTCCGTATTAGGGTTTTTGACTGTACCCCCTGTCGTTGCCCCCGGGGTGTGCAGCTGGCCGCCGCCCCGCCACCCTCGGGGGCGCGCAGGCGGCCGCCGTGCGCCGGGAGGAGAAGGCAGGCGAGGGCCGTGGCCAAGCCTGACCGCGGGCACGTCGGTGTCGATCCGAGTCACCGTGAAACGAAGCCAGGACGAGGATGACATCGGCCTCTCCTCCTCCTCCTCCTCCTCCTCCTCCTCTGCTCCTCCTCCTGTTCATTATTCTCCTCGTCCTCCTGCTCCTCCGAAGCGAAGCCAGGGCGAAAATAACATCGGGTGATGATACATCGGAAATCTCTGACATCTGGCGGCTCTGGAGGACGTCTCTGGCGCCACGGTGTTCTCAGAGCGTCCCGGAAAGTTCCGAAAGCGTTCTCAAGGCTCTGGAAGGGATTTATCCTCGTCCAACTCCGCCGACAACGTCAATCTTGGCCACCGATGCTCGGCTACACGCGAGAGTGACCTAGGCAAGAGTGATCTGTGGTGCGCGGTATCTGGGGGAGGCGGTGGCCAAATCCGAGCGCGCCCGCCAGTGCTGGGGGGACCCCTGTGAGCCCGCACCAAGCGGCAGTCTGGCGAAAACTCATTCTTACCCATTGAATGCCGCACGCCCCCTCAGGAGGACGGATAAGGTAAAGCCACTCGATAATTGAAGTAGGAAGGCGCTTCAAGTAGATGGGAAGCTGGCAATCCAAAATTAACTGCTTCCAACGACCGATGGGTACGCATAGCCAGAATGCGTGGATAATCCTGGTGGATCCGCGACGGCCGGCATGGACGATGACCAGAGCTGGCGTCATGGTCAACGCGCTTCTTCCCTCGAGGGCGGGGTATTCCGGCCGCCCCCGATCTGGAGGCGAGCACGGAGTTGCGGGCAACGGCGAGGATGCAGCCTGTAAAAGTACTCCTACATATTGACGGAAAGACAATGCAGGACAAGACAAGAACCCGCGTCGAGGCACCTACGAAATTGCGGCGGGTGGGCGCCGGGGCGCCGGCACGGGCTGGCCGCTCAGAAGCTGGAGCCGGGCAGGGGGATCCAGGGTCGGAAACTGGCAGCCGGAGTCGGAGAGTTGGGAGTGGGATGGGAGTATTGACGGACAGATAGGCGCCGAATGAAACTCCTGGACAGCACCCCAAACAACGCGGACCACCATCCATCATAGATAGCGACGATGCCGCCCCGGCCTGACACTGCGATCAGCGCTCAAACGAGAAATCCGATCTCAAGACGCTCATGCTGTCTGAGGTCTGGGCGGACTCCTTCGGTCAGCGCTGAACCGCCTTCCCCCGCCGTCCTGCGGATCTCCATGCCCCGTGCACTGCGAGCTGTCGTGCGTGATCTGTTCTCCATTGGGCGCCCGAGTTATACGGGGTAGCGCGGGTCTGGGGCAACTCGGGATTGGATTCCCGAAAGACGAACCCGAGTTAGCCCTGACCCGAGTTACCCCTGATGAGTTCGAGCTCGGGACGCCCGAATTATCCGGGGTAGCTCGGGCACGGGCCGCGGGACAACTCGGGTTCGGGATCCCGAAAAACGAACCCGAGTTAGCCATGACCCGAGTTACCCCTGATGATTCGGGGCTCTGACTCAAGGTGACCCAGGATGCTTCGAGACGGTTCAAATTTTCTGGCGCTGGCCTCGACGAGAAGAGCGCACGCGTCCGAGCGATGCCAAGCACCCTGGAGTGCGAGACGCGCCAGGGGCGGCGCTGGAGGAAGAGCACCAGATAGAACATCGAGATCCCAATCCGAAAGAGAAGCACCCGTCTGAAAACTGGATTCCACCTTGAGCAAATGTGGTACGTGATCGGGCAGGCCTCGAACGCCAGCCAACTTAAGCCGCACACCCGACTGTCTCAACGCTGCGCAATGTGTGACTGTCGAGACTTGCCCCCGAGAAACGGATATGTAGTCCAGGGTGCTAGACGAATGGGCTCCAAGACACGTGGATCATATGCTGTAGCAGGACGTGGTTGCAGACGCTGGGTGTCGTTTCGTCAGCTCCAGTACCTGGTCGGCCGCGTAGTGCTGCTCGTCACGTGCGGAATCTCCGAGCGCCTCTGACACAACGCGAATCTGCGCACAAGCAGATCGGCGTCTCCGTCCGTACGAATCATGCAAGTCAGATCCCCAAATCTGATACGAGCGCCGCCGTGACCATGTTGGCCCTTCCGCAAACCACTGACATGTTGCATCCACTGTGGCCCGATACCGAGCCTGTGATGTCTGAGCTGTACATTCAGGGTCTAGACGGCGCGGGCTAAGATTAGGCCGGAAATACGTGACAGGGAGCAGCAGGTCGAACCTCCCCGACCTTGGACAAAACGCGATCACTCGGCCCTGCACGTCAGCAAACACAAAAGGGACGTCGATAACATTCTTGTGCTCGAACACCCGTCACCTCAGGAGAAGTGCGATGCCACAAGACGTTTTCACATGCCGACTCGGAGCATACCCACATCCCAAGGCAAAATGATACTTCAAACTCGTGAAGACCGTAAAACGACCAGACATCGCCCGTTCTCCAACGCTGGCGACTGCAATAATAACCACGAGTCAAAATTCTTCACTGATGTTGTGCAACCTGGCGTGGTCTGCGTTCCGAACGCTCCAGTGAACATACGTAAACACCACAATAAAGATAACCAGACATCGACGATAATTATGTCAAGAGTGAGTGCAGGCGCGCGCCTTGGGGGCCGCCAAAGCGCTTGGTGTTCGCAGCGGCGCGGCTCTCTCAAGCCGCGTGTGCAGCATCGCGTCAGTAGGGGAGGCTAGGAAGACGACGACGACGAAGAGGAAGAAGAAGGACAGCAGGAGGTAGGTGGAGGGGGAGCGAAAAGGAGGACGAGGATGAGAGTAGGACGGAGGAGAAGGAGGAGGAGGGAGGAGAGCAGGAGACAGGTCGAGGGGGGTGGACAAGCACGGGACTGCCGCGGGGCTGCCTTGCGATGTGCCTCGGCACTGCCGACGGCACCCTCTCGAGCGCCAACAGGTGCACACGCACGCTCGAAGACTGCTGCGGGAGATTGCCGCTGGCAGTGGGGGACGACGGGACGCCGGCGAGGGGAGACTGAAATGGGACCAGCGTTAGGTCGGGCATGTCCCCCTGCAGACGGATGTTGGAGGACAAATAAAAGGTACCAAACAATAACCGAATAATCGTCGAATAAATACTCAAACAAATCTTGGAGGCGAAATAACAAATAGTCGAAGAATCGTCCCCACACTATGTTTTTTTTATCACTCTACCTCCTCCCGTCCTTCCAGTGCCTCTTCCTTCCCCCCTTTCTTTCCTTCCTCCTACCTCCCCCCTTTTCTGGGACTCTCTTTGGCTATAGGTGTGCAGTGCTGTCTTCTGTCTGTGTCTGGGGGCGCGCGGCTTTGTCCAGGCCTCACCCCCACGCCTCCGCCGTATCCGGCCCCCCGTTCTACAGCGCAGGCAGGACGGGCTCGACGATCTCCCAATTCTGGCCGTAGCGGTCGCTGAGGTCACCTCGAGAAGACCTATCAACCGGATTGTCTGCCGAGGAGACGCGCTCCCACCATGGATATAAACGCCGGGCACGGCACGCCTCCCAAGTAGCGAAAATGATCTGGTTGGCGTGGACAGCCTTGGAGGACCCTTTGATGAGGGAATGCTTGGCGCCCTCGTTGTCGATGAATTGAATCCACGCGCATTCGGTCAACAGGGAAGGCCACGTTTCAAAGGCCAGAAGCGGGCCGACTGCCTCGATCTCCTGGATGGCGTTGCCGCGGCGGCCGTCATCTGACCACCGGCGAAACCACTCGGATGGGACGTTGGCAGCCGTGAGCATGGGGCGAAATCCTGGGTCGCGCGGCTTCCAAATGCCCACCGCGATGCGCCCAGTGCCCTCTCCGTCGCTGACGGTGGCCAGGAGGGGCCAATCCCCGAGGTCGAAAGGAACTTCGCGCCCTGACTGCTCTGACACTGCGGCCCAGAACCAAGACAAGGAGGCTCGCAAGGAAGCGGGTAAACCGCGTCGATCCTCATCGTCGAACTGTCTGCGCCGCAGCGGGACCAAGACAGCGGCACCCTGCCGGCCGAACAGGAAAGAGCGCGCCCAGCCCAGCCGGCCGCGCAAGGATCCGGCCTCTGCTGAACTCAAACGACCCCGCTGCAGGTATCACTCGAGGTCGGCCAACAGCGCTGTCACTCTGTCCCGGGGCAGTCGGGCCAGGGGCTGCGGGCAGCCCACATGGAGCTCTGCGCCCAATAACCTCCAGGTGCCCGACGGCAGCGGTGATTTGGCGAAGTCGAGGCGCCACCCCACCTCCTTGTTGAGCCACGCCCAACAGAACCACGCAGACTGCGCAGTCGACGCGCGCTCCACAGCCCATGCGTCGCCACTATAATGATGCATTGGGACGTCGAAGAAATGACGCATTACCGAGCACATTGCTGAAGGGTCTCCGACATAATTGAACTGCGTCCCTGCGCCGCCAAACACCTGCCCAAGATTTCTCAGCAACGCTGGCTCTCTGCGGCCCGGGTGCCACAGAGCAGACCAAACGTATGGCATCTGATCGGGCGACAGGGGGTTTTGCCGGAAGGCCCCGCTGTAGTCAGAAGAGAAGCCCGCCGAAGGCTCGTCGCCGCCCCAGAGCTCTTTGCAGAACCTGACGGCTGCCCTCGCCGCGTCTAGGTCGCCAGGGGCGCACGCCTCGCACGTGTGCACTGTTGCGTTGGCCCCACTTGCCTTCAAGTTTTCAATGTTGCGTGCTTTCCATTGGCCTTGTGAACCTCGCTCCCATACTGGGAAGCTCGGGTGCACCGCGATGGCCGGCAAGTCCACTTCATTCACACTGAACGGGCCCTGCACAGCGCCGGACGCGATCTCAGCCTCCCGTTTCTCCCATGCCATCTTGTCGAGCAGCACATCTCCGGAGGATTTGACAGCGTCGACAATTCTGACATCCCGGTCTGGCGCGTCCCTGAGCCACTCCGCCAGGTCCACCTGTGGCGTTCGCTCTGCTACGCGCCACACGCCTGCGACGTACGCGGGGAGGGGCGCTGTTCCTTGTTGTATAGCAGGCAACGAAGGCACCGCCGTCTGCTTGCGCGGCCGGAGGAAGGGGAGTAGGGACAAGGGGGGAGAAGAGGAGGAAATCGGTTTCGAGTTTCGGTATATCCGCCCCCCGACCTTGCTATCGGCTGCTGCCCCGGCCTGGCGGCTGGTGGCGGCCGCGATGCCGCGGGCGCCAACAGCCGGACACCTGATTTGGCGGTGCCCCCGCTGCCTGTCTGGTCGGGAGCGCCTTGCCGCGTTCCTTGGCGACCCCCCCCCCCCCCCGCACACGCACCTGCAGTCTGAATCCGCCCCAAGGCTGGCCGGCCTGCGGACATGGACTCGAAGTGCCGGACATCGGGGTGGTTCGACATGGCCACAAGTTTCTGGAGCAACGGTCCGTGCAAGTGGCCGATGACACACTTCACGTCTGGATGCAGCGACTCTGACCAGGCGCGCCTCTGATCCTGGAGCTCTTTCGTTCGACCACTCCGAGATCTGCGCGCGCGCCCGCATTCTCCTCTCGACAAGCTCGCCTGCGTCGGCCGGCTGTCGCTGGCAAGCTGCGCCGGCGGCGTCGCGCAGGACAGGCGGCGCCTGCGTGGGGCGCACCACGGACGCCGCGCGGTGCAGGAAACCGTCGGGCCCCACGCCCTCCGGCACGAGAGGGGGGCAGCGCCGCGAGGCTGCAGTCCTCCCGCCGCCACGCGGGCAGCCCGCGCTGGCGCTGGAGCCGCGCCGGCCGGGTCCTGCCATTCCACACCTTGCGAGTTCTCAGATGACGCTCTCAGACGCTTCTCTGGTGGCCCAGAAACGTCGTCACAATCGTCAACCAAGCCTCGCTGGGATGGCCCGTGGCTCGGGCGGGCGGGGGTTCACGCCCCCTTGTGGGCCTCGCACGCCGGGTGCTCCTGGCCGCGCCCCTTGACGTTGCGCACGTGGAGGTACTTGCACTTTTTCCCGTAAGTGCACTTCCCCTCGTTGTAGAACGTGCAGACCTGCTTGCCACCGACGGACTCCACGCGCGGAAGACCCACGCGGGCCTTCTTCGGAGGCGCCTGCTGCGGGCCCTCGTCCGCGCCGGAACGGTCGCTGTGGAGCTCCGAAAACAAGGACACCCATTCCGTGCGGCACGTCTGGACGGCCTCCGTGAGGGACTTCCTGTCGTTGCGGACTGCCTCAACCCACTTGGCCCTCATCTGGCGGTCCGCCTCCATGACGGCGTCCACGGTGGGCTTGCGGCCGCTCTTGCGCTCGAGCAGTTTGAGGACAACGCACTCGCGGTAGTCGAGCAGGACGGACCAGTCCGCAGACGCCCAATCGGGCGCAGCCGCCAAGGCCCACGTGTTCATGAGCACCCTGTGCTTATACATGAACCCGACGGCGGTCTGGGTGCCGGGCGAGTCGTCGCTGTTCTGGGCGCCGGCGCCACCGCCAGACGCCGAGATCCCCGCCTTGCTGTTCAGCGCGCGGACCTTGCGCAGGTCGTGGACCGTGGGGTCTCGCCGCTCGTGCTCGCGGACCAGGCGGCCCGCCAAGGCGTCGCTCCCCATGAGGTGCGCCGGGAGGCGAATGTGGTAGTGGCCCACGAAGCTCGCCGTTTTCTTCTCGCGCACCTCTGGGTCGATCGGGTCGTCCCAGTCGCCGCCCTTGCCTTTTCTGGATCAGGTCGAGCTCACCTGCGACGAAGGCCTCGGCTTCCTGCCAGGCTGCCTTGACAGACTGGCACAAAGGACGGTCTGTCCCATCTAGCCTTGCCGGGACGCAGATCCCAACGACGGAGTCTGTTTTGGAGTCCGCCAGGCCAGCAAACTGGCCTATACTCACCATGCCCTTGGACTTCAAATAGTCCGCGACGCGGGGGTCCACCCCGTGCTTTTGGAGCAGCTTCGACAGGCGCACATCTAGCTCTGCCATGTCTTATCCAAGGTCACTAGGGCGGGTTTGTGGGACTTCGCTGGCGCCGTATTGGCGCGCTGCCTGAGCCGATATGGCTACGGACAGCTAGCTGCGAGAAGCAGGAGGAGCACGAGCAAGGGCAGGAGGAGGAGGAGGGACGATCGCAGGGCCCACTGCGCCATCGACTGCGGATCTCTGCTGCGACGCGATGCTCCGCCGGAGGGCCTCGAGGCGACATCCTCCGAGCAACGGGCACCGCCACCGCCACGACAACCAACGCACAAAGACGCTACGGCATGCCACGCTCACGTTTTTCTGCCCCCGGTGGCCCAAAGTAAAAGCAGCAGGAGGTGACGACAGTGCACTCGCTTCCACCGGCCTTCCGCCAAGGGCATCCGTCCTCTTGGATGCCCCCCGTTGAAGCGCAGTTACCTTCGCTGAACAGAGACGCGCGGCCCCCTTCAGGGAGGGGGGTGACCAGACGGGGGCGAGAGAGGAGCGAGGGGGGGGCGAGGAACGAAAAAGAGAGAGAGAAAGAGATAAGGAACAGGGCGAGAGCGATAGGTAGTAAGAGAGGACACGCGGGGGGAGGAAGCAGGGGGGGAGGCACAGGGAGGCAAGGCTTCTGCTCACTGCTCCCCCTCTTGCCTGGACTCGGAGGGTAGGTGGTAAGTTTGGACGCCACCGGCCCTGCCCACCATGAGCCTCCCGACAAGACTATTTTTGAGCATTCCTCCTGTAGCGGGACGTGCCCGACTTGAGGCCAGCGGGGGGAGCGTAAGGGGGCAGACACACGCCGGAAAAAAATGGTGCGCGCCGGGGGCCTGGCTCACAGGAACTGCCAGGCGGAGTCCTGCTCCGGAGGCCGCAGGAGGGGGAGGCGAGGAGGAAGAGGAGGAGGAGGAGGAGGAAGAGGAGGACGAGGAGGACGAGGAGCAGCAGGATGAGGAGGAGGAGGAGGAGGAGGCGGAGGTCATCTCCCTCGTCCCTCCCGCTGCGCTCGTCGCCAGCTTCCAACCTCTGCCCTCTTCCGCCGCGGTGGCCCCGGGGCCTCGGGGCCGCCTCTGGCGGGGGAGCAGGCGAAAGCGGCGGCGAGGGACGGGATGAAGTTGGCACGAAGGAGCCGGCGGCGTGCAAGGGGAAGGTGTCTCAGAGGGGAGTTCGCGAATCATGGCCCGAAGCACATGTGCGGACTGCTAACATCGTAAAACATCACGCCTCACGCCCGGAGCACTAGACCCAATCTTCTGCGTCATTTTCCGAGCTGGATCGATGTGAAGGTCTCGGGGCCCGAAATGATGCGAACACGCGGGCTCAAAAAAATGGAGTCGCCAGAATCTCAGGGCCAGTCATGACCTCCCTGTTGTTGGCGGCGAGCGAGGGAGGGGAGTGAGGGCTTCTGAGAAGTCCCGCCGCCTTCTGAGAAGGTCTTCTCCTTCTCATTTCCCCCCCTCGCTCGCCGCCGATGCTGAACTCACGCACAGCAACGCGCCCTGTGTTGTCTTCGCAGTTTCGGGGCCCTTGGGGCCATGCCACGGGTCCCAGCCCAACACATTCAAGACACGACCCAGGCTGCAGACCTGGACGTCGGCGGCAAGCGAGGGGGGAAACTTCGAGATTCGAGGCTCGAGGTCTTCGGGGGGTACTGGCGGTTCTCGGCTGCGCCTCGCCGAGAGCGAGGCCTGGAGATGCGTTGAGGGGCAACGAGAAGGGGGAGACTGGCATAGGGGGGGATGCATCGACATGGAATCGGCGATACATCGCCGATAGATCGGCGATAGGCCCCTGATAGTGAATCCGCACCTTCCTGTGCAGGTTGGGGCTATCGGGCCCCAATCGGCGAGCAATGGGCGATTGCGTGTCGATGCATTCCCCCCCCCTGTGCCCATCATCCCCCCCTATCGTTGCTCCCGATGCGTTCCAGCGACAACAGCGCCGTGCAAGCACCGGGGCGCATCGGATCGTCGAAGCATCAGAGTCGGATCGGATCGGATCCGTCAGGGGTCCCTCGGAGCAAGCCAGTGCGCCCCTAAGCTCCTGAAGCCGAGTGGATTCGTTGAAAGCCTCCCCCTCCTGGTCCTCCCCCTATTCCTCCTCCTCCTCCTCCTCCTCCTCCTCCTCCCCATTCTCCTCCTCTTCCCTCTCCTTCTCGATCGCCTCCTCGTACTCCTCATCGTCTTCCTCTTCTTCTTCCTCATACTCCTCCTTCTCATTGTCCTCCTCCTCCTGCTCTTCCTCCCATTCCTTCGCCTCCGCAGGCTCCTCATCATCGCCCACCTCGTCCTCCTTCCTCCTCCCTTCTACCCCAGCTCCTTCTGACCGTGCGCCCTCAAATCCTGGTTGCCCAAGGCACCACAGGGGCTCCCCAGGGCTCCCTCCTCGCCCTGCTATTACGTCAAATGTATGTTTTCTGCAGCTGCCACTGCTACAATCGTGCTCGGGAAGAACAGGATGGCTTGGACCGCGTTGGAGCCCTCTTGGAGGCAGCTGGGTCCGTCTTTGATCGATCTGGGAAGGAGGGAGGGGAGGAGCAAGGACAGACTAGGGGTTACGCATCCATCCTCGTCGTTCTGCCATCCTCCTCCTCCTTCGCCTCCTCCTCGTCGTCGTCCTCCTCAAGGAGGCGGCGACAATCGTGTCCTCGAAAGTTCCTTCAGACAATGATGCTTTGATCGATCTGGGAAGGAAAGAGAAAACCACGACTGAGTAAGGGTTCCGCTTCCATTCTCGTGACTCCGCCCTCCTCCTCCTCCTCCTTCTCCTCCTCCTCGTCCTTCTCCTCCTCCTCCTCAGCAGCAGCATCATCATCATCATCAGCAGCAGCAGCATCATCAGCATCATCCTCGTCGTCATCATCAACAGCATCAGCATCAGCGTTATAATCAGTATCAACAACATCCTCATCAACAACACTCTAACATTTGCCATACACGTTATCATCCTCATCCCTTGCCTCCGCCCTCCGCCCTCCGTCTCCTCCTGCTCCTCTTCCTCCTCATCCTCCTCCTTCGTTTCCTCCTCCTCCTCCTCTTCCTCGTTATCCTCCCCCGACTGGCGGCGGCAATCATGTTCCAGAACACTCTCCAAAAACAGTATGGTTTGGGCCGTGTTGGGGCCCTCTCTCTTGGAGGCCTGTTGGCCCATCTATGGGCGATCTAGGAAGAAAGAAACGAAGGAAGGAGGGAGCAACGCTTGAGTAAGGGTTGCGCGTCCATCCTCGTCCTCGGCCTCCTCACTCCGTCCGCCCTCCTCCTCCTCCTCATCCTCCTCCCTTCCTTTTGTCATCTTCGTTCTGATCCTCATACCCTGTCTCCGTCATCAGTCTCCCTCACCTCCTCCTCCTCCTCCTCCTCCTCCTCCTCCTCCTCCTCCTCCCCTTCCTCCTGGAAGGCCGTGTCTCTTTGGCTGTAGCTGTGCTGGCGGCTAAAGTGATGCCTTTGTGGCCTAAGCTTGCCATGCGCCCCAGTGTTGTTCGTAATCCTCCTCCACCCCCGCCTCCTTGCGGCGCCCCGAGGCCCCCGCGTTCGGGGCACTCCTGGTCTTGGACTGGCAGGTTCTGGCAATGTTTGCGCTGCTTCCGAGGGGCTCGGTCCCAGGAGAGACCGGCCGCTGGTATTTGCCCGGGGGGAGTCGGTGTCGGTGTTGGGATTCGAGGCTATGATGCTCCAAAGTTGGCTGCTTTGGGGCACAAGATGTTGTTTCTCGACGCCAGCGACGGTAGTTTTGTGCTTCTTTGTTTAAGGTGCAAGTCCTATACTTGTGGTGGCCAAGTTCGGGGTCTCCGACTTGAGTGCAAGCCCTTGCCAAAATCTGGAGCTCAAGGTCGGAAGCATGCCTGGAACCAGGTTGCTTCAGGACTGCACCCCAAGAATTCTGGAATTACTGTAACCGTGTGGCCCTTGGGGCAACACGGAAGATGAGGATCCTGCTCCCCTCGTCGAGCCTCCTCCCCCCCCTCGGAGGAGGATTCGGACGGCCTTCGCACGCTGCGCAGAGTCTCGATTGCTTTGCGGCTCTTGGGTGCAGCTGCAGGGCCAAGTCAACCTAGAGCTCGTGGAGACCACTCCGAGTCCGGGTATGATTAACTTGTTTTCTTGTTTTTTCCCCTGGCGGGTCTCGCCCCCCCGCTTGAGGTGTGTGTGGGCAGCTTGGCGCCGTCGACGGCAAAAATTCCTCCCCTTCCTCCTCCTCCTCCTCCTCCTCCTCCTCCTCCTCCTCCTCCTCCTCCCCCTTCTCCTCGTCCTCCTCCTCCTCCTCCTCCTCCTCCTCCTCCTCCTCCGCCTCCTGTTCCTTCTCGCCCTCCTCGGACTGGCGGCGACAATCACGGTCCTGGAAAACCCTTCGGGAGCATGAGGGCCGTGTTGGGGCCCTCCTTGGAGGCCTCTGTAAGGCGCTTTTGGGGTGTCGAGGTTCCTTTGGGTCGGGGGGCTGTCTTGGGGGATCCCTGGCCCTCTGTAGAGCCCTTTTGTGGTGTCGAGGCTCATTTGGGGGGCCGTCTGGGCGCCTTTTGGGCCACCTTGGGCTCCTCTTGGGCCGTCTTCTCACCCTGGTTGGGTGTGTTGAACTTCTTTGGCGATGTTCGAACGCCGGCAATCTGAACAGGTGACAACCCGGGAAACTCTGCGGAAAACGCTTGGAAATTCAGCTATTCCCAAATCTCTGTCGGAAAACATGTTGGAGGCCTCTGGAAGCGTCTGGGAGGACAGGTGGGCCGTTTCGAAGCAAGCGTCACCGCCTTCGGGCCGTCTTGGAGCCCTCTTTGCCCCTTTTGGAGCCTGTTTCGCGTGACCAGGCTCTTGTAGGGTGCCGTCTTGGGGCCTCCTGAGCCATCCATGTGTTTGCTTCTCTGTTCCAGGAGCGCGGCCGCCAGATGAGGTCAGGTGCGACGCACCCGAAGGAAGGAAGGGTGGAACCGTGGCGGGTCCCGTGCCCGCCGATGCGGCGCACAGCACGCCAGTAACAGGGCCCAGCGCTCTTGGCGGAGTCATCGCGACCGAGCGAGCCTTGCGGTTGAGGCAGAGGCGAGCCGGACGGAACACGAAGCCGAAGAGGCTCGCCAGCCATGCGACTCGCGCACACGTGCGGCAGCAACGTCCTGCGCGAGGCGTGGCAGGAAAAGAGAGCGGGCCGGCGATGGCGCACCAGCGCCAAAAAAGCCCCCGCCTGCAGCCAAACTTGGCCTGCACTTCTGTGACCCCGGACACAGCTCGACAGCCGCACATCAAGAACGAAGGACGTCAGCCAGCCTGCATCGCACGACTCGATCCGCCTCCACACCGATGGGCGAGCGCTTCGTGCTCGGCTCGCTCGCCCACGGGCTCGGCGGCGCGCCCTGCCGGCCCGAGCCGCCGCCTAGTTCTTCTTCTTGGCGGAGGCGCCCGGCGTGGCCTGGATGTCCTGGAGGCACAGGGGGCACACCTTGTTGCGCTTCAGCCACTTGTCGATGCAAAGCCTGTGAAAGTGGTGCCTGCAGGGCAGCTGGCGCATCTCGTCGGCCTCCTCGAAGTCGCCCAGGCACACTGCGCAGTTCGTCTCCGAACACCCGTGGCTGCGGGAGCAGTACTTTACGGTCGGCATGGTGTCGATAACGTCCTGCGTGGCTCCTCGGGGCTTGGGGAAGGGCCGCTCTCCCTGCTGCGCCGGGAACGAGTGGTAGAAGATTATCAGCGTCATGGCCAGCCTCGCAACGGCGGTGGAAATAACCGCCAATGTCAGCCTGTACAGGCCGGGGCACGGCTTGCACGTCGTGGAATTGAGGAGCCAGACCACACCCAGAATGAACCATCCATAGGTGACGATGGAGACGGCCTTGCTCATCCTCCAGGCTGAAGACTGGGTGAGCTGTCGGACGCACTCCTGGATGTCTCCGTTGCGTTGCTGGATCTGGCGGAGGCGCATGAAGAACACCAGTCGTACGGGTGCCTGCATCATCTGCAACACGCAGTGGACCAGCACCCATATCCGCAGCGGCCTGTTGCACTGCTCGCAGGGCGTCCAATACATGAAGAGGAAGACGCTGCAAGGAATCGAGATGAGGACGCCAGAGACGCTCCCGAAGAACATCACCACCTTGATGAACCAGGCCGCCTCCTCGGGGTACTGCTGCACCACGTCCAGGAGCGGGTCCCCGTTCTCCTGCTGAACGTTGTCCGCGCCATCGAAGTACGAGCCCACCCTCGCCTGAAGTGCCTGCAGGCTGGCCCGTATGCCCTGCACCTCTGCCATGGCCGCTCACCTACGGCGCGGCGGGCCAACTGCACCTCCGCCGGGGCGGGAAAGTCTGCGGGCGGCCCGCGGGGCTTATTGGTGGGATCGGGATGTTACCGAAGCGCCTCCCGAACCCGTTACTGCCCCAGTCCGCCCCTTCGGCTTGAGCAATAATAGGCACGGAATGGGGCCTCTTATGGCCATCTTGGGCGCCTCCTGCGCCGTCTCGGCGCCCACGTGGGGTGTGGTGGGGCCCTCCTGGACGCCTCGTGGGCCGTCTCCGAGAGTCAGGAAGCGGAGCGGGCGACAACGGTCAAGTCTTCGACAAAAAACAAAACAGGAAAATCAGTGTGGGCTCTCTCGGATGGAAATATGTAGCCTCTTGTGGAGTCGTGGAGGCCTCGTGGGCCGTCTCGAAGCAATGGTGGGCGGGCTGGGGGCGTTTTGGGGGCCCTCTGGGCTCTCTCTTCAGGGCCCTTCTGGTGGGTCGAACCACGTGCTGCCCCCATGCGGCACGTTGGCACTGGTCCGTCCCCCCCCCGCCCTACTCCGATATGTAAATGTATATGTATACATACGTGCATGCATTTATACATACATATATACACATACATGCATGCATGCATGCATACATACATGCATCCATACATTCATACATACATGTGTACACCATGCATGCTCGTATGCATGCATACATACACATACATTACATACATTACATACATTACATACATTACATACATTACATACATTACATTACATTACATTACATTACATTATATTACATTACATTACATTACATTACATTACATTACATTACATTACATACATACATATATACATACATACATACGTACATACCTACATACCTACCTACCTATCTACCTACCTACCTACATACCTACATACATACATGCATACACATACATGCATGCATACATACATGCATACATACATACCTACACAGACGGGCAGACAGATAGACAGACCGACAGACAGACAGACATGCATGCATACATGCATACATACGTACACACATACATACGTACGTACGTACATACATACATACATGCATACATACACGCATGCATCCACACATACATACATACATGCATACATACGTACATACATACATACATACATACATACATACATACGTACATACGTACACATATACACATACCTGCACGCATACATACGTACGTACATGCGTACATACATAAATACATACATGCATACATACCCATACACATACATACATATATACATACCTAAACACATGCATACAAACATGCATGCATGCAAACATACATACATACATACCCATACAACAATACAGTCACACGTACGTCCGTGCATACATACATACATGCATACATACACACATACAAACATAAGTACATACATCAATCCATGCAACAATACATACATACATGCATGTCTACATACATACAAGTACGTATGCATACATGCACACATACATACACATATACGTGCATGCATACATGCATGCATGCATGCATACGAACAGACAAACAGACAACAACACATCTATCGGATGTTGGGGGGTGAGATCGCAGTGGAACGAAGACCCCCAACCTGGAAATCGTTTCGTTTCGTTCGTGTCGTGCGTGCGGGCGAGGCGAAGCTGCGTGGCGCGCGAGAGGAACGAACCCGCCGTCTCTAGGGCGAAGTCAGGACACATGCTTCTCCTCCGCCGTCCGTCCGGCGGTAGCTTGAGCGGTGCCCCGCGGTGTCCCGTAGTGTCCTGTGGTGACCGCCGTTGCTGGGGCGAAATCAGGACACATGCTTCTCCTCCGCCGTCCGTCCGGCGGTGGCTTGAGCGGTGTCCCGCGGTGTCCCGTGGTGTCCCGTGGTGTCCCGTTGAGTGAGATCGATCGTGAGATCGTGAGATCGATACTAAGATCGATGTGGTGCCCCGAGGTGTCCCGTGGTGTCCCGTTGAGTGAGATCGATCGTGAGATCAATAGTGAGATCGACAAGTGGCCCGTGGTGTCCCGTGGTGTCCCGTTGAGTGAGATCGATAATGAGATCGATAATGACATCGATGTGGTGTCCCGTGTTGTCCCGTGGTGTCCCGTTGAGTGAGATCGATAGTGAGATCGAGAAGTGTCGCGCGGTGTCCCGTGGTGTCCCGTTGAGTGAGATCGATAGTGAGCTCGAAAATGAGATCGACATGTGCCCCGTGGTGTCCCGTGGTGTCCCGTTGAGTGAGATCGATCGTGAGATCGATTGAGTCAGATGTTGGTTCTCCCTCCTCTCCCCCCTACCACCTCCTCATCACCCGAAAGGTGGTCGTATAGGTATGTATACACACATAGCATGCATGCCGAATGAGAGAGACAAGTATATCAATCAAAACAAGTATCGTTTTTGAGTGCAGTTTTCGCCATCACCGTTATCAGCTCGTTGTTCACTATCCTTCACTCATGTGTCCTCTTCCTCTTCGTATTCCTCGTCCTCGCCTTAGTTGCCCCGCGAAGCCTTCCCCGTTTTCCTCGGATATGTTTGCGGAGGCTCCTCCGAGGCGAGCTTCGGGTGGACCTCGCGAAAGCTTCTTAGGGGCTCCTTGGGCGCCTCTGGAGACGTCCGTGGCGCCTTTTGGCGGCCTCGGGGGGGTCCTCGGGCCGCCATGCCGCGAATCGTGATATAGGGCAACGGTTTGAATGCTTCCGGAGGGCGTCTTGGGGCGATTTTAGCCCGTCATGGGGACATCTGCGGGCAGTTTCTGGGCACTCTCGGACCGTCTTGAAGCTCTCCAGCACTGTCAGAATCTTTTGTGTCATCTTTGAACTGTTTTCGGTGCCTCTCGGGCATTTCTCGGACGCCAGGATCTCCGATTAGCCAAAATCGCAAAACCCCCAAACATCGGAAATCAATATTTGGGGCCGTCTTGGGGGTCACAGTTGGGCCGTCTTCGGGCGTCTGGCGGGGGTCCGGGGCCGCTGGGGGCCATCTTGGACGGTCTTGGGGGTATCTTGCGACCGCCGCTGATCCCGTTTCAGGGGGGGGGTCCGCAGGGTCCCAGATTATAAATAGATAGTAAAGAGAAGGACTATGTAGACGTGTGTATATGAAGATATGTAAACACGCATGTGCATGTGCAATACATAAATAATATACCATATATACACATACATTAGTATATGTACATCATACCTAAAAATAATGCACGTACAGAAAATGTGTGCTGTGCGCGCTAGGTGGCGCAAACTATATGGTTATATGATGTAACATATTGCGACCATCGCGAACGCAAACCTAAATAGAGCCCTTCCCCGAATCATACACATGTAAACATCCCCGACGCCTCAAATCTCAAACGATTGCTTCAATGAGACCTTGCCGCCAGAGAAGCAAATCCTCGATACAGGCAATCGGATAATGTCGCCGATGGGAAATCTGAAACGGAATCCCCCAATAATTACCCTACGAAATCATATCGCGTGCAATTCCGGAACATAATACCATACGAGATCTTCTCGCTGGTAAATGCTTAACACAACTTCTAACGAATGTATGCAATCATGAAATGACCCAGGAAACCGTGTGGAAACCCTCGTCGGCCGAACATATTTCGCTAACATTCGGGATACAACGTTCTCTGGTCACCATCATTTCGATTGTCCCGAACACGTATAACAAACAAGCTGCTGCGACGTCGTCCCCCTGGAAGGCTGCTGGTGAATCTTGCCTCTAGGACGTATCCTGGGAAATCTCATAAGATATCTGATGGGAAACCTTGCCGGCCCGAACTACCATTTCGGCGCATCCACCAAAACCCGCCATCGTGCCCTGAGGCACGAGTCGGAGGGTCCCCAGGTCCTTGGCCTACTCCCTTCAGCCTCAGTCCTCAACCCTGCGGATTCTTGAAAAAGCACGGGCCCCGAACTCCACACCTCCCGGGGTTTCCTGCGGGCCCCCCGGGCACTGCCGCATTACTTGTTCGGGCACAGGAGGGCGCCATGACGGGCACAGAACGAGCGCCCAACGAGGCCCCCAAGACGGTCCAAGAGGGCCACGAATCGCCGAAAGTTCGGTCCAAGACGCCCGAGATGGCCGAAAGACGGCTGAAGAGGCGCACAAGACGCCTCAAGAGAGGCCCAAGAGGCCTTCCAAGAGGCGAACATGATCCAATTCCAATGCGAGAAGAACACACACACAAACGCACGCACACACACACACACACACACACACACACACACACACGCACGCACGCACGCACACACACACACACACACACACACACGCACACACACACACACGCATGCACACACACACACACACATTTTTTTAACTTGCGCGAGAAGGTCGCCCCGTGGCTAAGGAGGAGAGAGGAGAGCAGCAAGGGGGGGGAGAGCAAGAGGAGAAGCAAAAGCAGCAGCAGCAGTGCAAAAGAGGCGCGGCCGGCGGCCGACGCCTGGCGCCCCGGCTTTGCGGGGCGCTCGACCCGGCCCAGCGGCGCCCTCCCTAGAAGGAGCCCAGGGCCGCGGCCCCCGCAAGCAGCGCCGCGGGGCCCAGGGCGGCCGGGTCGCGCGCTGCCGCCTCCAGCTGCGCGACCGCCGCCTGAGCCTCCGGGAAGGCCCGCCAAGCCGCGGCGCGCGCCCGCAGCCCGTCCGCCTGGGCCTCCACCGGCAAGCCGGCCAGGCCGGAGGCTTCCCAGAGAGCGGCCGCCGCGCCGCCCTCGCTGGCCCCGCCGGCGGCCGGCTCCCCGTAGCCGCCGGCTGCGCAGCCGTCCTCCGGCCGCGCTGTCGCTGCAGCAGCGCCCTCGTCTCCGGCGGCCGGCTCCCCGTCGCCGCCGGCCGCGCTGCCGCCCTCCGGCCGCGCCGCCGCAGCAGCAGCCCTCGCGCCCTCGGCACCGGCCGGCGGCTTGCCGTCGCCGCCGCCCGCCGGCAAGGGGCCGCACCGCTGGCGCGGCGGCGTCGCCACCTCGTGGCCTGCCCCGCAGGCCGCGCTTGCGTCGTCGTCCCGGTCGGCCCAATTAAGCCCGGGCTGGCGAGCGCAGCCCGGAGGGGGGCGGGCTCTGGGGCGTCGCGGGCGCCGGCGGCGTCTGCTCCCGGCCCCGAGCGGCGGGCCCGCCGCCGAGAGCCTCGTACTCCAGCTCGATTGGGAACTCCCCCCCATCGAGCGCCACCGTCGCCAGGTCGCAACCCGGCCGGTCCGCGGGCGGGCCCGCCTCGCGTGGCAGGGGGCCCTGGCTCAGCGGCCCCAGCGCAGGAGCACCTGCCCGTCCGGCAGGTCCGTCGCCGAGAACCCCGCCCAGCCCGCCTGCCGGAGAGCCGCGGCCACCAGGCATGCGCTGGGCACACTTGGCGCGGCCGGCTCCGGCGAGTCCGTCGCGGCCGGCGCCGCCGCCGGCGTCACCGGGCCTGGCCGCGGGCCCGGCGGCGCCTCCCGTTGCCCCGGGGGGGCCGGTGCCGCCGGTGGCGCCGCCGGCAGGGTCGGCCGGCTCCGTCGCCCCTTCGCGGGGGCCGGTGGTGGCGCCGGGGGCGCCGCGGCGGCGCGGGCGTCGCCGCCGGCGCCGGCGGCGGCCGCTGCCGGCCGACTCGCCTGCGGAGCAGCTGCCCCCGCAGCTGCTGGTGGCGCGCCAGCCGGGCCGTCCTCGCTGTCCGTGTAGGTGTAGTAGCTGGTGCCCAGCTCCTCCTCCTCCTCCTCCTCCTCCTCCTCCCCCCGCCCGAAGCGACAATTCGAATTCCGCCACAAACTACCCCCAGGAGGTGACACGAGGCCCCTGACAGGCCGCAAGAGGACCTCCAAGCCTCCCCAAGAGGCCCCGAGAGGCCTCCCACGACATCCCAACGAACATCCATGAGGCCTATACGACCCACAACCCAAACACGGTGGCGGGATGTGACAAAGGTCATCGAATATGCTCCAGACAAATCGGCCGAACTTTTACGCGGAAATCTTGCGCGGTGAGGTTTGGACAAAGATGTCTGCCGAGACTGTTGCGGGGACTCCGCTGCAGGGGATCTCGGGAGGCCCAGGAAGTGCTGCCAGAGATTTTCGGGGAGACTTTCGCAGGGCCTCCAGCGTCCTGGAGACTTGCTTCCAAGTCTGTACTCTGGCGGTCTATACCTGTGTGGCGCAAGCCGTGTTGTACGGGTGCGCAGTGCAACACACATGTTGTGAGCTATGTGATGCGCTACACGTGGCGCAAGCTACGTGACGCAGCATGAGTGGTGCCAATGATGTGGTGCGAGCTATGTGATGTGACCTAAATTGTGCAGGCCATGTGGTGCGAACTATTCCCCAACCAGTGCTTGCACTGAAGGGGTCCTAGCGGAAATTGGAAGATTTGGCGAAAGATTCCTGCCGATTTTGGTGGCTGGCTGGGCTCCCGGGTTCCCTGTTCCGGACTCCCAGGTTCCTGGTTGTTGGTTCCGGGCCGATTTCGGTGGGTTCCGGGTTCCCAGGTTCACGGTCAATCTCCTTATCGATCACTGAGCATTTCTTAGGGTGGGGGGCTCAGGGTGAAATCCAGATGGGTTTTGGCACCTCGAAAACCAATCCGTCTTGTGATTCACGTTTTGCAGATTCAAGCCTCGAACGTCCATCGAAACGGCACTTCAGATTGCACCGTTTGCCCTCCACCCAAAGAAAATGCTTGGGATCAAACCATCCACTGATAAGGTGTTTTTTCTCTGGTAGGGGGCCAGATGTGAACCCTACCCCTACCTCCCACGACTTCTGAGGGGGAGGGTGGGGCTCACTTCGTTGGGGAGCTCCCGAGCAAGGCGAACCCCACCCTCCCCCCCAGAAATCCCCTCCTCGCATCTGGGGGGGGGGGGGAGGGGCAATCGCACTGGCCAGCGAGACGGGCAGGGGGGCACGGGCCCCCGAAGAAGCAGCACCAGGGCGGTGTGCTTGAGACGTCCGAGGAGGAGGAGGAGGAGGAGGAGGAGGAGGAGGAGGAGGAGGAGGAGGAGGAGGAGGAGGGGGGGCAGGGGGCAGGGCTCGCCTCTGGCCCCCTGTCTGGCGTAGAGCGATCCGTCCGAGCTGTGCAGGCCACGCGGCGCGAGCCGCGTGGTGCGCCCCGCGCACGGGGCGCCCGCGGGCGCCCACGGGGAGGCACCCGGCGAGGCCCTCGGGCGACAGAGGAAGGAGGGGAGGCCAGGCGGCCGGAAAAGGCGAGGCGATGAGGAGCCAGGGGAGACCATATATAAGGCCGCCTTTTTAATTTTTGCACTTTCTATTACTACTATTATGAGTATTATTATAACTATTACTATGATTATCATTACTACGACTGGGATTTTTATATTAAAAATGGGAAGGCGAGGAAAAGCGGGGATAGGGAGAGCGGAACGGAGGGGTAGATGGCTTGGCAGGAGGAGCGGAGGGAAGACGAGGGAAGCGAGGGAGAGGGGCGGAGCGGAGCGGAGCGGACGGGAGGGAACGATGTACTGGAGTACCCAAGCCTGCGCTGCTTTCTTCGACGTGCTGTCGGGCCGATCTGGCCCGTGGCGTCGGGCCGATCTGGCCCGAGGCCTCAGAGAGCGCGTCGGACATGGGGTCGAGATCTCCAGGACGTAGAAGACAGAGGCTGCGATCTTCCAGCCCCTCTGGCAGGGAGAACGGTGGGTGAGACGCCCCCCCCCCCGAGAGGAGGCACGCGCGCGGAGATCGGCGGCGAGCGAGGGGGGGGCAAGTGAGAAGGAGGGGAGGCTGCAGCACCACTCAACGATATGCTGTTTAACCGAACCTGCAGGGTGGGCCCTTTCCCAAATCCGTGCCTCGGTGCGGATCGTCTGAGCGCCTCGTCTCCGTCGTCGGCGTCGTCGTGGTCGTGGTGCGCGTTGCTCTGCTCGGGACTTGTTTCCCCTACGCAGTGACCACCACCACCACCACCACGACGGGAGCAACGAAAATCTAGAAGGCCTAGATTCTGAGAAGCCCCCCCTCCCCTTGAGGGGCAACGATAGGGGGGGACTGGCGTAGGGGGGGATGCATCGGCCTGGAATCGGCGATACATCGCCGATAGATCGGCGATAGGCCTCCCGTCGTGAATCCGCGCCTTGCTGTGCAGGTCGGGGCCATCGGGCCCCTTGTCGGCGATCAATGGGCGATTGGGGGTCGACGCATCCCCCCCTATGCCCATCCCCCCCTGTCGTTGCCCCTGACCCCTTCTCACTTCCCCCCCCCGCTTGGCCGCCGAGGAGAGCGCCCGCGAGCGCCCCCCGAGGAGCTCACGACGCCCCCGCCGCCCGCGGGCCCCTGGCCGGCCCCGAGCCCGCGGGGCCCGGGCCCGCCGCCCTGGAGGCGGGCCCTCTGCTGCCGCCCGCGTCCGGGGCCCGCAGCGTGGAGTGGAGCACCTTCGGGCGGGTGCAGTCACCGGCCTGACCTACAAGGAACGAGACACGAGGCGCGAAGCTCCTCTCTCCCAGGGAGGAACGCAGATGGTACGACAGAGAACAATCAGCGGCGCACAAGGAACGACAGATCACGCAGGCGAGCCTAGGGAAAGACCGGGCCCCTTTTGAAAAGTAGGTGTTCCTTATTCAAGCGGGTGGGCGTGAGCGTTTTTTTTCGGCGTCTCGACATTGGGCGGTAAGGGGGGGGGGGAGAGGGGGGGGATCTGGCTCTGGACCTCTGCTTACTGCGACTGTTCGCAAGAATGCAGCCTCTGGGGAAGGCTCCACCCGCTGGAAACAGGCGCCAGAGAAACAGCCAAGATCTACTCCATGGGGCGGGGGGGGGGTGCGAGAGCCGATACCGATTGGCAAACGCTGGATAAAAAAACGATCACCTTCGGGCGGGTAGTACAGTCGAGGCTGTTTGGAGAGGACACGCGAGAGGACACAAGACCCTTCGAGGGCCACACTGCCACAGAAATGCAGAAGGCATGGGCCGCCAAACACGGGACGCAAGAGCACCCTTGATTTGGCAGGGTCGCCCTACCAATCCGCCTCGACTGCACTGGGGGGTGAAGAAAAGGAGGAGGAGGAGGGAGGAGGAGGAGGGAGGAGGAGGAGGAGGAGGAGGAGGAGGAGGAGGAGGAGGGAGGAGGAGGGGAGGAGGAGGAGGAGGAGGAGGAGGAGGAGGAGGAGGAGAGGAGGAGGAGGAGGAGGGTGAAGAAAAGGGCCCTCAAGGGGCCCTTGGAGCCCCTCCTGGAGCCAGCTGGTGTCAAAGGGGCCCTCAAGAGCTTCTTTCGGGCCTTTGTCTTCACCCCCCCTTTGGGTCACCCTCCATTGCCACCCGCCCTACACCTGCGGTCGCACCACCAGAGCGGGCGCCGCGCCGCGCTCGATGGGGCCCTCCTCGCGCTCCCTGATGAGGAGCACCGCGCCGTCGTTGGCGTGGCCCTCGTAGTCGCGGGCGGAGAAGACGCGGACCAGCATGTCGTCGTGCATGATGTCGAAGCCCGGGCCCTCGGGCTTGGACTGGTGGCTGCGCACGACGAGGCCCAGGCCGTTGCGCGCGCAGAACGTCTTGGTGACGTCCCAGCCGAAGAGGGTGGCCTTCGACTCCGACAGCCGTGGCGACTGGTGCACCCCGAAGGTTGCCTGCGCCGTCTGCTCGCCGTCCGCGTCGTCCTCTTGATGGGCCTGTTCTCCACCACCACCACGTAAGTCAGAGGGGAGGGGGTCCTCCTCCTCCTCCTCCTCTTCGTCCTCCTCCTCTTCGTCCTCCTCCTCTTCGACCTCCTCCTCCTCCTCCTCCTCCTCCTCCTCCTCCTCCTCCTCCTCCTTCCCCCCTCCAACTCATGGTGGTGGTGGGAAACAGGCCCATCACCTCTATCGGGTCGGACCACAAGATGTTCATCACCCACCGCATCGAGGGGTCGTGCGGCCTGATCGGTCGGCGCACCGCGCGCAGGTGGTTCAGGTCCCAGCGCCCGTCCCCGATGCCGCCGTGCACGACCAGCACGCGCTTCGCCACCAGGCAGCCAATGGGAAGCTGATCGAACGCCTCCTCCACGAGGTCGTACGTCTTCTGACCGAACTCCTTCCCGAGGTGGCGGAGGCACTCGTCCCGGAAGCCGTACCTCTCGTTCATGGGCCGGTCCTCGTGGTTGCCCCGCACGAGCCAGACCTGCTCGGGGTATGCGACCTTGAGCGCCAGCAGGAGCCCGATTGTCTCCAGCTGGTGCTCCCCGCGGTCCACGAAATCGCCGTTGAAGACGAAGGTCGGCCACACGCAACAGTGACCCTGGGAAAGAGTGACCTCCAGTGCGCGGCTCGCTGGGGGCCGCCCGGGGGCCAACCACAGGCGCGCAAGCCGCAACTGCCGCCTCGCGTCCGGTGGTCGGGGGACCCCCGTGGGTCCGCACCAGAGGTCACTCGGGCGAAGGGTCACTGTTACGTCTGGCCGAGAAGGATGGCCCACCCGGGTCGCCCGGCGTCCCGTACGCGTGGAACAGCAAGAGGACGTCCCGCAGCTGCCCGTGCAGGTCGCCGAAGATGCGGCAGGGCGCGGAGGCCTCGGCCAGCACTGGCTGCACGGCCAGCAGCTTCTGGGCGGCCTTCGCCAGGACGATGAGGACGTCCAGGTACTCTGGCGTCAGCAGCTCCGACAGCACGGAATCGTGGGCCTCGTCGGTCCTCCAGCTCCCGTCCATGCAGTCCGGGTCCTCCGCCACCCTTCGGCACATCTGCCTGGCGCCGTCAACTATACGTCGTGCCCGGCTCTCCACCCGCTTCCAGAGGCCCATGCCCTTCGAGGCCTCCATCTGCTTCCTGGTGATGAAACTGTTGATGGTGGTCGTGATGGCCAGGACCCGGAAGTTTAGCACCTTGCCGGCCAGCACGCCCCACCTCGTGACCACCTCCACGGTCTGCACGCTGGACTTGGGGCCAGCAGCCTGTTGGCTCGGCCTGGCCGAGTCCTGCGTGGAGCTCGTCGTCGGCGACTGCATGGGGCCGTGCGAGCCGGTGGACGCGTTCGACATGAAGCTGTCCCCGACGAACCGCCACCGCCACCCGTCGAGCGCCGCCAGCGGGACCGACAACGTCTGGGCGCTCTGGACCTTCTCCGCCGCCTCGGCACGCGTGTGCAGCGCGTGGTTGGGGGTGGGCAGCACCTGGATCGTCCTCGTGGAAGGATCGAAGAAGTCGTAGACTCGCTCGATATGGACCTTTGCCAAGGCGCCCGCCGGCCCAGCGAGGGAGGCGTCCGACAGGTGGGCGCTGCCGCAGCCTACCTCCGCGCCGCCGACCTCCGTGCTGTGATTGGCCAACGAGCTGGACTGGTCCGCAATTGTTGCCCTGCTGCACGGCAAGCCGTCGGCGCCGTCCCTGCTGAAGAATCGGACCACGTCGTCGACCGACAAACAGCTCGAACCGCGGCTCCCACTCCTAGGCGGGACAAGTTCTGCACCCGTGCCCGAGACGTCGCTGGTCCAGCCGATCTGTCCGCTCAGCTCCCGGTGCGCGAGCGTCGCAGCGTCGTCTGCCTGGCCGTGCTCGGCGTCCTGCCTGCAGCAGGACAGCCGGCCCCCCCCCGCGCACACGTTCAGCTGCGCCCCCATCGCTGCCGCCGCCCGGCAGTGGAAGACGAAGAAGAAACGCCACAAACGCAGATTTCTATCGGGCCTGCGCTGGACCCCCTCCCTGGCGCGCGGAGCGCGCCCGTGGCGGCGCTGGAGGCGCTGCCAGGGGGCTCCAGCAAAGACCCGCGAAATCCGCGCGGAGCGCCACAAGTTGTATGTTTAGGTCGGGCGTGTCTTCCTACAGCGGAATTTTGGACGAATTATAAAACTAGTCAAAAACTGCTCAACCTCACAAAACCGTCCCCAAACTATGTTTGGACAAATAGGGGAATATTCCTCCTGCAGAGGGACAAGCCCCACTTACTGTTTATGGCCTTTTCTCTTCTTCTACTGCCGCGCGGCCGTCGCGGCGCGCGGGCCGCCGTCCCGCGCGCCGGGGCGCCCCCCTGGCCGCGGCGCCACCGCGCAGAGACGCCGTCGCGGCGTGCACCGCGCGCGGCGGCGGCGAGCCGCCGCACCGCGCGCTGGGGCGCGCTGGGGCGCCGGGTTCGCGGCGCTGGGGCGACGGGCGCCCCCGGAGCCATAATGGCTATGGACCCAAGTCTCCCTCCCCCTCCTCGTCCGCCTCTTCCTCCTCCTCCTCTCCTCCTCCTCCTCCTCCTGACCCTCCTCCTCATCCACTTCCTCGTCCTCCTCGGTATTTTCCTCCTCCTCCTCCTCGTCCTGCTCGTCCTGCTCCTGCTCCTCCTCCTCCTCCTCCGCTCCCCTCCTCTCCTCCTCCGTTTCCTCCTCCTCCTCCTCCTCCTCCTCCTCCTCCTCCTCCTCCTCCTCCTACTCCTCGCCCTCCTCGGTGCCCGCCTCCTCCTCGGCACCCTCTCTCGTGCTCCTCATGGGGTGCACTCCGACCTAGTCTCCGACGCGAATCCAGCCATGACAACGAGGGGCGGGTAGTGGTGCCGGAATCTCCTCGCTCCACCACCTGCTCGCTCCTGCTCCTGATCCTCACGGGGGCAGGGGCGCCCTTCCTCGCTCCTGTACCTCCTCGTTCCTCTACCTCTGCGTTCCTGCTCCTGCCCTGACCTCCCCTGCCTCCTATTTCGTGCTCCTGCTCCTCAGGGGAGGAGGGGGCACGTGTCCTCGCCCCTCTACCTCCTCGCTCCTGTGAACTCCGCGCCCATACACCTTCCCTGACCTCCCCTACCTCCTCGATCCTGCTCCTGCTCCTCCAGGGAGCAGGGGCACTCTTCCTCGCCCCTCTGCCTCCTCGCTCCTCTACCTCCGCGCGCCTGCCAATGCCCTGATCTCCGCTACCGCCTCGCTCGTGCTCCTGCTCCTCAGGGGAGCAGGGGCACTCTTCTTCGCTCCGCTACCTCCTCGCTGCTACTCCTGCCCTGCTCCTCAGGGGAGCATGGGCACTCTTCTTCGCTCCGCTACCTCCTCGCTGCTACTCCTGCCCTGACCTCCTCTACCTCCTCGCTCCTGCTCCTGTTCCTCAGGGGAAGATTGGGCACTTTTCCGCCACGTCGCTGGCCGGATGCTCGCCGACGTGGGTCCTCAAGGCCGCGCCGCGGCTGCGCCACGTCGCCCCCCTGCCCACGCGCGCACTGCCGTCGGCGTCCGAGGTGCGGGGCAATTCGCTGATGCCTTCCAGGATCGGCTGCCCTCCCTCCTCCACACCCTCCACCTCCTCCTCCTCCTCCTCCTTCTCCTCCTTTTGTTTCTCCTCCGTCTCTTCTTCGCCTTCCTCCTCGTCCTCGTCCTCGTCCTCGTCCTCGTCCTCGTCCTTCTCCGCCTGCTCCTCCGAAACCCAGAAGTGCCAGAGCACGCCCTCGTGCTTGACCTTCTGACCGATCCTTCCCTTAAGCTGTCCCTTTCAGCCTCGCGCAAGCCCCGGGCGCGAGGCTCTCTGATAGGTTTGCCAAGATTGGTCTGGGCCAGAGCGGAAGCGGCAGGCGCGGATGCGAGCACACATGCACACACCATGCAGCAGGCAACCCAGTGCATGTACACTGCAATTCGCATGCGCTCAAAATTACAGCTGCCTGCTGCCTGGCCCTCGATCTCACTCCCGACACTTCATCATCGGGCGTCTGTCATCAGGCCTCACGAAGTCCTAACGACCGTCGTAGGATTCCTGCTCCGCCTCCATTTCCGTCCGCTCCAGACCGAAAGACTCCCTCATCACCTTCAGCGGAGCGCCCCGCTGGTCCAGGTAGTTGGACAGGCTCCTCGCAGCCAGTACCGCCGCGAGGAAGATCGTTTCCTGGTACGCCGCGTCACCCTGAGGAGTCTCCGGCCTCTCGCTCTTGACGAAGCCATTCTCTCCTCATGCTTGACTGCGCTTCCCGTCGCGGCCCCCTGGACTTCGACCTCCCCTGGCGGGAACCTTATGACCTTGCTCAGGTGCTCGCTTCCAGAGGGCATCTCCATTTTGCAGGATGGGTGGTTCACTATCTTGTCATGATAATTGCGCCCAGCTCCGTCATATGGCTCACTGTCGCACCCTCAATGGACGCCAGGCACATCATCTGAACGTAGTTGGCGTTGTTGTTGTAGCTCAGGGTCATCTTCGAGTGCAGCGTCTGCTTCAGGCCGCTGTCGATCACACCGGCAGGTACTTTGACGGTCATCCTCGTCGTTGCCGCCACACAGCTCGTCATCTTTGGGCAGCTAGCCTCGGCATCCGTCAGACTCTACAGAAGACAGCGGACAATTTGAGAGCCTCCACTTGCAGCAAAACCAACCATCTGACGGCATGGAAAACTGGCCACGGGCCCCGTTGTCTCCCTCACGGGCTTGCTTGGCGAAAATCACCTACGGGTGCGACGTCGCTCTCTCTCGGCTGCGGATTCCAAGGTCGCCGACTCGTCTGCTAATTGATACACGCCTGATCGAGCACATGCTCTCAATAAGTCATGGGCGTCAGCCTTCCCCTGCGTCAGAGCATTGGTCAGCGTCGAGGATGTCCGGCCCCGCCTCAAACAGCCTCCGAACCACTGAAGGGCCTGCCGGGCAATCATGAGCTTCGCCACGCACCTCCTATCCTCAGGAGCCCCCGGGGGCGCGATCTTATCGATGTGCTTATATCCTGACTTGGCGACTACGATCGCAACGGCCTGGCAGCACCTCAGGAACTCATGCCTATTCTCGAGGGTAAGCTGCGGAAGCACGGCCCCTGAAAATAAGCGCATTACCCACCCCGGATGACCCAAACCGCTGGCCAGTGCAGAGCCCCCCCCCCGCCCGGGGATGATCGCATGGCCCTCTTTTGTCGATAATTCCTCCATATCGCAAGATTTCATGGTCATATCTGTCCCCGCTGCATTCCAAGTGTCGTCGCACTCAGAATACTGCCGCCCTGGGTCTTCCTGAGACCCTCGCTTTCACTCTTGCCGAAATCGATGTGAATCATCATACTGAGGTCCTGGAACGGGATGGAGAAATACCGCATCGTGAAATCCTTATGCCCACGAGCACGACGCACCAGCATGCCCGCTTCCTTGTTCATCTCCTCCACTGTCATGGCGCGGCAGCAATTGTTGATTATTGCTTGCCTGGCACGAGAGATCAGGCCTCGACTGCCCAGCCAGCCAATTGCCAGCCTGGTTCATTGAAATCAGCGCAGACGCCTCTTGCGGCGACGCCTTACTCTCATTCGCAGCACACAGTTGCATTTTCAAATGGGAGTGAACCGCCATTCCGCCCGGAATCCGTTGTAACCGGGGCCCCGTCAATTCACCAGACCCGCGCCTCCACTTCCTCCAGGGAAAACGTTGTTGTAGTTTCTTGACTGCTGCATTCCACCCATCTCCTCGACATCCTCCTACCGCATCGTCCACGCGCATCCCCGTCGGCCCACGCGAAGCCCCCGGCGCACAAGCACTGCGGGCACAGCCTGTCCAGTCTGCACAGGCTGGAAAATCATGAACAAACGAAGATCGAGAGGATGGACCACGAAATCAACCTCTTCGGCGTAGCCCTTACATGTTGGAAACCACCGCTGTGGCTGGACAAGGCCACCGTAGCCATTCACAAGCTCGTCGGATTGGTCTGGGCGGCGCCCCTTGGGTGCATGGTTCCTGGGGGCAGCTGCGAACGCAGGCCCATTCGGTCGTTCCCCCGGGTCGGCCTCCAGCAATGCCCCACGGATGTCTCCCATGACCAACGGAAAACGGGCAGAGGCCACCAACTGCAAGACAGTCGCTTTCCCAGTCGCAGACAGTGTCGGACACTTGGCTTTACCAGCCATGGCCATCTCGAGCACGCCCGGACCCTTGAAACCTTGCGCGGTCAACCTACACCGCAACTCGGCACCACCGTCGTCCTGGGCTTCTAGATTCAATACTGGGTGAGATGATAACATCCGATCTTGTACTTCCAGGCGGAGTCGACGGGATTCCTCGACCGCACGAGCTTTCCAAGCTTTGTGATCGACGATGAGCTTCCGAAGCTCCTTCTGATGCGCCTCGTTCACCTGGCGACGCCCCCCCCTCCGTTCGCCACCTCCGATATTTCTCGCGTTCCTCCTTCCTTCCTCGCGCAAGCAAGACCTCGACCCCAGTCGCTGCCCAACTCGGAACCTCGTCGGGCCCCTCGCGCGCGGCCGCTCCACAGTCGAACAATGGCGCAGCCACCGAGCAAGAGCCGAACTGTCGTTGTAATTGAGGGCTGGAGTCGGAGAAACCCAGAGGTTCTTCTTGGCGCGGACGATTTGAAGGCTAATGCCCAGCTGGCACACCAGCACTGCGAGCCAGCCGCCCCTTCTTCGACCCAAAAAACACTCGACGCGACCCCGTCGGACGAGCCGGATCTCCGGCCGGCGCGCGGCAAGAATGCGGAAACGGAAACCTTGATGGAGCATTCGCTGGAGTCGTTTCGCTCGCGGAGTAGGTTCGATCGGCGATGTCGGCGCAGCCGGAGTCGGATGCCCCTCATCTGGTCGCAGGACAGCCCAAGTTCGATCATGCACCTCCCCCCCTTCCTCTAGAAGGGCCCCATCAAGGCCCGGGGCCCGCCGCGATATCGTCGAAGCATCTCCCCGAAAGGTTGTCCAGATCCACCGTCGTCGCGCGTAGTTCTGATTCCACCAGCCTCCAAGCAGCGCGTTCCTCCCGAGTGGCCGCCCGCATCTGTTCCGGAGAAGCCGTCGCCAGAACCCCCTGGAAGTGCAACCCACTAGTTTCTCCCGGCAGGCCCTGCGCAAATGCCTGGCCAACAGCGATGAGAAGACTGTTTCCCAGCAGTCGCTCCCTTCATCTTGCGCCATGCTGCAGCCATCTTTCCTGCCTGAAATTCTAGATGCCGTCTTGGACGGGAGCCGAGAGCAATCCGAACCGCTTTCTTCTCGTTGCGCCCGAGAATCACGCGGCGGGCCATGGCGCCGACACTGGCAGCGCGAGCCGCCACCGAGTGATGCAAAACACAGCTGTTCGCAACCAGGTCCGGGTTGTCCCGAAGCAAATCCCCTGGCATTTCTGGATTTCGACCGAGAACAATCAAACTCTGGGGAACTCCATTCACGCTCAGCATCGAGTCCTTTGCTTTCTGGGGTTGAGCTACACAATCGGGCAATTCACCTTCGTCCTGGGGCTGAACATGAATCATCACCTGCATCCGATGTTCAGAAAATTACCCGTCTACCACCAAAAAATCCATTCTGATCCTGAGCCACCCCAGCCGCGTCCACAATAATCGCCCCGCCCTGGCCCATCGAACCCTGGAATTCCCCCGTCGCATGTGCGCTCGCAGCGTCTACCTTCAGCCAATTGGGCCTCATGAGTGGCCAGGTCCATTTGCCCCGATCCGCGCGAAGTAAAACGAGAGACGATTCAGCCCCCCCCCCCCCCCCCGTCGGAGGGGTGCCATCGCGCGCAGAGATGACGCCTCGCACGCGATATTGAAGCACTGCCGCCGCCCCCCTCGCGCGTAGTATGGGGGCTCCTTCACGGGGGGCTGGAGAGTCGGAGGCGAGCTGTGCCTGGCGATGCCCGGTTGTCGTCGAGACTCCCGGGGCTCACATTCGCACGTGAATGTCGGAGCGTCGCAGCCGTCGTCGCACGACCAAAATTTACGTGGAGTCGTCGCAGCGCAGCCGACACTTTCCGGGCGCCTGGGCCACGCACCCTCTCCCCCTCCCCCGTCGTCAACAGCGCGTGCCCCCACCTCCCACCCCCCGTCCTGGATCGCGCATGCCCTCTACAGCCCCTGGGACATCCGTCTGCGAGCTTACTCGGGTATACCTGGGCCCAGCGGGGTAGTGAAACTCCCGAGCCCGGCAGCGGGCTTCCACCCCCTGTCCGCGCGCGCGCGACCTCCCAGGCATGGGGGGAGGGGGAAGCTGCTTCGCCACCTCCGGTGACGACGTTACAGACTTCCAGCGCTTGCTCAGGAGAGCTCCTAAACTATGACGTGGGAGACCCACTCTGCGCCCGCCCGACCCACCCACGCACGCCGTCGGATTCCGCAGGAGTCGTTCCATATATCGCGACCTCCTGGGTCGCTGCAGTCGGTGGGGCCTCGAAAGTGAAACGCCTGCCCCGAGACACCTGATACTCTGCAATCTGGGCACGTCCCAAACATGCCGCTTCGCCCCCCGATGCTCCCGAAACTGTAGCTTCAGATATGTCCACTTTTCGTTTGGAGTCAGATTTGGGAGGGCAATTCGCTTCTCGCGGGGGGGGGGGGGGGCACGATGATGCAGAACGGTGCTTCCATCTCGGCTCGACCCCGCAAGCCCTGCATGTCCTCGGGCGCGCGAGCACCCCAGCCCGTCGCCACGCCGAACGACCCGAGATCCTGTCGGCCGCACTGCGGCACCAGCGGGCACGCCCTCGGAGGTGAGAATACCTCCATCAACCCAGGCACCTGATCCATCACGCCGAGAACATGGACGCCCTCTGAGACCTTAGGGCGCCGGTCCGGCCCAACTGAAAAGACGACTCCATGTGCTCGATCTTCAGCCTCTCGTCGTCAATCGCCGCGTTCAGGCCAAAATTCTTCTCGAACTCTCGGCCGAGAAGGCCCGACCCATGGCGCCCGCTCCCCTCCGCTTCCCGAACAGGAATCGACGCGCCAAGCCGCCCAAGCCATGGGCGGTTGTAGCCCATGCTGAAATTCGCCCGGGGCGTCCTCATCACCTGCTGGCTGATTAGGAGCAAGGCCTTGCCTTTAATCGCGTAGACGAAGATATTCGCCTGCTTCTTGGCCTGTGGGATGAGCCACTGTATCCAGCGCGCCTGAAGTGCCCGCCGGATCTTCTCGTCATTGCTCTTGAACCATATGACTGGAACAAACTCCGCCCGCTCCGCCTTTAGGCCCGTCTCCTTCTCGCGCCCCCGGAGTCTCGGAACCGATCAGGGCCATGCCGCGGCCCGAGCCGAGGGCGCCACATCCTGGAGCATGGCAGGCGCACGCTTCGACGGTGTCGCCATCTCCGTCGCCCTCTCCGTCCGCCTCGTCGATCTCGTCCATGTCGACACTCTGCCCCGCCTCTCGCCGCTCATGGGCCAGCCGACGGAATCGCTCCTCAGTCATCAACTTCATGATCAGGCTAGGCGTCCCGTCTTTGGACCAGGGCGCCAGCAACGCGTCCACGTCCGACCGCGCATCCTTGTCGTCAGTCGCCAGATGGGTCATCAGAACCTGCGCGACAGCCTCCTGCCTCATCGTTATTTGACCCTGCTGGTACACTTTGGACACGAACCCTGGGCGTCTCCGATGGCTCTGCTGGTTCGTGCCGCTGCCCTTCCCGCGATTCGGGCAGCCCCGCCTGGAGCGGCCGAAGTTCTTGCACAAGAAGCACCGCGCCTTGTCTTTCAGTCGTTTGAGGTCGACTGGATCACGATTCGGCAAACCTCAATGTAGCTTCTCTTTGAGCATCGCTGACCTAGTCTCGGTCCTTCCACGTAGCCAACGCGTTGATCGCGTCCTCCTCACCTATCGGCCCCATGTCCTCCAGCAGCTCATTGATCTCTGCTGCGGGCTCACCCCCTAGAGTTGGCTCCGCATGTGATGCCGGTGTCCAGGCCGACGCAGTAGACATCCCATCCAAGACAGCGGCTTCGTGCACCTGGGTCGTCGGCATCTGCTCGGGATAGGCTGTCTGGATGGCCGCCGACAGATCATCAAAACTCTACTGTCTTTGACTGGCGGCCAGCACTACCGCCCGCCTCTCCATGCCAAGCCTTGCTCCCTTCAGGGGCAGGAAACATCTCGCCACAGCTGGAAGTTCCACTCCTTCTTTCTTGGCCTCCGCGAAGATGGTTCTCGCTCGCCCAGCGTAGGCCGACGATGTCTCACCGCGCTTAATGGAGAGGCCGAGCACACTCTCCAGCGCGTCGCAAATCCTGTCATTGGCCTCCTTGTCCGGGAACCGCTCCTCTGACGCCTGGAAGATGAGCTCGGCTCCACCTTCTCTCTCTCGAGACCCTCCAGCTCCAAGTGCTCGCAGGCCTGCTCGGCTTCGTCATCGAGCAGCGTCTGCACCATCGGACCCAAAGCCTCCACCTGAAGTCCTCATCGCGACTCCACCGCCAAGTCTGCGCCAATCTAGTGCCGCCAGCTCTTGTACTCCGATGCCACATCGCTCCCTCTGCCAGACAGTCTTCTCCACTGTCCAGCTCCTGGTCCACCATGAGATCCACCGTCTGCCATGTCTCCGCTGGAAGAGTGCGACGTGTGGCTCAAGACCAATGCGAAACCTGGAATTGCAGAAGCACGTCCTAGTGTTCGACCTTTCTGCCCTATCCTTCTGCCCGATCCTTCCCTGAAGCAATCCCGTTCTGCCTCGCGCGAACCCTGGGCGCGAGCCTCTCTGATAGGCTTGCCAAGAATGGTCAGGGCCAGAGCGGAAGCGGCAGGCGGGGGAGAGACGGGCACCGGTGGGCGAGAAACACGCACACACCATGCAGCAAGCAATCCATTGCGTGTACACTGCAATTCACACACCTCCTCCTCCTCCTCCTCCTCCTCATCATCATCATCCTCCTCCTCATCCCCCTCCTCCTCCTCCTCCTCCTCCTCTGCTTCCCCTGGTGTGGGGGGGGGGGGAGGAGGAGGAGGATCGAGACTTCATCGCGTTTGGGTTCCTCTGTGGGCCTCCGATCGTCTTCTCTGCAGGCCCCTGGGGACCTCCTGGGACCACGGTGGGCCTCCTGAGGCCTCCTCCGCCACTTCCACTCCTCCCGTTCTCCTTCGCCCTGCATCTCCGCCCCGATACTCCCGGAAAAAAACACAAGGCATTCCTCCTCCTCCCCTCCACCTCCTCCTCCTCGTTCGCCTCTGGCGGTCATTCCTGTATGCAACTCTCCGTGCCTGGTTTTTCCGGCCTCGTCCAGTGCCCCTCCTCCAAGCTCACACCGCCTCATCCCTCCTCTCCATTCCCTGTCCCTAATCCCATAGCTCCCTGGCTCAACCATCCGCCCTTGACGTTCCCCTCTCCATCTCATCAGCGACAGCAGCAGCATCACCACCACTGTCACCACCACCCTCACCCTCACCATCACCCTCACCACCATCACCGTCACCATCACCATCATCACCATCACCTTCACCATCACCGTCAGCATCATCATCCGCATCATCAGCAGCACCATCACCATCAGCATCATCACCATCATCCTCATCATCAGTAGCACCATCATCTTCATCAGCAGCATCATCATCATAATCATCATAATCACCATCATCATCATCGACAGCATCATCATCGCAATCAGCATAATAATCATTATCATCATCAGCATCATCATCATCATCATCATCATCCGTATCAGAATCAACATCACCACCCTCATCCTAATCAGTATCATCAACAGCATCCTCATCATCATAATCATCAGCATAATCGTCATCATCATCCGCAGCATCAGCAGCATCAGCACCATCATCACTATCATCATCAGCAGCATCATCCTCATCTTCATCGTCATCATCAGCAGCATTAGCAGCATCGTCATTATCAGTATTAGCATCAGCATCAGCATCATCATCAGCATCATCAGCATCAGTATCATCATCATCGCCATCATCAGCATCAGCATCATCATCGTTACGACAATCATATAATCATCATCCTCACGATCCTCCTCCTCATCATCAGCATCATCATCAGCATCAGCATCAGAACCACCATCGTCATCATTATCATCACCATCAGCATGATTATCATCCTCCTGATCATCGTATTCATCATCATCCTTGTCCTCAACCTCATCCGCATCCGCATCCACATCAGCCTCCGCATCCGCATCAGCCTCCTCCTTCTTATCCTCATCGGCATCCTCATCCTCATCTTCAAGATCGTCCTCATCATCACAATCGGCATCAACATCAGCATCAACATCAACATAATCAATATGAACATCGTATTCATCATCATCATCATCATCATCGTCATCATCATCATCATCATCATCATCCGCCTCATTATCCTTATATTCATCATCCTTATCCTCCTCATGACTGGTATCGTCATCAGTATCATCATCAGCCTCATCAGTATCATCAGCAGCGTCATCGTCATTATCATCGTCATCCGCACGTGTTTCCACGATCGTCACCGCCATCACCACTACACTTACCATTACCATGATCACCATCCTCACCACCAATGTATCATTATCATCATCATCCTCCTTCTCATCATCATCATCAACACCATCATCATCGTCCTGCTCTCCCACAGACACCTCATACCTCTTCTCATGTGCCATCGCCGACGTCAACTTAAGCGTAATGCTGATGTTTACCGGCATCACCACCATGAAAATCCCCCCCCTCCTCCTGTGTCTTCCTCCCCCCGAATCCTCCTTCCCAAACCCCCCCACGGAACCGCTGTCGCTGTCGACATCGTGCCTCTTGGCGAACTGCTCGCGATCCTCCTCACCAGAGGAGGAGGAAGAGGAGGAGGAATACCCTGGGAATGCCCTGAGAAGAACCAGTCGTGCTCAGGAGGAGGAGGAGGAGGAGCAGGAGGAGGAGCATCATAACGTACGCAGGCGGGGCATCCGTACAACACCATCGTGCCTCGCTAGGGCGATCCTGCGCCCTGGCATGGTGTATACGCCCTCCTGGCTGACGCCAAGATTGTCTATACACCATCCTGTGGCCCCGGGTGGCCCTGGCTATGCACGGCGGTGTAGAAGAGTGCCCTGCGCACGAGGAGGAGGCGGGGGCCCGGAGGCGTGCCCGCCGCTTGCGCCCTCCTCGTCGATCCGCGCCCTGGCCTTGGACGCCGCGGATACTATGCCCACCGTGCCGAGCACAATGCTGGAGTTCTTGATCAGCTCGTACCTCCTCTCGTCCTCGGCCTGCTCCAGCTCGAGGAGGCGGCCGAGCATGCCATCCTCGCCCTCCAGGACCGCCCAGTCGACGGCAGTCATGCCGTTCGCGTCCGCGGCGGAAACGCTCGCCCTGGCCTCGATGAGCAAGTCGAGGATCTCTACTCGCGAGAACGCCACGGCCACCATGAGGGGAGTGACGCCAGCCTTCGGGGGGTGGGGAGGGGCCGCACAATTATCCACAGGATCCGATACTGGCAAGGTCAAATTGGGCCTATATCTACTCAACATGGGCGCGTGTGGACATGGCGGGTACCTCTTCGGGTACCTCGGCAGGCGGTGGCTATGGATAGACTTGCCCCTCTGTGGGATCCATCTTCGGGTACCTCGGCAGGCGGTGGCTATGGATAGACTTGCCCCTCCCCGCCCAAGGACACGTATACAGTTGATCTACACACGTTTATCCTATATCCATATCCATGGCCATATCCACTGCCTGCTGGGGTCCCCGAAGCTTGATCCCACAGCGGTGGTTTGGGTTGGTGTCGGCCTACTCACCAGAGCGACGAAAAGAGGTTCTTTTGCGATATGGCATAGCGGCTTCACGCGATGGCTTACGCGATGGCACGCCACATTGGAGACGAGGGCGCGCACGCGCGACCTTACGTGGGCACATCACGCGCGAATGTCGGCGCAAATGAACTCGTTTTCTCCGTCGCTCACCAGGCCCGACGAAGTCAGGACGCGGGCAACATCGGGTGAGGATCAGTCCGAAATCTCCGAGATCGGGCCGCTCTGGAGGATGTCTCGGGCGCCGCGGCCCTCTCAGAGCCTTCTGGGGCGCTCCGGAACGGATTTGTCCTCGTCCTGGCCCCGTCCGACCAGGCCCCCGTCCCCTCTCGGAGGGCGCAGGGACAGCTCGGTGGCACCCGAGAAGGCCGATCCAGTTCCGAGGGGGCCCCCGCCGCCCGAGAGACGGGCACCCTCCCTCCTCGCACGCCCCCCCCGACGAGGAGGCGGAATCGGAAAGGGCGCTGGCAACAACGCTGGCAACACGGGTGCGCCCCTGCGCCATGCTCGTCGCCCTCACGGCTGACGTCACAGGCCTACCGCGTCCCCATGCCTCGCTCTAACCAGGCGTGGTGCGCGGGAGCGAGGACGGGGAGAGACCAGGAGGCTTTATTATCACTATATATGTACATATGTACTAGAACCACGCACGCGCTTCGCGCGCTTAGGTTATAGTCAGGGCTGCCTCCAGGGGGGGAGGAGGAGGAGGAGGAGGAGGAGGAGGAGGAGGAGGAGGAGGAGGAGGAGGAGGAGGAGGAGGAGGAGGAGGAGAGGGACGAGGGGGAGAATGAGCAGGAGGAGGTGGAGCAGACGGAGGGAGAGGAGAAGGAGGAGGAAGAGAAAGACGAGGAGGGATGGGGTTGAAATTGTCCCCAGAACTCCTTCTGGGCACATCTTCGGGAACCTCTTCGGGCCGCGTTTACGGAAGCAACAGTTGATCCCAGAAAATGTCTCCATAGAGCCGTCCGCGAACATCTCCGGGTTGTGTCGGACCTCTAAAAACCATTATAGGAATACTTGGGGTCGTGGGAGGTATGGGAATTACGGGACTTACCGGGGTGACGAGAGTTATGGGAATTATGATAATAAAGGGAATGATGTGGATTGTGGGAATTCGGGAAATTATTGAAATTATGGGACATATAAGAGTTATGGGCCGTATGTGAAGTAGGGGACGTATGCGGATGGTGGGAATTATCAGGCCGTTTGGGGCGTCTTGGAGCTCGGTTTTGGGAGCGTCTTGGGGCTCCGTTGGGGCTCCCTTGGGGAAGCCTTTTGGGGCATCTTTGAGCGATGTAAGAAGCCCTCTGAGGCCGCCCTGGGGCTGTTCTGTGCCGTCTTTGGGAGCTGTTGGCGTCCGTGGGCTATATTGGGGGTGTCGGGAGGCCTCCTTTGGACTTTCCTGGGGGCATCTAGGAGCCTTCCTGGGCCATCTTGGGGCTCCTTGGGGCCGTCTTCGGGCTCTCTTAGGGGGCTTATTGAGCTGTTTTGGGGCCGGTTTTGGCGGCGTCTGGGATGTCTGGGGGCCTCCTTTGGCCCCCCCGGGGGGGCTTGCAGGGGCCTTCCTGGGCCGTCTCGGGTCTTCTTGGGGCCCTCTTGGGCCGTCTTCGGGCTCTCTTGGGGACTTTTTGGTCTGCTTTGGGGCGGTCTTGGCGGCGTCTGCGGTCGTGGCGCACGCTGGGGTAGCCCGCAACTTGCACATACCGAACGTGTACGTTTCCCGAAAAGGAATGGGACGATTTCAGCCTCCCAGGGCCCTTTGGAGGGCCATCTTGGAGCCCTCACGGGACATTTTGTTCGTGGATCTTCTGACCCGGGTCAGCCCAGACCCGGGTCAATCAGGCCTTGCAAGATCCTGCAAGATCCTGCACCCAAGCCCGGGTCAATGCGAGGGATGCTGCAAGATCCTGCAGGATCCTGCACCCAAACCTGGGCCAGTGCGACCCTGGCCCTCCAAGATCCTGCAAGATCGGGCGCTCTGGCCGACCAACGGGAACCCGTGGGGGTTCCTTGGAGGCGTCTTGGAGACGGCCAGAGGCCTTCTGGACGCCTCGCGAAGGCCTTCGGACCGCGGGGCGCCGCGGAGGTCCCTGAGCGCGGCCAGGGGGGCTCCTCTCCTCGTATGTGTATATATACACATATATGTACATATGTATATGTATACATGTATGTATAAATATGTATAAGTATGTGTGTGTATGTGTGCATGGGTGTCTGTGTATGTGTGTATGCTTGTATGCGTGTCTGCGCGTATATATATATATATATATATAGATATATGTATGTATGGATGTGTGTGTGTGCATGCATGTATGCATGCATGCATGTATGTATGTATGTATGTATGTGTGTATGTATGTCTGCATGTATGTATGTGTGTAAGTAGGTATGTTTGTATGTATGCATGCATGTATGCATGTATGTATGTGTGTATGTATGTATGCATGCATGCATGCATGTATGTATGTATGTATGTATGTATGTATGTACGTATGTGTGTATGTATGTATGTATGTAGGTATAATATGTGTATACATGTATGTATGTATAGATGTATGTGTATGTGTAGGTATGAAGGTATGTAGGTATGTAGGTATGCATGTGGGTAGGTATGTATGTATGCATGTATGTATGTATGCATGTATGTTGATTTGAGTGTGTGTTTGTTTGTATGTATGTATGTATGTATGCATGCATGTATGTAGGTATGTATGTATGTATGTATGTCTATGTGTATGTATGTATGTGTGTGTATGTATGTATGTAGGTAGGTAGGTAGGTAGACAGGTAGGTAGGTGGGTAGATAGGTAGGTAGGTAAGAACGTATGTCCGTATGTAAGTATGTTTGTATGTATATATGTATGGATGTACTTATGTATGTATGTATGTATGTATGTAGGTCGGTCAGTCGGTCGGTCGGTCGGTCGGTCGGTAGGTAGGTAGGTAGGTAGGTAGGTAGGCAAGTGTTGTGTGTTGTGTGTTGTGTGTTGTGTGCGCTTGTGTGTTAAGGTAACATATGTGCGTGTTGAGTGAGACATCGTAGTAAAAATGCGCGATTGCAATGCAAACCCGTTGGACGCCCGTGTTGAAGTTGTTCGAGCGCGGCGGGCCATCGACAGCAGACAAGGATGGACCAAAGAGGCACGAACGCAAGGGTACACTTGGGAAGGTGACCCATCCTTACCATCGGTTTCGATTGTACTCTATACATATATATAGATGCACGCGCAACTTACATTTAAACACTATATACACGTACACACATGGGCCGCGAAATGCCACTCCAATTCAAAAGAAACAAATCGGGTCTCCTCGAAGGACATGGGGCCTGAGGGTCGGACAAAGTGCCCATGCCTGAACCCGCCAGACAAATGAGCGGCGGGGGGGGCTCCTCTCAGTCCCACAGACCCGCAAATGGATTGGGAGAACGCCCGCAAGGTGAGCGACGAAGATAAGGCGGGTCTTACGCGAGAGGACATGGCGACCTTACGCCGCAGCTTACGCGGGCAGCCAGCGCGGCACGCTGCATTGGAGACGAGGGCGTTTACGCGCGACCTTACGCGGGCAGCTTGCGCGCAAATGTCGGCGCAGACGACCTCCTCTTGTTCCGCTGCTGAACTGGGAGAATGCCCGCAAGGTGGAGGAAGCACCCACCCACATCTTGCAGGACGTACACATGGAAAACGTATGCTGACGACAGGAACGAGGAAGCGGGAGGTTAGGAAATACTTCCCAGGAGGTGGCCTCCCAGGAGGTGGTCTCCGCGAGACCGACTAAGGGCTACTGTTAGGTCGGGCCTATCCCACTACAGGCGGAGTTTGGACGAAAACTGACAAAACTACAAACATACTTCAAAAAATTCAAAACTACTCAAAACATCGTCCCCAGAACATGTTTCACATATTTTTGAAGATTCCCCCTGTAGAGAGACAGGCCCGACTTAAGGTTACTGTGCCCAATTCAGGGGCATGAAGCCAGATTGGCCCAGATTGAAACCAGGATCAAGCTGGGCCAAAAGGGATTCTGTAAACCTGGTTGACTCAAGTTATGCCAGATTTCGGCCCCTTCCCTCCACCCCCCTCCCGAAAGGAGATGGCCTTAACTATCAGAAGGCGGCGGGGCCTCTCAGAAGCGCAGGCGCCTTCTCAGAAGTGTGTGTCCCGTCTTCGGGAAAGGCTCAGGAAACTTCTCAGAAGGCCCCGAGGCCGTCCGAGCCTTCTGAGAAGGCCCGCCCCTTCTCGCTTCCCCCAGGGCTCGCCGCCGACTTTGGTAGAATCCTGCAGAATCTACCACCCCTCCTCCGAGGCTCAAGGCTCAGGCGCGTGCACGGGCGCTCCAGCGCCCCCGACTAGCTCCATCGTCGAGCGAGGCTAGAGAAAACGCGCCTTCCCTGGTGTCGCAGTGAGTCCCATCGTCATCGCTGTCGACACCCAAACTTCACCCAAGTTCACCCAAGCCGGCCCACGAGATCCACGCGGAGCTTCAGAACCTTGTGACGCAATTAGCTCTTCTTCGAGGCGGGCTGGATTCGGGCTTAAACTGGGCTCATCAAACATTGTGCGCCGACGGTAATGACGATAAGACAGGAGATGTGTTCCCTCATCTTGTCGTCCCCCACCTCAGGAGGAGGCGGGGGAGGAGGAAAAAAAGGAGGAGGACGACGAAGAGGAGGATGAGAAGGATCGAGGATCGATGAGGGGAGAAGGAGGAGGAGGGAGAGGTCGACAGGCGGATCGGGACTATCTCGTGGGGCCCCCTCCTTCCCAGACCTCCTCCCAGACCTCCGGCGTTTCACGACGTCGACCATCGGAAGTCCCGACCAGCTGTTCATCCCGAATCGTTCTCTGACTGTCCCCGGGCCCTGTAGGGGTTGCCACAGGCAGAAGATACGAAAACCTCCCGTCGTGATTGTTGCCATGATTCGAGGGGGTTTGGGTATCCTCCTCCCTCCCTGAGGAGGAGGAGGAGGTGGAGGAGATGGAAGAGGAAAAGGAGGAGGAGGAGGAGGAGGAGGTGGATAACATGGATGAGGAGGAGGAGGAGGAGGAGGAGACGATGGATGAGTAGGAGGAGGAGGAGGACAAGGAAAAGGAGGAGGAGGGGGACGAAAAGGAGGAGGATCGAGGAGCATCGAGGACGGGGGGGGGAGGAAGATCGAGGATCGAGGGTCGAGGAGCATCGAGGATCGAGGGGGTCTGGGCGTCCTCCCCCCCCTCCCCGAGAGGGGCGCGCCGCCGAGCCTGGTTCTGGGCGTCGACGTCGGCCTCACGCCGCAGCAGGGCGGCGGAGACCTCGAGAAGGCCCCTGCGTGCGGCCAGGTGCAGCGGCGTGGCGCCCACCTCTGGGATTTGTGGGGAAAAGGAGGGGGGCTCCTCCTCTCCCTCCTCCTCTTCCTCCTTCATCCTCCTCCTCGTCCTCCTCCTCCTCCTCAACCTCCTCCTCCTGCTCTTCCTCCTCCTCCCCCTCCTCCATCCGCCTCCTCCTCCTCTACCATCTCCTCCTGTTCCTCCGTCTCCTCCTCCTCCTCCTCCCTTTAAACCTCGTCCTCCTCCTCTTCGTCCTCCTCCTCCTCCTCCTCCTTCTGTTCCTCCTGCCATATTCTTGTTGTTCGTATTATCATGCATCTGAATACTACTCGTACTGTGTCGTTTTCTTATTGCCCTTAGTATAGCACAATTCTAATGGGCATCGATGTTATTATGCGTACGACCAATATATAAGTGTTAGTGGTACTATTACGCGTAGAAGTAAATATATCGTTCGTATGATACGTCTTCAGCTTACTATGACGATTCGTTGTAAGATTCGCAGTCTCATTGCGCTGAGTATCATAATTATTCGTGGTATTGGCGGTATTAGTAGAACTTCGTCCTCGTTTAAATGTATTACCAGTCTTCACTTTCGTACCAACATTCTTGATACTGCTTAGTTGTCATACTGTTATTACTGTTATTTATATTGTATGGTTCCTCCTCCTCCTCCTGTTCCTCCTATTCCTCCTCCTCCTCCACCTCCTCCTCCTCCCCCTCCTCCTCCTCGTCCCCCTCCTCGTCCCCCTCCTCCTCCTCCTCCTCCTCATCATCATCACCATCACCATCACCATCACCATCACCATCACTATCATCATGATGATGATCATCATCATCATCATCATCATCATCATCAGCATCATCAGTCACATCCTCCTCCTCCTCATCATCATCATCATCCCTCCCCTCCTCCCCTTCCTCCTGCTCATGTTCCCCCTCCCCCTCCTCCTCCTTCTCCTTTTCTCTCCTCCTCCTCCTCCTCCTTCCTCCTCCTCCTCTTATTCCTCCTCCACCCCTTCCCCCACCACCACCAGCACCATCACCACCACCACCACCACTCCACCTCCGCTCCCTCCTCCCTCCTCCTCCTCTCCCCTCCTCCTCCTCCTCCTCCTCCTCTTCTCTTCCTCCTCCTCCTCGTCCACCGCCTCCACCACCACCACCTCCACCTCCACCTCCACCTCCTCCTACTCCCCTCCCCCCTCCCCCCCATCCTCTCTGCCGTCCCCTCTTCTTCCTCCTCCCTTCCCCCCTCCTCCTCCTCCTCTTCCTCGTCGTCCTCCTCCTCCTCCTCGTCCTCCTCCTCCTCCTTCTCCTCCTCCTCTGTTTGTTTCCTCCTATTGTTCCTCCTCCTCCTCCTCCTCCTCCTCCTCCTCCTCCTCCTCCTCCTCCTCCTCCTCCGTCTCATCCTCCTCCTCTTTTCCTTCCCCTTTATAAAGAACTTCCCCCGGCCGGCTGGGCTTTGGGCCTGGGACTCTCCCACCACTTACGACTACGAAATTTAAACGCGGCAGCAGTTTCACAGATGAAGGCTGGTGGTGTTCAACATGCATCGTTCGCCTTAGCGCCGCGCGCATTTGTTCTAGATATTTGCCGGAATTTCACGGATTGAAGGCGGGTCGTGTTCAATATTTCGCTCTCGCCTTAGCGCCGCGCGCGCTCGTTCTAAAGACTTGCAAAGAGCTTCGCGGATTGAGGGCGGGTGGTTTTTCAACATGTGGTTCCCGCTGTATCGCCGCGAACGTTCGTCTTTCGTTATCCGGGAAATGTAAGTGCTTCACGGATTGAAGGCGGGCCGTTTTCAAAATGTGGTTTTTGCCTTAGCGCCGCGCACACTCGCCAAACAATTGCAAGAACTTCACGGGTTAAGGGCGGCTCGTGTTCAACATGTGGATCTCGCATTAGCGCCGCGCGCATTCGCCTTGAACATGTGCAATCGTTCCACGGTATCTCATGATCAGTGTACCAGAAATCGTGCTTTGGACGGATTTGGGATTATGCGGGCGCAGCAATTTTGTTGAACCGCTGTTAAAAATCCAAAACATGGCGTCTTGGCACGAGTCTGGATCGTCAAGACGCAGCAGTCAGATTGACACGTGGCGTTAGAATCCCGAGAACAAAGTGTTGGCACGCTTCAAGATCTTCAAACTGTTGTCTTCCAGCGAGGCAAATCCCTCAGTGGAAATGAACCGTTGTAGGGGCCTACGAAGAGGGAGCTGGGAGGGGGGGTAACTGCCAACATCGTTGATGCCTCTTGGGTTTCCACTGGTCAGCGCCCGCAGCAAACAGGATGTTCCGAACGGACAGCCCAAGTGAAACCCGCAGGCTAAGCGTCGGCGCGCGCGCTCAAGGAGACCTCAAAAGAAGAGAAGAAGAAAGAAAGAGAAGAGAGAGAGAGAGAGAGAAAGAGAGAGAGAGAGAGAAAGAGAGAAAGAGAGAGAGAGAGAGAGATAAAAACAAAAAAAACAAAAAACCAAAGAAACGGAGAGAGAGAGAGAGAGAGAGAGAGAGAAAGAGAGAGAGAGAGAGAGAAAAAAAAAAAACCGACCGAACGAACGAACGAACGCAACAAGGAAAAAGGACAGGGTGGAGACCGGATGTGCCCGACCCCAGATTCTGCGCCCCTGCGCTTCGCTGGCGCGGCGCGGAGGGGATGGGAAGGAGTACCCATGCCAGATGCCTCCTAGCAGTCCCCCGTTATCCAACTGAAGCTCCGCTGGGCACCCCCTGAAGGGCGCGAAGCTGGGCCTCTCGGCCGCGGCGCCTCCCCGCTCGCAAGTCTCCCGCCACTGGCGGGTCAGCGCTAGTGCCTTCGCTTCGGGCCACTCTCCTCCGAACCTCCTCCAACTCCTCGCCCCGACCCTCCTTCGAAGAGTCCCCGCCCGCCCCGTATCTCCACGACAGAAATGCTAGCTGCGAGTGGCATGCTAGATTCAGCTGCGAGTGGCACGCTGCATTCTGCTGTAGACGCATATGGATATGGAAATGGATATGGACGTGGGCATTGGCAATTGCTCACGCAATGTGGAGGCTCTCGCTGCGCCTCGAGCGTGCCTCGGCCCGCAACGTATTTTCGGACAGCGGCCTCTGCGCGCTCTCCTTGGTTCCTCTCCCAGCCCCTCGCCCCCGCCCCTGCGGCCCCTCCCTTCATTCCACAACAGAGAGAAAATGCAGATTTAGCTGGGAGTGGCGCGCTGCATTTTGTTGAAGATGGGAAGGGCAGAAGGGGCCACGGGAAGGATATAGCCATGGAGGTGGCGGGGGAGAGGTCCACAGAGAGAGGTGCACGACTCGCTCGCTGCTCTCCCCCTTCTGCGTCTGTACTTTCATCGCCTGCAGTGGGGGAGTCTGAAACCTGCGTGCCCTGGCGAGCTTTCTGGACATCGCTCCCATTTGCGCTTCTAACTCCAGCGCTCTTTGCGAGACTTGTGCGGCGCTGCTGCTACTGCTGCTAGTTGAAGCTCTGCTGATGAGCTTCTTGTTGAGGGCCTCGCTGCCGACGGCGAGATTGCCCGCCTCAGACTGCGTCGTCGACTCCCCTGCCGCCAAGGGGCCCGCGTGGAAGCTGTCATCCGAGACCTCGGTGGACTCGCTCTTCTGGGATGCGCTGGCCACGCCAGTTACCGAAATCTCGACCTTATCCATGCAGCTTGCCGCGCCCTCTTTCCGGCCCTGGTTGCGCGCGACCTCCATGTCCTCAAACGGATCCCCCCTTTGGTGCTCGACGTTCGCGCCGACGCACTTTATCAGGACAGGGGGTGACTCTGACTGGTGCATGTACTGAGCGGTCTTCAGCTTCTGCGCGGCATAGTCCACGCTGCCGCGCGTCTCCACGCGGGGCAGATTTAAGACATCTGCTCCCAGCTCAAGTAAGATACTCTTGTGATCGCCCAGCCTTTCCGTGACTGAAACTGGCCCAGTGTCGCCATCCAATCCAAACCAATTAACTCTGTCCAATCGCCGACGAGATGTCAAATAGCAAGGTATGGCTCGCGACATCTGGTCCTCGGTGCTGCCCAAGGAGCTGGCGACGAGCTCGAGGAACTGGTGTGCCCCAGGGCTGGTGATGTGGCGCATGGCGTTGTAGACAACATCTACCTTACTTATCAGCTCGGTCCAAATGTTGTTGAAACGGCCCTCTCTCCAATGCCGGCGGGCTGCCTGCTGAAACCCGAGGAAGTGCATGCCTGCGTGACTGGACAACATGCGCAGGAGCTCACTGTGGAGCCAGTGTATAAAACATATCACCGAAAGACACGTCTCCCTGCACCTGCGACCTTCTCTCAAGCGGCTGAAACCCATGACGCGTGTTGAGAAGACCGCGGGCACGGCCGAGCTGTGCGACAATGACCACCACTCGTTTCGATCGCGTCTGAGGAGTATGTTATGGCTAACGAAGACACGTTCTGCCATCTGGCAAACGATAGTTACTTCAGACGGAGATGGTCAACACGGAAGGTATTCACGTAAAGCAGCTGAATGGCACAATCGATAACGTTCTTTCTCATCATGATACGAATGGTTTACATCGCATGTACATCGGGCCTCATCGGGTACTCGTTTAAGTGACAAACGTGGCCATGTTACAAGATCATCAGTTGATCCCCAAGAAACACGTGTCGCACTTTTGGCTAAAGATATTCGAGCATTGCGCCAGGGAGCGCAAGAGCAGTGCTATGTTGAACCAAATCAGATGTTCGAAGCGTTGCCTGTCATTCGATTACATACTAGAGAAAACTCAGCGGTTTCCAGCTCGACAGTTCATCATGAAGCGAGTCCAGCAATACATGTGTAGTTATGGCGAACATGGTCGCATCACGGATTACAAAACTGGAATGCCTGCTGGTCGGATAGCAGGCTCGAACTGCACAACTTGTTGTAAGTCCGTATGAGGTCTCAACACATGCTTCCTGTGGACGTGTGCGCAGACGCTGTATCCCTTAAAGCCCATATGGTTCTCCAAGACACTACCGAACGATAGCCAACATCAATTTAGAGTTCTTGCTCTACGAGAAGATGGACTGACACGACGAGTTCGGAAAATCACCCATGCAGACCAGCTCACCAAAAAGATGTGAATGCAAGTATGTATGCGGTTCTTGACAACTGGATAATGGAAGATTGCGTTGGAGGACCGAAGCATACGACTACGCCGCGGGGTACGACGCGCAGCAACCTATACAGAACAATATATGCGTAAGAACGAATTGACCACAGCCCCCTACGGCTTTGGCGAATCCTTAGAGCTGTATGATGATGTGATTTCACTCTTGGGATTTCTTACGTACTGCGAAAAAGCAAAATGATGATAGAACCTCCGGGTGGATTGTGATACCAAAGGTCCGTGGACACCACGCTCCAGCTACGTATAAGAGGGTGGAAGCGGAATCTGATGGTCGTTCATTAACATCGTCATATGAAAGGGACGGTTGTTGTCTTGCACATGTAAAGGTAGCGAGAGCAGAGATACATGAGATGTGCTACCTTGGCTTGAAGACTGAGACTCGAGTTCCACCTCCCCCTCCCCCTCCCCCTCCCCCTCCCCTCCCCTCCCCTCCTCGCAACTCTCCTCCTCCTCCTCCTCCTCCTCCTCCTCCTCCTCCTCCTCCTCCTCCTCCTCCTAGTCTTCGTAGTCCTCCCAGTCCTCCTGGTCCTCGTCCTCGTCCTCGTCCTCGTCCTCGTCCTCCTCGTCCTCCTCGTCCTCCTCGTCCTCCTCCCCCTCCTCCTCCTCCTCCTCCTCCTCTTCCTCCTGTGGGCGCCCCCCGAGAGCGGCGTTGCGCCCGCCGTCTGCTCGAAGTCCGGGAACACGGGGTCCCAAGGCGCCCGCAGGCGCCCGCGCACGTCCGCGCGGAGGTCGATGAGGTCGAGTATTCTTCCGGGCAAGGCAACAGGGGGGACCCCCACTGGTGGAGAGGAGGACGATGAAGAGGACGAGGATGGGGGACGGGGCCGAGGACGAGGACGAGGATGATGATGGTGATGATGATGGTGATGATGATGCTGATGATGATGCTGATGATGAAGCTGACGATGACTCTGATGAGTTTGATGATGGAAATGATGATGATGATGATGATGATGATGATGATGATGATGCTGATGCTGATGCTGATGCTGATGTTGACGATGATGATGGTGGTGATGATGATGATGCTGATGATGATGATGATGCTGATGCTGATGATAATGATGATAATGATGAGAATGATGATGATGCTGATGATGATGATGAAGATGATGATGATGATGATGAAGATGATGATGATGATGATGATGGTGATGATGATGATGATGATGATGATGATGATGATGATGATGGTAATAATGATGGTGGTGGTGGTGGTGAAGATGATAAGGATGAACTTGCCTCGGCGGCGAACCTCGGGGATACGTAAGAAGAAGAAGAAGAAGGCCTTCTAAGAAGGCGGCGGGGCTTCTTAGAAACCCTCCGGCCTTTCTGAGAAGCTGTCTGCGTCTGCGGGTCAAGCTAAACAACTTCTCAGAAGGCCCGAGACCCTCCGAGCCGCCAGAGAGGGTCCGCCCCTTCTTTCTTCCCCCTCAGGCGCGCCGCCGACTACTGAAAGGGGGGGGGGGCATCGAGCAAGAATCAGCGATACATCGCCGACGGATCAGCGCTAGGCCCCCAACTGCCGAAACTTGCCAAGAACTGGCGGCCGTTTTATTGTTCCGCGCCGCGGGGATGTCCACAAGAGCCCGCCCTCGTCCAGCCCGGCTATTCAGGGACGGCTCTGCGTAACGCGTAACTTCCAATACATTTGTTTGGCTGCAAGACGCGATCAACGCCCCTTTCACGGGGACCCCACTAATGGGTACTTTGGCCAGTGACCCGGCGAACCCAATCCTCCCCATGTTGGCAGCGCTGCAATGCCAGAAAGAGGCCTTAAAGTAGCAACTTTCGGCAATGTGCCAAAGTACCCGTTAATGAAAACCTGTTACAGTGCCGCTGACGCGAGGACGCCTCCCAACAGCCGGGTCGGACGAATGCGAGGTGCAGTCGAAGCATGGGCAGAAGAACGCCCAGCAAGAACACGAGCCCCGGCGCCGAGAGCCCAAGACCCCGTGGAGACGCGCCAGAAGAAGGCCGCTCGGAGGTCGAGTCGAGTCGAGTCGCGCCCTGGTCAGTGAAAGCTGGCCCATATGAAGGGAGGGCGCCGAGCTGCTGGCAGATGGGCGAGCTGCTAGCTGCCATTCGAAGGTGGAGAGCTAAAGACGCAAAACCTAAGGGTACCCCTCCAGAGCCAAGGCTGTCCTTGATCCTCGCTCCAGCTGTGCGTCTGCGAGGGATTTATCCACATCCACCGCCTGGGAGCCGACGTCCTGCTGCCACAGCGGGCGGTAGATCGGATATATGTTGGCCCCTGGGGGGCCGAATATATCCATATCCACCGCCTGTGGAGGTCCACGAGGATCGAACCCCCAGGCGGTGGCTATGGAGAAATCCCCGTCGAGGAAAAATGGCCTCGCGTCGCGAAACCTCAGCACGGCTGAAAACTTCTATCGGGGAGGCGTAAAACTCAGGTGCGGGGGACTCGGGTTGGCCTGACGGGGCCATCATAAAAATGGCGAGACCAAATCTAAACCTTGACGCGAGCTCCTGCTGCAAATATCCCACGAAAACTGGACCGTCAAAATCCAGAATGCTCTCGTCGAAACACGTTGGCGAACCAGATCCCCGGCTTACTCGACCCTCACGTTTCCCGGATTCTGGGGGACCCAGGGGCCTGCCCTCGACACCGAACTTCTTCCAATTCACGGTCAGCGCGTCCAGAAGCGGGGCGGCATCGTCCTCGCGGTCCTGCCACGCCTCGACGGCCAGCACCGACCTCCTCTTCGCCAGGTCGGCCTGTCGGTCGGCCTCCTCCTCTGCCTCCTCCTCCTCCTCCTCCTCCTCCTCCTCCTCCTCCACCACCTCCTCCTCGTCGTCGTCGTCGTCGTCGTTGTCACCACCACCATCATCATAATCACCAGCAGCAGCATCATCAGCATCAGCATCATAATTAGCAGCAGCAGCAGCATCATCAGCAACAACATCAGCATTAACATCAGTATCATCACCAGCATCATCACCAGCAACATCAGCAGCATCATCATCATCACCGTCATCATCACCATCACCATCGCCATCACCATCATCATAATCCTCGGCATCATGATCATCGTCATTATCACCATCACCATCAGCATCACCAACACCATCATCATAATCAGCAGCATCATAATCATCAGCATCGTCATCATCACCATCATCATCAGCATCATCCACATACGCATACGCATACTCATCATAATCACCAGCATCAACATGTTGGCCATAATCCTCATCACCAGCAATACCATCATCAGCAGCATCAACATCATTATCATCGTCGTCGTCGCTGTCGTCATCGTTGTCAGCATCGTCGCCATCATCATCATCAGCAGCAGCAACATCCTCATCACCACCACCATTACCATCATCATCAATCAGATCAGCATCATCACTATCAGCAGCAGCTTCAGCATCAGCATCAGCACCATCATCATCAGCATCCCCCCTCCCCCGACTCCTCCCCACAGATGATAGCCACACAGAGTGCGTGCTTCGAGTCCCTTACAAACTTCCGCCCGAGGACACCACGTGCAGCTTTCAGTGCCACGTGTGTGACATCATGCCTGGCCTGCTCAGATGGCCCTCGGCCAGTCATACGTCATACCGCCGTTGCAAGGCGTGCTGCCACAAAACCTGAAATGTCAACCACGATGGCCGCCTGCGTACACCGTGCTTTTCGTGGGCGGTGACACCGAGGAACTGGGCCCACTAACAGGATCAAAGTAAGGTGTCCCAGAGCACCTCGAGACCTCCCACTCCCCCCTTCCTCGATTGGAGTCCTCCTCCGCGTCTTCGCAGCCCTCCCCCCCTCCTGCCGCAGCACATCTCAACGATGTGCCGTGCACAAAACCTTGCGCAAGGTGGGCTCTTTGTTTCCCAAGTCCGTGAGTCGGTGCGGACCGCAGGCGCGCCTCGTCTCCGTCGTCGTCGTGGTCGTCGTCGTGGCCTTGGTGCGTGATGGTCTGCTCGGGCCTGGCTCCTCTTGTGCAATGACCTCCCCGAACTCCTCCCGCCCCCCGTCCTCATCATTATCCCTCTCCACCTCTGGAGCGGGTGAGGCATTATTCTCGGGGCCTCCTGGGGGGCCTCCTGGGGCCTCCGAGGACCCCAGGGACTTCCCCTCCTCCTCCTCCTCCTCCTCCTCTTCCTCCTCCTTCCTCTTCCCTCCTCCCTACTCCCTCCTCTACTCCTATTTCCGCCAGCCTTTTCAACCTCATTTCTCATATTTCCTCCTCTCGCCCCCTCCCTGATCACGAGAACAAGGTGTCCTGAGGAACACGGGGCCTGGGCCCCGGCCGGGGGGCTGCCCAAGACCAGCTCTTCATCCTGAGCCGTGTCTTGACGCTCGCGGGGTCCGTGGTCGTCACCAGAAGCTCGAGAAGGGCGAAACACCTCCAGGGGACCTATTTTCGTCATGCCGTAACCCCTCCCACACTCCCCCTATCCTTCGCTCATCCTTTTTGGCAGCGCTCGCAAGGAGGTAGCGGGAGGGGGAAAGGCTTCGAAGAAGGAGGCTGCTTCTTAGCTGGCACCAGCCTTATCATATGCAAGCGATGATAATAATAATGATGATAATAATAATAGAACTTGCAATACTATTGTAAGAAGAAGTATACTAATAGGCATAAAACAAATAGCCATACAAGTCCGCCGGACCCCTTGCCGGGTCATCAGGCTGCGAGGATTAAGGTTGCTGCTCCCTGCACCAATTCCAGGTTCCAGTTTCCATTGTAACAATACTGTTTTCCGCTTCCTACTGTAAATTGTTACTGCCCGCGCGAGGGGGGGAGCCGAAAAGGACCCTGGTTAGCGTCCCCAGGGAGGATTCTCAGAATTTCTGATACATTAGTCTCGTGCCCCCCAATACATAATCCCTCGCAAATTACTCTGTATTCGCGCCCCCGAGGCCACGATCCCTCGCAAATTACTCCGCATTCGCGCCCTCGAGGCCACGATCCCTTGTAATTTACTCTACGTTCGCGCCCCCGAAGCCACGATCCCATGTAATTTACATAATTGTCGCGCCCCAGAGGCAACAATCCTTGGTAAATTACAACAAAGTCGCGCCCCTGACGCCACGATCCTTCGTAACTTACGCAGCGGGCGCGCCCCCGAGGCCACGAATCCGCCTTGCGGAGGCTGCCGAAAAGGCGCTCCCCCTTTCCAAAGCAGAAGAACGGACATGTTCTGTAGTGGGATATGTGCTCCGCTGGTATTCTGTTGCCCCCCTCCCCCGTTTCTGGAGAATTCGGCGGTGGGTTCCACATTGCTCGTAAGTTACGCCACATTTGCGCCCGCGAGGCCACGATCCCGCGTGAATTCCGCCACATTCGCGCCCCCGAGGCAACGATCCCTCGTAAATTACGCCGCTGTCGCGCCCCCCAGGCCACGATCCCTTTTAAATTACGCCGCATTTGCGTCCCCGAGGCCACGATCCTTCCAAATTACACCAAATTCGCGCGCACCCCCCACGCCACGAATCCACCTCGCGGAAGCTGCCCAAAGGCGCCACTCCTTCTCCAGAGCAGAAAAAACAACCTTCCCAGAGATTGCCTGAAGCAATCCCCAGCCGTTCCCAGAGCGCTTCCAGTGAACAACTGGAGGAAAATGCCAAGAAGGCAACAAAGCGTTCAACAACAACTTCAACATCTCAATATGTTTTGTTCATCGCCAGCCGCCCTAGCATGACGTTCCCGAATGTCATCAAGACGGCGCCCGAACATCCCAATATAGCTCTGATGTATCCCATTCTGATAGAGAGGGGGCCGGCGGCAGGGAGCGAAGCCCTTACGGATAATACCTGTTATTCTTAGTGTGAAACCAACACGGCTAATAATAGTGATACTGATACGAATAAAACATAACAATACGAATACTAATCATACTACAAATAATAACACGGGCCGCGACTTCTAAGAAGCGGCCTCCTTCTAAGAAGCCTTCCCCCTCCCATTACCCCCGTGTGCGCTCACCCTTGGACGCTTCCCGATGTGATCTTTTCAGTGCGCAGACCCGCAGAGGTCCCAGCCTGACCCCTTCCCCGCGGCCAGCTTCTCACCTCCGATCCACTCCTGAGAAGCGCAGAGCCCGAGAGTGTGCCCAGGATGCCAAGATCGAAGAAACCGCCCAGACAAATAAAAACATACCGCAAGAGATCCGGGTCCCTCTGCGACGACGAAACCGACGACTACGACGTGTCGCGCACGCGCCTCCTCAAAGACAGCTATGTTGACCCTTTGCGCTGAGCACAAGCGCGAACAACTTCGCGCTCTTGCGCCGACCCCCGCCCAGGGAGAAGCGGAGGAGGGTGCGGAATCGCGAGCTGCGAGGACGCGAATGACTTCGCGCCCTCGCGGCGGCCCTTGCGTGAGGGGCAACGATACGGGAGGACTGGCATCGGGGGGAAACATCGACCTGGAATCGGCGATGCATCACCGAAAGATCTGGGACAGGCCCCCGATAGCGAATCCGCACGTTCCTGGGCAGGGTGTGGCTATCGGGCCCCTATCGACGATCCATGGGCGGTTGGGGGCCGATGCGTCCCCCCCATATGCCTATCCCCCTCCATGTCGGTGCCTCATGGTTTTCGGAACGGAACACGGCTCTCCGGCGGCGGTTCGGAAAGACTCCGGCACTCCCAGAACACCCTCGACGAGGCGCAGCTGCCGGAAAGCATCCCGAGGCTGGGACACGGCCAAGAAGCCGAGGAAAAGAGCCAAGAGAACTCTCGAACATCCCCCGCCCCCGCCTGTGCCCGTCCCCCCCACCCCTCCTGTTGCCGCTGCCCCTGATCGCGCCTCCTGGTCGCCGAGGAGCGCGGCCACTCCAGCGGAGGGCGTGCCTAGACGACGAACAAAAACACATAAAGATAAACTGTTGGCGCTCCGCGCGGATTTCTTGGATCCGCGCCTGGGCCCCCCGGCGGCGCCACCAGCGCCGCCCCTGGCGCGCTCCGCGCGCCAGGGAGGGGGATCCAGCGCGAATCCAAGAAACCCGCGCGGAGCGCCAAACGTTTATGCCTGTGTGGGCGGGGAACAAACCTCGCTTTAGCAAACCTCCCCTTAGTGAAAACGGCCTGGGACCGAAACCGACTGACCTGGACCCGCAACAAGGACGGCCGCGACGCCCTCTCGCGATCCGAAAACGGCCAATTCGCGAATCCACGTGTCGGGGTAGGAGGTCTGTCCAGCCCCGACTTTTTTGAAGGGGCCCCAGGACACACAGATAAATCCACACAAATAAAAATATTCCCAATATGTTCCTATATATGCCCAAGAGGCCCCCAAGAGGGCCCCAAGATGGCCCAAGAGGGCTCGAAGACGGCCCAAGAAGCCTCCAAGACGGTCCAAGAGGGCCCCAAGAACACCCCCAAAGGGGCCCCAGAGAGGGAACACGAAACAAAATTTCGCGCCCTCGGCCCTAAGAAGCCCCTACGAGGCCCCAAGAGGCCCCTAAGAGGCCCCAAGAAGGCCCCCACGAGGCCCTCAGGAGGCCCCCAAGAGTCCCCCAAGCGGCCCCAGGAGGCCCCCCAAATGCCCCCCCGAGCGCCCCAGGAGTCCCCCAAGCGGCCCCAGGAACCCCCAAAGCGCCGCATTGACACCAGGCCCTCGGGCAAACGGCAGACATGAGACCGTATGGGCCGGCGGAATGAGCGAAGCGATTCAATATTCCCAATATGTTCCTATATATTCTGGGTTTCTGTCTCCCCCCACACTTCCCATATTTTCCCATATCTTCTGGGGGATCGAGGATGAATTGTGCCTGTGTGCTTTTGTTCCCTCCTGATTTTTCTTCGTCAGGTGCCCGCGAGCTTGTCGAGGACGCGGCCGATCGAGGGCCGCCCCGCGGGCGCGGAGAGGCTCTGCGCGCCGGCCCCGCCCGCGCTCGCGCGCTGGCCTCGGCCGCTGGGCGGGCCGGAGCGCTCGCCTCCGCCCGCGGCCGCCCCGTCCTCGACTGGAGTCGGGCCCGTCCCTCTGCAGGAGGAAGGGGTCACGGACAGTCAAGAAGTGGTCCGGGGACGATTCCTCGCCTGCTCTTGGATATTTCCGGGGCACGTCTTGGCATTGCTTATGCTTCTCGCCCCCCAAAAAAACCCTGCAGGGGGACGGGCCCGACCTAATCCTCGACAGAAGGCACCCGCACCACCGCCGTGCCTGGCCGGGAACGGCCTGGGCGCTGGCACGCTGTGCGCGCTCCTGGCCGCGGCCAGGAGTTACACACACACACACACAAGCACAAGCACACACAGACACACACACACACACACACACACACGAACACAGAGACAAACACAAACACACAAGCACACTGAGAAGCACACACACAGACACACGCACGCACACACGCACGCACGCACGCACCCTCACACACAACGCAAACACACACACACA
>CAUYUJ010017393.1:1106664-1411664 GCA_963575745.1 Prorocentrum cordatum | reverse complement strand
ACCCTCAAGAGGCTTCCAAAACGCAGAAAAGTATAGATGTTCCTAGGTTTTTGCATGATTTTGGAAATGCCATGTTCTTCGGTGTTCTGGGCGTCCGAGACTGCCTGGAAGACTCGAAAATCGCTCCAAAACCATCCGAAAGGGCTTCCAGGCAATTCAAGAGAGCCCCAAGACGGCACAACAAGGTTCCAAGATGGCCCACGAGAGCCCGATGACGGCCCCAAATGGGCCCAAAAACACCCTCCGAAGCATTCCAAACCGTGACCTGGTCGCTCAGGGAGACCGCGGGTTGAGAGGCAGGGTGGCCCGAGGAAGCCCCCGGAGGCCTCCAAAAAACGCACAGGAGGCCTCCAGAAACCTGAAAAAAATCCGTGAGGCCCCCAGAGGCTCTCCAAGGAGGAGCCTCCGCAAAAAAAGCTGAGGATAGGGAAGAATTCGCAGGGTAGGGCGAGAATGAGGAACAACAACGGAGGAAAGATAACAAATCACATTATTATAACGGTGATGCTGGAAAAGGCAACAAACAAATATTGCTAAATTGTATGGTGTACCGTCCTGCCACTCCGCCTGCGTGCCAAACTTCAAGGACCAAGGGGCATGGCGCGAAACGTCAATGGAGTCTTACATATGTGTATATGTTTATGTAAACACATAAATGTATACATAGGTGTGTACATACATCTATATATATATACATATATATGTATATATATAAGAGAGAGAGAGAGAGAGTGTGAGAGAAAGAGAAAGAGAGAGAGAGAGAGAACATAACAAACAAAACAAACACAAAAAAAGATAACTAACAAAAACACGAAACGCGTTTCGTGGATGCTTGCCTCGAAAAACCTTGACAAGATGAAGCCGGGGGGCGGAGGCAGCAGAAACATTGAGCGCCTCTGGAAAACCAGTCCCCCCACCTCCGGACACTTGCCCCCCGAACCCCTGGACCTCGCCCCCCCGTCCACGGGGCGGGGGGGGCTCGAACCAGGGGGGTCACCCCTTGTCCAAGGGGGGCGGGGGGTTCGAACCCAGAGGGCCTCCCGCCCTCCGAGTTGCAAGGGGGGGGGTTCGAACCCGCCTCCCCACCCCATGTCCACGGGCGGAGGGGCCTGTCCAGGGGGGGAGGTGTGGCTTCGAACCGGCCCCCTCGCCTCGAGCTGTACGGGGAAGGGGTTCGAATTTGCCCCGCTACAACCGACGACAGCGAGAGCAGGCAACAGCACTGGCGCCTTTGGGGAGCGACGACGACGACGGCGACGACGACGCCGACGACGACGACGACAGCGACGACGACGCCGAAGACGACGACGACGGTGACGACGACGACGACGACGACGACGACGACGACGACGACGACGACGGCGACACCGACACCGACAACAACGCCAACGCCGACGACGAAGAAGACAACGACGACAACGACGACAACGACGACGTCGACGACGCCGACGACGTCGACGATGCCGACGACGGTGACGACGACGCCAACGACGACGATCGATCTTTCCCCTCGTTCGCTCGCTCGCTTGCTCGAGCGAGCGAACGGACAAGCGAGCACGCGAACACCACTTATTGAATGCCCCGCCTGCCCGACCCGAGCCGCCCTCCTCGCTCGCTCGCTTGCTCGAGCGAGCGAGGGACCGAGAGACCACGCGAACACTATGCCACGCATTGAATGTCCGGCCCGACCGGACCCGCCAGACTCGCTCGCTCGCCCATTTACTCGAGCGAGCGAGCGAGCGAGCACCGTGCATGTAATGCCCCGCCCGCTCGAACCGACCCTCATTTGCTTCAGCGAGCAAGCAAGCGAGCAGCATGCATGCGAAGTCCCCCCCGACCCGCCCCGCCTGGTCCGTTCGCTCGCATCCTGGTTCCAGCTAGCGAGCGAGCAAGTGACCACCATGCATTTCATGTCCCGCCCGCCGACCCGACCCGCCCGACTCTCTCGCCCGCTTGCTCGAGCGAACGAGCGAGAAAGCTTGCTCGAATGATTGCTCCAGCGAGCGAGCGAGAAAGCGAACACCCGTCGCCGTCGCCGTCGCCGTCGTCTTCGCCGATGTCGTCGTAGTCGTTTTCAGCGTCGTCGGAGTCGCCGTCACCGTCACCGTCTCCGTCACCGTCGTCGTCGTCGTCGTCGTCGTCGTCGTCGTCGTCCAGAGGGGACCCATCAACATGTTACTAGAACCACGCGCGCGCTTCGCGCGCGCTTAGGTTCTAGCTAGGATCGTCACCGTCGTCATCATGAACATCACCATCGCCATCATTCCCCCCGCCAGGGCTAATGTACATCGTTTCTGGATGCTTCTGGCCGGAATACGAAAGGAGTTTCTGTAGTTAGAGTCTCTGGGGGAAGTCGCGGGGCCCCTCAGGATACGTACGGATGCCTCTGATAATCCCCCAGCGTGCCCCACGAGATGGCCAGAGGGTGCCCGAACAGAACCCGAGGACGTCGACGACGGCGGCGATGAAGACGGCGGCGATCGCGGCGACGAAGGTAGCGGCGGTTGCCATGGGTTAGTACCCAATCAGAGCTTGCCTCTGTAAGGGTCCTGGCGGATTAAAAGGTTCGATGAGGTTCGGCAAGATTCCGGCCCCATGCGGCCGGGCCGGGTGCCCGGGTGCCCGGGTGCCCGGGTGCCCGGTGCCTGGGTGCCTGGGTGCCCGGTGCCCGGGTGCCGGGGTGCCTGGGGGTGCCCTATCGCCCTATAGCCCTGTAGCCCCATAGCCGTGTATCCCTATAGGACTATAGCCCAATAGCCCTATATCCCTATATCCTTCCAGCCCTTTAGCTCTATAGCCCTCTGATCCTATAGCCCTGTAGCCCTATAGCCCCATAGCTCAACAGCCCAACAACCCTATAGCCCAATAGCCGAATAGCCCACATAGCCCTATAGCCCTATGGCCCTAGTCCTATAGCCCTATAGCCCTACAGCCCTATAGCCCTGTAGCCCAATAGCCCTGTAGCCCAAGTCGTTTTCATCCTGAGTCGTTTTCTGACGGTCCCGGGAACCTGCGAGGGGCCCCGGAGGCCGAAAATTAACAAAAACCGCCGTCGTGATTTTTCCAAGACGTCGGAGGTCCAGGTCGTGCTTCCCGCCTCCCCAGACCTCCGACGTCGTAATTTTTGCGACCTCGGGCCCAGGAATCGATTGGGAAAACGCACATGGGAAGGCAAGAAATGATGGACCCATCATTTCGTACCTGTGCCTTGATCAGTGGGACGGGCTTCGCACCGCCGCACATCACAAGACACGCTCGAGCGGATCCAGCCGTGGCGACGTCGGGGACTGCAGAAGGTCGCAAGGACACAGAATGTGAAAGGAAGAGAGAGAAAGAGAGAAAGAGAGGGAGAGAGAGACAGACAGACAGAGAGCGAAGGAGAGAGAGAGAGAGAGAAGAGAGATGGAGAGAGAGAGAGAGAGAGAAACAACAAAAAAAAACAGAGAGAGAGAGAGAGAGGCAGAGAGAGGAAATGGAGAGGAGGCGAGCTTGAGTCAACGAAAGTCGCAGGGAAGGGGGCAGGGGGAAGAAGGCCAGAGAGCGCTGAAGGATACAAATACTGGAACCCTCTTGGGATTTTTTGGGGGGCCTCGTCCGGCCGCTCGCTGGGAGTTTGACGTAGCTTCTCGGGAGCCTCTGAACCTGTCGGAGGCCTCCTGGAAGCAGGTTCGAAGCATTTTGGGGGCCGATTTGGGGCTTCTCGGGGCCTCCTTTGGGCCTCTTGGGGGTCTCCTGGGACCTCTTGAGGGGCCTCCTTGGGGCCTCCTGGCGGCCTCTTGGGGCGGAAGGCTCGAGCTTGCGGTTCGTGGTCCCCCTCTGGGCCCCCTCTTGGGCCCGTCTTGGGGCCCTCTTGGGCCATCTTGGGCGCCTCTTGGGCCGTCTTGGGGCCCTCTTGGGCTGTCCTGGGGCCCTCTTGGAAGCTTCTTGGGCCGTCTTGGGGCGGTCTTGGGCGCCTCTTGGGCCGTCCTGTAACGTCGGAAAGCCCAAAAGGCAACTTTGTGAAAAATGTACGTTTTACGAGGGGAATGGGCAATTTTTGTTGCGTCTAGGGGCCCTCTTGGGGCGCATGTTGGAGGCTTCTTGGGGCGTCTTGGGGGCGTCCTTGGACGTCTTGAGGCCATCTTCAGCATCTTGGAGCCCTCTTGGAGGCCTCTTGGAAGTTGCTTGGGCCGTCTTGGGCGCTTCTTGGGCCGTCTTGTCTGACCGGGGAGGCCTCCGGCAAGCCCCGACGAGCCTCCGGGCCCCCCGGAGCCCACATTTGTGGTCGGGGTCCCGGCCCCGGGCCCCCGGACCCGGTGCGCCGTTATATGTATACTGTTGAGGAAACGCCAGGCTTTCCGACAAAAGCGAATGAGAAACACGCTGACGGGCTCGCAACGGCGGCGTGTCATTGGCCCTCTTTTTCCAGCCAAGGGCGGCGTGAAGGAGGCAAGCAAGCACGAAGGCGGTGAGGAGATGCCTTCTGCCGACGTCCGTGTGCATCCGCGAGCGCCCCCCCCGCGGCTGCGGGGCGCCCCCTGACATCAGCCGGACAATATGATTTCCAACCCGCTGCCCCAAAGGCCCAAACCCCTTCCCCATGGCAAGGTTTTTGCTCCAAATGTGTGTTTGATAGTCTTGGGGCCCAGAAGCTGGCCCGAGGCGCCGAAATGTATCAAAAACGCCCGGACGGAAAACTCAAAACAACAGAGATCTTGGCTCCCCCCCGGGTGGTTCTCTCGGGTCGGGCGAAAGGGGGGGATAGCAAAGGGGGGGGTTGAGAATCAGCTCACGTAGCTGATTTTCCCGGCGCCTCCCGGCGCCGGAGGCGCCCATGTATCGAGAAATGGGCCCCTCGGTGAGGCCGAAATCAGCTGCATGCAGCCGATTTCGTCCGGCCCAATCCACCCCTTTCGCCCGGCCCGATTCTCGGGCCCAAGCTCCAGCCTCCGCCGTCCCATCGGGGCGATCTGGGCACCCCCAATACACGCTCTCGACGAGGCGAGGCCCGCCGAGAGGCGCCCCGAGGCTGGAGAAAACCTCCGGCAAAACCGCCGAAAATCCCTGCAGACCTCCGGAAACCGCCGCGAAAACCACTGGAACCTCCAGAACCTCCAGAACCTCCAAAACCACCGGAACCTCCAGAACCTTCAGAAACCTCCGGCGCCGCCGAAAATCCCGCAAACCTCCAGAACCTGTGGCACCCGCCGAAGGCGTCCACAAACCTTCTGGGACCGACGGACAAAAAATCACATCGTCGGCAGTCGGCGCCTCCCCCCGCGCCAGCGTTCGAGCGCGCGCTGGAGGGCCGCGATGGCACGACGTCGGCCTCGCCGCCCGGGCCCGGCTCGGCGCCCGCGCGGGCGTCAGCAGGGTTCGGGGCCGCCTCTCGCAGGACGAAAAATAAATAGGTATGCCAATACTACGTAAGGATATATCATTATCGTTGTGTGTATGTGCATGCGTGAATACGTACGTACGCATGTGAGCACGTACGTATATTTGTTTGCATGGATGTGTGTCTATACGTGTACGAACACATGTATGTATGTACAAACACATATATATATATATATATATATATATATATGTATCTGCATGTCTGTCTATACACAAATATACATATATATATGCATGTATGTGTGTGGGCATATGTACTACGTCAATAGAACCGTTCGCGCGTTACGCGCGCGCCTCGGTTCTAGCCAACTCGGAAGACCTCGTCCTCATCTTCACCATTATCAGTCTCATCCATTCCCATGGCACACGTGTAATTCGGAGAGCCACGGACGCGGGAATTGGGTCGTCAGCGTCGACGGCGCCGTCGGCGTCGGCGTCGGCGCCATCCTGAGCCCAGCAGCGGTGTACACGCCACGCTCTTCTGGCTTGGCCAATAGGGCGTGCACAGAGCCCCTGGGTCCAGGAGGGGCCCGGCAGGGGGGCAGTGGATAAGCACATGCTTCGTCGCCCGATCTCAGGGGGGGAGAACCGCTCGAGGCAACGGCGGCCATCCTTCTGGCCCCTTCGCCCGCCTCGACCCCCTCGCCACGTGAAGAATTCACGACGGAAACAGTTTTTGGCTCTGTTCGGCCCCTGGAGCCCGCCCTCGCCGGGTCCCGACACCGCTGAACATTGGCCAGGAGGAAGAGTCTGGCCCCGGGGATGCGTGGAGACCCTCGGGGGCCCTCGTCGTGGAAAAACATGACGTCGGGGGTCTGGGTTTTCCGTCTCCTCCCCGTCGGCCTTTCCAGCTGTTCCTCGCCCTCCTCATCCTCCCATTCCTCTTCCTCCCCCTCCTCCTCCTCAACTTCCGTTTCCTCTTCCTCCTCCCCTCCCCCCCCGTCCTCCTCTGCCTTTTTCTTCCCCTCCTCCTCCTCCTCCTCCTCCTCCTCCTCCTCCTCCTCCTCCTCCTCCTCCCCCTCCTCCGTTCCTTCTCGCGCGCTGCAGGCGGGCGCGGGTCAGAACCGCTCCTTTCCTCCTCACCCTCCTCCTCACTGTCGTCGTCGCCATCGTCGCCATCCACGTCATCATCGCGAAAACCAGCATCATGAGCATCACCATCATTACCGTCATCATCATCATCATCATCACCATCATCATCATCATCATATTCATCTTGATCTTCATCATCATCGTCATCGTCATCAGCATCATCACCATCATCATAATAATCCTCATCATCACCAACATCATCATCATCATCATCATCATCATCATCATCATCAGCATCATCATCATCATCGCCGCGATCAGCATCATGCTCCAGCTCTGCGCTACCGAAGGGTCGTCAGGCAGAGGCCCCGGCCGCAGCGCGCGGACGGGGCCCGAAAGGGCCAGGCCCTGGCGGGCGCGCGCGGGCCGCGCGGCGCCGCCCAGGGCAAGATGCCCCCCCGCGCGCCCAAGTGCGCGATCAGCGGCGCTGGCCCCGGACGAGGAAGGAGAGGCAGAGGAAGGGGACAGGGCGGGGGCCGAAGCAGCTGCAGACGACCACGACGCGCGCGGGCAGAGATAATACGAGAAAGCGTTCTCCCGTTACGCGCTAGCGAGGGGTCGTCGGGCGGGGGCCGCGGCCGGCGCGCGCGGGGAGAGGCCAGAAGGGCCAGGCCTTGGCGGGCGCGCGCGGGCCGCGCGACGTCGCTCAAGGGAAGGCGCCCCCATGCGTGCCGAAGGGGGCGACCAGCCGCGCCCATGCTCGAAGCCCCCGCGCAGTGACGAGGCCTCGGCGGGCGGCCGAAATTTGCGCGGGCCACGCAGAAGGACTGCAAATTGGCCGGAGGCGACCCGGCGGTCGCCAGCTGCGGCATAGAACGCAATGCGCACTCAGGATAATGAAGGCAAGGCGGGCGAGACCGACGAGGCGGCGGAAGCCTGAATATAGCGCTCCGCGCTGGATGCCTGCCGCCAACGGCGCGCCAGAAGACGCGAATGGCGTTTTCCGCGGCCGCGCAAAAGTCGGCTGCCCCAGAACCTCGAAGGCAAGCAAGCGCAGGGTCCAGCCCGGAGGCCGCGCAGGACAACGGCGCGCCCAAAGCCGAAAGCAAATGGCTCCACCGAGTGCGGAAGCCGCTGCGCCGCAAGGGTGATAAGGCGACCAGTGGAACACAGATGCTGGAACACGAGTTCCAGGAGCCTCACCTTCGCCCCGCTGGATCAGCGAGCGTGCTGCGCGGGGTCGGCGCGGCGGGTCTTCGGCGCCTGCATCGCGAAGAAAGTGCCCCCGCTGGCCTCGAAACGGTCGCCGGGTCGCGACAGGTCAGCGCGCGACCAGAAGCTCGTCAGGGCGGAGGAGCATCGCGACACCCAGCAGCAGCAGGGCCGCTGAGGGGCTCGCCCCACAGCAGGCCAAGGGGAACCATAATTCGCCCGAAGCAGGGCGCGGGGCAGAAAAAGGCGGCGCGCGGGGGGGCATGCCAGTCTCCGCTGCTCGGCCACGCCCCAAGCTTCTGCGAGGAAGGCGCGCCAGTCAGGACGCGCGCCTCGTAGCCCCAAAATGGCGCGCGCCGAGATGTAGCGCGGGCGACCCGCGTCGCGAAGCCAAGTGCCGAAGATGGCGAGAGAAAGCGAAATCAAACACCCGCTGCGGCTCAGCGCAGCGGAAGTGACGCGCGAATGCCCCGCGAGCCAGGGCTCGAACGCGCCCTCCTATTCAGACCGACGTTCAAGGCGCGGAGAGGCGAGATGCGAATCTCGCACAGAGGAGGCGCGAGGAGCACGAGGGCGGGCAAAGCGGAGCCCAGGGGTCGCCCCCGCGGCAGGGCTGGCCGCCCAAGCGGCGAAGCCAGCTGGGCAGGCGCGGTCGCTGCAGGAGCAGTGCAGAGGCCGCGCGCGCGCCGCTAGATCAGCCCATTCCGCGCAGCAGTGTAGCGCCTCACCGCTGCGCGGCCCTGCGAGACCAGCCCCGCCCGCTCGCGCGCGGGCGCGAAGAACGGGGGGCGCATCGCCTCGCGGCCGTCGAACTCGATGCCCGAGTCGACGGCGAGGTCTTCCCGCGCAGAGGCGAAGGGGGCCCGGGCGTTGAGGGCGACGCGGCGCGCGGAGCCCCCCACCCCCGACGGCGGCGCGCCCCCCCCCGCTTCGAGAGAGCCCCAGTCGAAACATCGCGGACGCCAGCGAGCCTCGCGAGCGCCGCGCACTCCCGCGACGTCTCGCGGCGCTGGGCCGCGGGGGGCAGCCCCGAGGGCGACCCCGCCGAGACTGCGCGCGCGAACGCGCGACGCAGCTCGGGGCGCCCCCCGCGGCGAACCCGGCCCAAGACGGGGGGCGACTTCCCGTCCAGGCAGGCGCGCCGCAAGCCGTCCAGCACGGCGGCCACGGCCGCGACCCGCTTGCGCCGCGTCGCATTGCGACCCGGACCGGCTTCCCGAATGGCCCCCTGGATGAGGGATCCGACAGCCCCGCCCCTCACCTGGCCATCGGGGGCGACGGCGCCCTCTGCGGTGAGCTCGCCGGGGCCCTCTGCGGAGCGCGCGGCGCCCGCGCGAAACAGACGGGCAGCGCGCCCGCGGAGCGCGCCAGAGGCGCAGCGGCGGCGAGGAAGGGCAAGGGAGACGCGCCGCCCCCCCCCCCGATGGCGCCCTAGCATCTCCCGCGGGGCGTCCGAAGGGGCAGGCGTCATGGGGGGCGCCCCTGGCGGCCAGGCAAGGATGGGGGGGGGGGGGGGGCCCCGTGCCTCCGCGGGCCCCGCGACCGCGGCGGGCCAGTCTCCGCGATCGCGGAGACTGGCCGCGCCAGGGGCCTTGGCGAGAAATGCTTCGGGATCAGAGGTTGGCACGAGGCTGGGCGCATCTCCCCTACGGTTCGACTCCCGGCCCCTGGCGCCAGCGCGGCTCTGCGCCCCGCCGACAGCGGCGCGCCGAGCAGGAGGGCCGGAACTAATGCGGCGGCCGGGCACGTGGGCCGCCGCGGGGCCAGAGCCACCGCGAGAGGACAGACCCCGCCCGCAAAGCCTAGGGGCGCAACTGGAGCAGCGCGGCGCGGCGGGAGCCCCCCCGAGCAAGGCCCGCGGCCGCAGCGCCGGGCCCGACACGGCAGTGGGCCCCGCGGCTGGACGGGACTTGGGACGGATGCCCAGGCCCGCGGCGGCGCGCGCTCGCGGGGGGGGGGCCCGGGAGCGCCCCAGGCGCTGCCCGGGGAGGGGGAACTGGAAGCGCGCGCGGTCCTGAAGGTGCACCGCCGCCCCCGCCGGCCGCAGCGGCAGCGTCGGGCATCGCGGGCGGGGCCGCGGCGCTGGCGATCCCGCGCCGGTCGGCCGCGCGCCGGGCGCGGCTGCCGAGCGGGGCGGGCGCGCGGCCCCCGCGGTTAGGGTGGTCCTCCAACGCCTCCCCCCGCGGGCCCTGGCTCGCGCGCGCGCGCCCGCCGCTGGCCCCGCCGCGAGGAGCTGGCGGCGGGATCTTCAGCGGCCAGCCTCTCGAGCTCGCGGGGGTCCGCGGCCTCCGCGTCGGCCGGCGGGCGGCCGAGGGCCGACGCGGGCGCGTCGGGGCCCGCGCGCGCAGCGCTGTCTGCGAGCCCCCGCTCGGTGCGCGACCACGGCGTGGCGGAGCACCGCGCGCGTAGGCTCGCGCTGGCGTCGGCCGTTCCGGACTGGCTCCGCGCGCTTCAGCCCGCGCGCTTCCCACGCCCCAGCCCCCATCAGCCGCCGCGTCGCCTCGCGATCGGCGACGCTGCTGGCCGGGCCAGCCCGCGAGGCAGCGCGGGGGGCCTCGCCCCGCGGCGCGGCGGAAGGGGGCGAGGCTGCTGGCCATCGCGGAACGCGCCGTGCGGATCGCGCTCAACCCCGCGCGCTCTTGCTCGGCGACCTGCATGGGCACCGCGGAGCCAGCGGCGGCCAGCGCGGAGTCCGCGGGGCCGATGCCTCGAGCGACTTCCCGCGAGTCAGACAGAGCCCGACGCAGGCGAAGCTCATCTTCGGCCGCGAGCACGCGAGAGGTCACCGCCTCGTCGAGGGCCGTCAGCACGAAGGAGCGGCCAGCGGTCGCACGACTGCGGGCCCCCCTGCCCTGCGCCCAAGCCTTCGACAGCGCTCGCGAGGCTGCCCCAGGCGCTGGGGGCCCCGCAAGCCTGCGCCAGCGTGGACTCGGCGTCGCAGAAGGCCCGCCAGCGGCCCGCCCGCTCCCCCGCCGGCTCGAGGCCGTCACTCCCGACTGGGGCCATGTCGGGGTGACAATCTTGCGGAACGCGGCCTCGATGACAGGCCGAGGCGCGTCCACGGCCGCGCCCAGGAGGGCGGCCGCGGTCCGCGGCCGCGCGGAGCTCGCGAAGCGACGCGGCGCCGAGAAGAGGCGCCCCGACGGCGCCAGCGTCGAGCCCCGAGGACGGATCGGACGCCGCCCGCAGAGGCGGAGCCGCGACGGGGCCCGACGGCCGGGAAGGCCCTGGCGCGGGCGCGGGAGAGGCTTCAGGGGCAGCCTCCAACCTCGCACCCCCGTCGAAGCCATCGCTGGCAGGGCCGCGCTGACAGAGCAGCGCGACGCGCGGCCCCCGCAAAGCGCGGCTGCGGCCGAGGTCGCAGGCCGCAGCACCGCGGGGGGCCTCCGGAGCCGAGGGCGCATCTGGCTGCGAGGGGCCCCTGGCAAAGGCGGCCACCCCCGCGCCCGAGGGGGGGGGCGGGCGGCGCGGGGCCACGGGGGGCCGCGCCCCCGGGCCTGCGAATCAAGCACAACGCAGCCACGCGATCCCGCATGCAAGCGGGGTCAGACGCGCGGGAAAACGCCAGGGCCAAAATCAAACCTGGGGGGTCGCCCGCCTCCCCTTCGAGCAGCCACGCGGGGGGTGGCCGTGAGGGCGGCCGCGCCGCGCGGTTCCGAGCCGGGTCGTCAGCCCTATGCGCATCAGTTGGAGCGCGCAGGCCTCCAAGGTAGAGACCTCCCCCGACGATGTAAGGTAACATCGCACATGGGGAGGCCCAGGGGAGCTAGTCTGGCCGTGAGCGGTGGCGCCCAGGGCATGTTGGAGCACAACAACACAGGAATCTGCACATCGAGGCACCGAATGCAACTGTGCTCTCAGTGGCTGTTGCAGTCGGCTGTCTCCAATATAGTTCTGTGGAGGGGCGCATCAAACTCCCATTCGCAAGCCAATCGGGAGTACAGGGCCCCTGGCAGCTCAGCGATCAAACGCGGAGCGACAGAGGCCCAGCGAGGGGAGACCCAATTATGCGCGCAGCTGGGCGAGCTCAGGCCCCAGGGAAGTCCCGCGGCTCAGCGCAACGAACAAATCGGCGATCGTACAACGCGGCGCGCAACCCGCCGCGCTCGGACCTGCGCCGCAGAACGGCCGAGAGGCGCGGGCCGACAGGCGCTCGGCCAACGCCGCAAGCGTCCGCGCCGAAGACTTCGGGGGCATAACCTGCGCGGAGGTCGGTCGTGGCCGCGTAGGCCAGATACGCGCGTGCTAGGAGTTCGCGGCGAGAGGGGATGGGCAGCCAGCACTCCGAAGCGGTTCCCATGTCGAGGGTAGATTGGGCGGTGTAGGCGCGGGTGAACACCGACAGAAGGTCGGCGATGCAGGAACACTTGCACCCAGCGCCCCACAAGCGACACCACCACGGCGTGCGTCAAACGACCGAGGCACACATGGACACGCGCGAGCCTGCACAAAGCCACCGTCCGAACAAGCGGGGCGCAAACACTGTCAATCCTACCTTGCACCACGGCGCCGGCGACGACCTCGTGGGCCGCGCCGCGCGCCCGCTTACCTGGATGCTGGATGGGGCCCGCGCCGGGTCGCCCGCGGTCGCAGGCGGCGAAGACCATCTGATCGCGACGAAACGGGTCGTCAGGCCGCGGGGCATCATCTGTCCAGGAGAGCTTCCGAAAGCCCGCGTGATCTCGTCGATATTGAGCACCTCGACGAACAGGCCGCGCGGAAAAGGAACACGATGCACATCTTGCCCCCCAGGGCGGATAACCTCGAAATTGCGCGGCACGCCCTCATGGGCGGAATTGGCGACCTCAACAGCCATGCTGTCGCCTATCGCGAGCGCGTTCAGGCGCGGGGACACATCGATCCTAGCCAGCTTGGACCGCCATGCCTGGAACGACTTGAAGCGGTCCGCGGGGGCCGCGCTCGCAACGCATTCCGCTTGGCCCGAACCGGCGGCACCTCACAGGTAGAAGAGAACTCGCGCAAACCATCGCGTGACAAACCCGGCCACTGGCCAGGAGCCAGGCGCACGCGGAAATCTAAAATACCCTGGTCCAGGCGTTGAGTGCTGGAGAAGATGCTCTGACAGAGACTGTTCACCACCGTGGGCTTCAGGGTCGGACGATCGAAATCGCCGCCCCTGGGGGCTCCAAAAGCTCCGCGCGCCTCGCCCCGATCGAAATCCGAGGAGGGGTCGGGCGCAGGGCGCCGGAGGTGTCCCATTTCCGACAGACGCCCCCGCAGCTCCGCCCGAAACATGTGAACCCGAGCACCCCGAAGCCCGTCAGGCCACTGTCCGCGCGGAAGGCGCGCGACCTCGGGGCCCAGAAAGGCAGCGCGGACCCGGGGGTCGGAGAGGGCGGGGGGGCGGGATCAGACGTAGGCGAATAATCACACTTGACGTGGGACGCCGCGACTCTAAGCTCACCGGGCTCGGCGTCGATAGAGCCCAAGACCAGCGCAGAAACCGGCGAGCCAGCAACCGACGCGCTGCTCGGGCAGACCCGCACGGGGGCGAGCACGAGGGATGAGGAGAATAAGGAGGCCCTACAACTGCAAGATAAGTGGACAGACAATGGAGCGATGCCTCCGCGGCGTCGATCTGCGCGAACGTCCGCCCCGAGCCGCTCTTGCCCCCGCGGGCAAGGCGAACTGCGATCATGAAGAGCCGCTCGAAGCGGTTCAGCGTGCCCTCCTGGCACGGGGCGACCGTCGCGCGCGCGGGCCTCGGGGGGCGCGGGGCTAGGCGCCTCAAGTGGGCAAGTTAAGTGCAGTCATCCCACGCTGCCCGAGCGCACGCGGCGCGCTTCAGCCGCCAGCGCTGACTGGCGCGACCCGTAGACGACGTCGCAGGCGGCTCGGGGGCGCAGGCCGGGGGGCGCGTCCAGGGGTCGTGGGGGAAGCACTCCTCGGAAAGAAGCGCGCTCCGGAGCGGCGCGCGCAGGGGCACCCGGGAGGTGGGCGCGAGAGGACACTGAGCACCCTGCCCCACGTGGGCCAGCCCAGTGCGTGGCATCGACGTTCGCGCCTGGAACAAAAGCGCAGCACGGCAGCGAGGTCAGCCGCGAAGGGCGCGACGCGCAGGTGGCGGGCGAGACAGAGTCCGCACCGCTAGAGCAAGGAAGAACCACGGGATCCGTCGGGGCACGATGGGGGGCCTGATGCGGAGCGAGGGCCGCGACCGCGAAGCGTCCATCTCCCTGTGGGGCCGGAACTGCATGGCGGGAGTAGCACATTCCCACGGCTGCGGCTCCGCTCAGCCCAGGGACGCGCGTCGGCCGCCTAACGTCGCCGAAAACATCGGCCCGTCGCGACCTCCACCCTCGGCCGCCGCGCGCAAAATGAGAGGGCCCCCCGAGTCGGGCCCCGCCAGCCTTCTTCGGGGGCCCTTTCGAGGAAAACGTCCCCCCCTTGGGCTTCGCCTTGGGCGGGGTCTTCGACTCGGCGGCCGGGGGGGCTTTCGCCTGCCCCGCCCGCCCGGCGCCGACGCGCCATCTCCCTCGCACGCTCGTCCTGAGCCGACTGCCAGCGAGGGTCCACTAGCGGGGAAAACGGCAACGGGGCCTCTCCCCCCGCGTGGATACGAGTCGCCTGAACTGGGGGCGCCTCGAGCCCCGCCAGGAACAGGGCAGCTTTCAGGTCAGCGCGGCCACCTGCCAGTTGATCAAGGCTTCCACCCAGTCTGCGCCCCCACTCTCGGGCGCACGCCGCAGCTCCGCGCTCGGCTACGCGGAGAGGGCGGGCATCTCGCGCGTCGCTGGCCGGGCCCCCCACGGGCTGCGCCTGGGAGAACAAAAGAAAAAACTGAAACATGGCCACGGGGGCGACCGCGGACGGCTCCGCCCGGATCCCGAGCGAGGTTCGCCCTCAGGACGGATCGAACCTCCAGCCCGTGCTGCAGCAGCACTGGCTACTATTCCCTGCGACGCGCGATCCCACGCGTTGAGATTCCGACGACCCCCCTTCGACCGCTGTCCCGAGAGGGGCAGGGCAGCGGGGTGAAGAGGGTCGCTGACGTCCACGGGAGGAGATGCGTCGCCGCCTTGGGCTGCCCTGACCGCTGGAGGGACTCCCGCAGACACGATAACGCCAGCTCCAAAACGGACGCTGGGCCGCTGCTCACTCGTGTTTGTGCGCGTGGTTGCTAAATCGCCAGAGCAGTCGCTCCGCCTAGCCGCCGACGCAAAAAGGGCGTGGCGTGGCGGAGCGAGGCAGGGGCGAGCGGCGGCGACTTCTCTGGCATCGCCCGCAGGTCCCCCTTGCCCGCGCGCGCCGCCTCTTTGGCGAACAGCTGCGGCGCCTCGACGCGCGCCCCCAGCGAACGCTGGCTGGATCTCCAGCTGGACTCTGCGGGTCACTGGCGCGATGGAGCCGCAGCGATCGCGCCCCCCCGGCGGGCCTCGCTCGCCAGGGTTTCGGGGGCGCCGAGACGGGCCCGGCGGTGCGCCCAAACGTCGTCGTTCACGGGGAATGGAGGGCGCCCGACGTCGGCGTCTTCCCCTCGCCCCCTGCGAACTCCCCGCAGAATGGCGGGGCGTTGCCGCCCGGGCCAGGGGCGCCCCCCCCCCGCCCAGGGGTGCCGCGCCGCGGGTCGCCACGCGCGTCGCGCAGGCCGACGACCCCCAGAAGGCGCGGCCAACGCGCGCGGCCACGGGCAGAGCCGAACGAGACAAGCCTGTCGGCTTCTCCCTCATCGAGAGGGGCGAGAGTCTCAAGCTCCAGCTCGGCGATCTCCAGATCGACCACCAGCGCCGAAGCGGTCGTGCTCAGCGGGCACGAAGCCGCACCGAGCAAGGGCATGCTGACCACCTGGACGGGGCCGACCAGCCCGCTGAACCCTTCCGCCTCCGCCAAACTGAGAAGGTCGGCCGAGCGAAAGGGCCCGGGCAGTGCCGGCAAGGCGCCCCCAGACCGAATGGCCGAGGGGATCGCGGCGTAGCTCACGTCGCCCTCGCCCAGCTGCCAGCGGTCGTAGCGCGACGCCGTCGAGGACGATAGCGGGCGAAGGTCGTGCCAAAGCGGCCCGTCGGGGATGGGGGCTCCCCCGACGCTGATGCGTCGTCCGCCATGGCTGTTGGCTGACCGTCGGCGCGAAAGCCATCATTCGAGCTCGGCCGTCATGCGGAGCAACGACGGGGCCCGGTGCCGAAGGCTGCGCTCGCTCCTCAGCCTGCGCGCCTGGGCCATAGGCCAGGGCGCGCTGCGGGCCTCGACCGAAGCCCTCCAAGGGCTGCGATCGACGCCCGTGTGCGAAGGCCACCAGAGCCCCGACGCAACAGCCTCCGCAGAGGAGGCTGCAGGCGGCAGTGGTTGCCGACAGGGCCACCACCAATGAAAGCAGCAGAGGAGGCACCCCGCTGCTCAGCTCCACCGCCAACCCCAGGCAGACGGTGGGGCGGGCCGCACCAGCAGCGGCGGGAGGGCAGCACCATCCGCCGCCCAGGTCGGCCTGCGCAGACCACGGAAGTCGTGTTCCTGCTAAGTGGGCTTCTGTTCTGCTAAGTGGGCTCCCGATGTGCTTGATCCTGTTGCCAGCTCCGCCTCCTGCTGCTGGTCCTGTTTTTCTTCTCGTCATCCTCCTCGTCCTCCTCCTCCTCCTCCACTTCCTCCTCCTGTCCTCCCCATCCTTCCTCTTGTCACGTCCTACCACTCCCTCCTTCTCCTCCTCCTCCTCCTCCTCCTCCTCCTCCTCCTCCTCCTCCTCCCACAATTCCTTGTCACCTCCTCCTCCCTCTCCTCCTCCTCCTCCTCCTCCTTCCTCCTCCTCCTCCTCCTCCTCCTCCTCCTCCTCCTCCTCCTGCCTCGGCGGCCTTCGGCGGCCGTCGTCGTCGGTCGTCGTCGCCGCCGCCGTCGCCGAAAGCGTCCTCTTCCTGCTAAGTGAGCTTCTGGCATGCTAAATGCGCTTCGTTTGCTTGATCCTGTTGCCAGCCCTGCCTCCTGCTACTGGTGTTGCACAGTGGTTCATGCCAAGCTGCATGGGGAGCTCTGGAAAAACAACTACACCTCCTCCTCCGTGCTCCTCCTTTCCCTCTCTATCTCTATCCCGCATCTCACGCAGTGGAAGCCACTGTCTGTTCCCATTGCATGGAGGGCCTTTGCGTTGCATTGCATGGCATTGCATTACAACGCATGGCATTGCATTTCTGTTGCGTCACTTCCCATGGCACTGCATTACATTGCGTTGAGAGATCGTCGCAACTCTGGGCTCCGAGTTGCCGGGGGCAAGATGGCCTGGCCCATTTCGCCTGATACATCCTCGCAACTCTGGAATCCAAGATGCCACGCGCGAAGTGGTCCGGTCCGTTTCGCCATCTTCGCAATTCTGGGCTCAGATATGCCCCTAACCTGAGTAGGTCCAGCCCGCTTCGCCTTAGACATCCTCACGACTCTAGGCTCAGACATGCCGCGCGCGAGGTGATCTGGACAATTCTACTTCAGACATTCTCGCCTGAGATGTCCTCCCAACTCTGCGAGATGCCGCGCGCGAGGTGGTCTGGTCAATTTAGCCTGAGACATCTTCGCAAGTCTGGGCTCCTAGATGCCGCGCGTGAAGAGGTGCGGCCCGGCTCGCCTGAGGATCCTCGCAACTCTGGGCTCATATATGTCCTGGCTTGATGTGGTCCGACCCATTTCGCTTGAGACATCCTCACAACTCTTGGCTCAGATATACCTTTCGCGAGGTGGTCTGGCCCATTTTCGCCAGAGGCATCCTTGCACCTCTGGGATCGGAAATGCTCTGACCTGAGTTGGTCTGATTCGCCCTGGACATCCTCGCAACTCTTGGCCTAGATATGCCCTGACCTGAATTGGTCCGGCCCAGGTCGCCCGGGGCATGCCCGCAATTCTGGGATCCGAGCTGCCAGGCGCGAGGTGGTCCAGCCAAACTCGCCTCACACGTCCTCGCAACTCTTGGCTCCGAGAGACCGCGTGCGAAGTGGTCCGGCGGATTTTGCATGCGACGTCTCTGGGCTGCAAGATGTCGCGCGCGGGCTCAGATTTACTCTGACCTAAGCTGGTCCAGCCCGTTCCGCCTGATACATCCTCGCAACTCCAGGTTCAGAGATGCCGCGCGCGAGGTGGTCTGGCCGATTTCGCCTGAGACATCCTCGCAACTCTGGTCTCAGAATTGAATTGTTGTGGCCTGAGGTGATCTGGCCCGTATCGCCCGAGACATCCTCACAACTCTAGGCTCGAAGTTGCGACGCGCGAGGTTGTCCGGTCCGGTTCGCCTGAGACATCCTCGCAACTCTGGGCTTCGAGATGCTCCTGACTTGAGGTGGCCTGGCCAATTTCGTCTGAGACGTCTTCGCAACTCTGGGCTCAGACATGCCGCGCCTGAGGTCGTTTGGCCAATTTCGCTTGATGCGTCCCCGCAACTCCGGGCTCAGAGATGATGCGCTCGAGGTTCTCGGGCCAGATTCGCCTGATCCATCCTCGGAACTCTGGGGTCGGGCCAATTTCGCTTCAGACCTCCTCGCAAGTCTGGGCTCGCTCCGAGATTCAGCGCGCGAGGTAGTCCGGTCAGTTTGCCTGGGACATCCTCACAACTGGGCTCCCAGGGGTGGGGGGGAGGAGTCAGACGGGGCCAGGCACAAGCTACCTGTTACAGTACCCTGCTGATGCCGAATTGTGCCCCAGGAGGGGCCCAGGCGCCCCTGCCCCGAGGGAACAGTTAGCCGGCGCCGAGGCGAGAGCATGATTTCTGAGTCATGTGGAAGGAAGTCTCAGGCGGGGGGGCGCCATGCCTTAGTTAGTACATGTTGACATCTTCAGCGAGAGGAGAACTTGGAGGGTGAAGAGGAGAACCAGGAGTACGAGGGGCGAGAAGAACCAGGGGAAGAGCAGCAGGAGCACGATGACGAGAATGAGGAGAAGAAGAGAAGGGGGAATAATAACGACGAGGATAATGAGGAATGGAATGAGTCGGGGGAGGAGAAGGAGTGGGAGGAGAAAGAGCAGGAGGGATGCGTGGGAGGGGGAGAGGGCAATAAGTATGGCAATGAGGACGATGTCAGCAATGACGACGACAGTGATGGCGACAAGGGCGCAGGCAAATCAGCAATATGTGGAGCCATCCTGCCTCAAAATCGTTGTTGGGGATGCTGGAGTGAGGCTATAAATCGGTCTGTTGGTGCTGCTTCTCCGCCTCGTCTTCCTCCTTGTCCTGGTCCTCCTGCTGCTGCCTCCTCCATGTCCCCCCCAACCCCTCTTGCTCCTCCTTGCAGGCTCTCCTCCTCGTCCTCATGTTCCCTCCCCGCTCCCCCCTTTTCCTCCATATTCCCGCAAGGACTGTGTTGATGTTGGTGCTAAGAAAGGCGCTGCGCCTGACGGTACCGGTATCGATATCGATGCCGGTGCCGGTACCGATGCCGGTATCGGCACCGGCACCGGGCCATGATCGGCATCGGTATCTCAGCAGAAGATACAGCCAACACCAAAAGCGTTTCGCTTCCGATCGCGCTTCCTGCCCCTTGGGTCTTAGGCGTTCGCCACGTCCTACGCGTTCTCAGCAGACGTGGTGCGGCGAACGCCTAAGATCTACAAGGCGGCCTGTGCTGAGATGAGGCCTGCGCTGCAGGGGTCTTCTCAGCAGGGGCACCCGGGTGCCCCTGCTGAGAGGAAGTGGGTCTGACCCTGGGATCGTCGTCTGGATCTGATGAGACAAGCTCCATTTGGGGGGCGTCGTCTCAGCAAGCCCAGCCGACGATCCCGCAGGCAGACCCGCGCCCTCTCTGCAGAGGCACCCGGGTGCCCCTGCTGAGAAGAGCTCTGCAGCGCAGGCCTTCTTCCAGCAGAGGCCACAGTGTGGATCTTGGGCGTTTTCCGCGGCCTCGGCCGGCCGTTCGCTTCTGCCGCGGCGGGCGGCCGCCCGTTCACCCGATTCGTCATCGCCGTAGTCGTCGCCGTCGTCGTCATCATCAGGACCCTCTTCATCATCATCGACGACAGCATCATCATCGGCAACGCCACCATGAGAATCATCATCATCATCATCATCATCAACATCATCGTCATCATCGTCGTCGTCATCGTCATCATCACCGTCGCCATCATGCCCGCCGTCACAGTCACCCTCGCAATCGACATCATGAGCCGTCATTCCAATCGTTGTCGTCGTCACCGTGAGCGCCGATGCCGCTGGCATATATTGCAGTCGCCATGATCGGTGGATCGTCGCCATCAGTGAGATCCACATGATGACGACTACCATCATCTTTATCATATCCATCCTCCTGTTTATCTGCCTCTGCCTTCTGATGCACAGTGCTTTTTATGCCCCCTGATCCTCTGTACTTCTTCCTTGGACAATCGTAGAAAGTGAGGAACAATAAGTGAGGAGAAGGACGGGGAGTGAGACGTGAGAAAAGAGCAGGAGTTGGAGGAGCAGCGGGGGGAGGATTGGGGATGGAAGAGGGGCAGTGGCAGAAGGAGGACCAGGACAAGGAGGAGGAGGGCGCGGAGCAGCAACACATGATGAATAAGTGATAGCCAGGGGCCAGCATCCCCAGCAGAAATGTGAAATCCAACGTTGATTCAAAGCTTGTTCGCGAGTCCTCCGAATCATCGCCGTCCTGTTCCTGATTGGCATGCGCCCGTCTCGTGATCACTGTCGTCGTCGTTGTTGTCGCCGTCCTCATCATCATGTTTCTTGCCGCCTACCCGCCCGCGCAACCTCATCGTCCTCACTTTCCTCCGCCTCCTCATGCCGTTCCTCTCTCTTCTCGCCGTTTTGTTCCTCCTTCTCCTTTTTATCATCATTCTCGTCGTCGTGCCCCTGATGCTCTTCCTCATCATGTCTCTCCTCGCCCCTCATCGTACTCTGGGTTCTCCTCCTTGCCTTCATATTTATCCTCTCGTTGGAGATTTCTTCAACATTTATTCCGGCCTAGCGCTCCCGCCTGAGACGCCCTTCCAAATGACACAGACGTCCTGCTCTCGCCTCGGCGCCAGCTAACTGCCCACTCGGGCCAGGGGCGCTTGAATCCCCTCCTGGAGGACGATGCGATAACAGCAGTGTAATCAAACTGGTTGTTTGGTCCTGGCCCCGTCTGGGAACCCAATTGCGAGGATGTCTCAGGCGAGCAGGCTGGGCCACCTAGCGGTCCACATCTCAGAGCCCAAAGTAGCGAGGATGTCTCAGGAGAAACAGGCCAGGCTACCTAAAGTCAGGGCATCTCTGAGCCTGGAAATGCAATGATGCCACAAGAATCTGGCCAGACCACCTCGCGAGCAGCATCTGAGCCTGGTGTTGCGAGGAAGTCTCTGGCGAAGCGCGTCAGCCAACCTCGCGCGCGGCACGTCTGAGCCCGGAGTTGCGAAAATGTCTCGGGCGGAACGGGCCATACCACCTCAGGTCAGAGCATATATCAGCCCAGAGTTGCGAGGATGTCTCAGGCAAAGTTGGCCAGACCACATCGCGCGCGGCATGGTGGAGCCCAGAGTTGCGAGGATCTCGCAGGCGAAAATGGCAAAACCACCGCGCCCGCGACACTTGGGAGCCAAGAGTTGCGAGGATACCTCAGGCGAAACTGGCTGGACCACCTCGCTCCTGGCATCTCGAAGACCAGAGTTGCGAGAATGTCCCAGGCGAGCTGGGCCGGACCACCTCAGGTCAGGGCATATCTGAGATTGGAGTTGCGAGGATGTTTCAAGCGAATCGGGCCGGACCAATTCATGTCAGAGCATCTCCAATCCCAGAGCCGCGACGATGTCTCGGGCGAGAATGGCCGGACCGCTTTGTGCGCGGCGTGTCTGAGTCTGAGCCCAGAATTGCAAGGGTGTCTCAGGCGAAATGGGCCAGACCACCTCGCGCGCGGCATATCTGAGCCCAGAGTTGCGAGGACATCTCAGGCGAAATGGGCCATACCACATCAAGCCAGGGCGTACCTGAGCCCAGTGTTGCGAGGATGCTCAGGCGAGCCCGGCCGCACCATCTCGGGCGGAGTTGGCAAGACTACCTGGCGCATAGCATATCGGAGCTCAGAGTTGGAAGATGTCTCAGGCGAAACGGGCCAGGCCACCTCAGGTTCAGGCATCTCTGAGGCCAGAGTGGCGAGAATGTGTGAGGCAAAATTGGCTGGATCACCTCGCGCGCGGCATGTCTGAGCCCAGAGTTGCGAGGATGTCTCAGGCGATTTGGGCTGGACCTGCTCAGGTCACGGCATCTCTGAGCCCAGAGTTGCGAGGATGCCTCTGGCTTCCACTGTAGGGGCCAGCGGGCCTCGCAAGGTCAGCGACCTCGGTGATCGGTGACCTGCCAGAGCCTCCAAGAGGCCTCGTGAGGTCACCGACGTCGGGGACCTGCCGCGGCCATCAACGGGCCTCGCGAGGTCACCGACCTCGGTGACCTGCTGGGGCCTCCAGCGGGCCATGCAAGGTCACCGGCCTGTGTTCGATATACGGTGGCCTGCCAGGGGGTCCAAAGAACCTCGCAAGGTCTCGGTGACATGCGGGGCCTTCAAAGGGCCCCTTTAGGTCACCCACCTCGGTGACCTTCCCGGGCCTCCAGCGGGCTTCGCAAGGTCACCAGCCTGGGTTTAAGACTCGGTGATCTGCCGGAAGCTCCAAAGAGCCTCGCAAAGTCACCGACCTCGGTACCCTGCCGGGGCCTTCAACGGGCCTCGCGAGGTCACCGACCTCGGTGACCTGCCAGGGCCTCCAGCGGACCTCGCAGGGTCACCGGCTTGTGTTCGATATGCGGTGGCCTGCCGGGGGTCCAACGAGCCTCGCAAGGTCACCGACCTCGGTGACCTGCCAGGGCCTTCAACGGGCCTCGCAAGGCCACCGACCTCGGTGACTTGCTGGGGCCATCAACGGGCCTCGCGAGGTCACCGACCTCGGTGACCTGCCTGGGCCTCCAACGGGCCTCGCAAGGTCACCGTCCTGTGTTCGACATTCGGTGACCTGCCCAGGCCTCCAGAGGGCCTCGCGAGGTCAACAACGGCTGCCGGGGCCTCAAACGGGCATCGTCGTCATCGTCGTCATGGCCGTCGTCGTCGTCATGGCCGTCGTCGTCGTCGTCGTCGTCGTCGCCGTCGCCGCCGCCGCCGTCGTCGTCGTCGTCGTCGTCGCACTATAGAACGGTTCTCGCGCGCTGGACACCGGACACCGAACACTGGACACCGGACACCGGGCACTGGACACCAAGCAGCGGGCACCGGACACCGGACACCGGACCCGGACATTGATGGTGATGTTTATGTTGGCGTCGATGACGACTACGGTGATGATTGCGATGTTGATAGTGACGTTGGTCGTGACGATGCAGACGGCGACGGTGATATGATTATGATGGTGACGAAGTTGACAATGAAGTTGACCATGATGGTGATGGTAATGACGATGATGACGATGACGATGTTGATTGTTACGATGATTGTGATGTCGCTGCTGATGATCATAGCGAATATTATGCTTTTGCTGACTGATAAAGTGGAGGAGGAGGAGGAAGAAGAGGGAGGAGGAGGACGGGTCGTCGTCGCGGTCTTCGTCGTCGTCGTCGCCTTCATCGTCGTCGTCGTCGCCTTCATCGTCGTCGTCGTCGTCGCCTTCATCGTCGTCGTCGTCGTCGCCGACGCCTTCGTCGTTTTCGTCTCCCTCGTCGCCCTCGCGGAGGTCCAGCAAGACATATTGAACACTATTTTAATGTCTCGCCCCGACCGACCCGCCCCGCCCGCCCGTTAGGGTCCGCCCGCCGGACCCGACCCGCCCGTTAGGGCACGCGCGTGCCAACTCGATGATGTTTCCTACTTTAATGTCCCGCCCGCCCGACCCGACCCGCCCGTTAGGGTCCGCCCGCCCGACCCGACGCGCCCGTTGGGGCCCGCTCCTGCTGCTCCTCATCCTCCTGATCATCCCCCCACTCCTCCTCCTCCTCCCCCTCCTCCTCCTTCTCCCCATCCACCTCCTCCTCCTCCTCCTCCTCCCCCTCCTCATCCTCTTCATTCCCCCTCATCCTCATCATCATAATCCTCATTATGCTGCTGTTCTTCCTCCTCCCCATCCTCATCATCCTCCACATCCTCTACCTCCCCCTTCTCTTCATCATCGCCATCATTATCATCCTCCTGCTGCTCCTTCCCCTCCTCATCCTGATCCCCCTCCTCATACTCCTTATGCTGCCATCCTGCTGCTGCTGCATCCTCGTCCTGCTGCTTGTCCTCCTCCTGCTCATCATCGTCATTATAATCATATAGCTCCCCCTCATCATCCTTATCATCCTCCTCAACATCCTCATCCTTCTCCGTCTTCTCATCCTCCTCATTATCTTCATCTTCATTCTCCTGATTCCCCTCCTTATCCACCCCTTCCACATCCTCCCCCCGTCCTCCTCATCCTCCTCAACCCCCTCTTCCACCTCAGCCTCCTCCTCCCCCTCATCCTCCTGCTGCTTATCCTCATCCTCATTCTGATTACTGTTATCCGTTATCCGTTATCCTCCTCCTCCTCCTCCTCCTCCTCATCATCACCATCATCATCCTCATCCTTCTGCTGCTGCTGCTCCTCCTCCCCGGCCTCATGCTCTGCAACTGAAGCCAGACACTGGACACCGGACACGGGACCGGACTCCGGACTCGGGACACCGGACTCCGGACAACGGACACCCGCAGACACCAGACACCGGACGCCAAATGCCAGACTCCAGACTCAGACGCCAGACGCCGGACACCAAACACCGGACACCGGAAATCGGACACCGGACGCCGGATGTTGGACGCCAGACGCCGGACACCGGACACCGGACACCGGCACTGGACACGTGTCACCGGGCACCGCAAGAATCGTCCATACTTTCGTCGTCGCAGTCGTCGTCTCCATCGTCGTCTTCGTCGTCGTCGTCAGCGTCGTCGCCTCGTCGCGTCGTCGTTGTCGTCTTTGTCGTCGTCGTCGTCGTCGTCTTTGTCGTCCTCGTCGCCGTCGTCGTCGTCTTCGTCGTCATCGTCGTCGTCGTCGAGTCGTCGCCGTCGCTTTCGTCGTCGTCGTCGTCGCCCTCGTCGTCGTCGTCATCGTCGTCTTTCTCGCCCTCGTCGTCAGCGTAGTCATCGTAGACGTCGTCGTCTTCGTCGACGTAGTAGTAGTGTTCTTCGTCGTCGTCGGCGTCGTCTTCGTCGACGTCGTTGTCGTCGACTTCGTCGTCTTCGTCGTCGTCGCTTTTGAAGCCGTCGTCGTCGTCGCCCTCGTCGCCCTCGTCGTCGTTGTCGCCATGGTCGTCGTCGTCGGCGGCGTCGTCGTCGTCGTAGTCGTCATCGTCGCCCTCAGCGTTGTCGTCGTCGTCGGCGTCGTCGTCGTAGTCGTAGTCGTCGTCGTCGCCGCCGCCGCTGCCGTCGTCGTCGTCGTCGTCGTCATCGTCGTCGTCGTCGTTCTCGTCGCCTTCGTCGTCGTCGTCGTTGTAATCTTCGTCGTCCTTGTCGTCGTCGTCCTCGTCATCGTCGTCGCTTTCAAAGCCGTCGTCGTCGTCGTCGTCCTCGTCGTCGCCGTCTTCGTCGTCGTCGTCGTCGTCGGCGACGTTGTCGTCGCCGCTGTTGTTGTCGTCGTCGCCGCTGTCATCATCGTCGTCGTCGTCGTCGTCGCCGCCATCGTCCTCGACGTCGTCGTCGTCGTCGCCTTCTCTCTCCGGCGACCCCCACCCATAGGAGAAGTCCAGCTGGACTTGTCCTTTGGGTGGTGTGCTTGGCTCTCCAGCGACCCCCACCCATAGGAGAAGTCCAGCTGGACTTGTCCTATTGGCTCTCCGGCGACCCCCACCCATAGGAGAAGTCCAGCTGGACTTGTCCTATGGGTGGGGTGCTCGGCTCTCCAGGGACCCCCACCCATAGGAGAAGTCCAGCTGGACTTGTCCTATGGGTGGGGTGCTTGGCTTTCCGGCGACCCGCACCCATAGGAGAAGTCCACCTGGACTTGTCCTATGGGTGGGGTGCTTGGCTCTCCGGCGACCCCCACCCATAGGAGAAGTCCAGCTGGACTTGTCGTATTGGCTCTCCCGCGACCCCCACCCATAGGAGAAGTCCAGCTGGACTTGGGTGGGGTGCTCGGCTCTCCGGGGACCCCCACCCATAGGAGAAGTCCAGCTGGACTTGTCCTATGGGTGGGGTGCTTGGCTCTCCGGCAACCCCGACCCAGCTGGACTTGTCCTATGGGTGGGGTGCTCTCCGGCTCCAGCTGGACTTGTCCTATGGGTGGGGTGCTTGGCTCTCCGGCGAGCCCCACCCATAGGAGAAGTCCAGCTGGACTTGTCCTATGGGTGGGGTGCTTGGCTCTCCGGCGACCCCCACCCATAGGACAAGTCCAGCTGGACTTGTCCTATGGTTGGGGTGCTTGGCTCTCCGGGGACCCCCACCCATAGGAGAAGTCCAGCTGGACTTGTCCTATGGGTGGCTTGGCTCTCCGGCAACCCCCACCCATAGGAGAAGTCCAGCTGGACTTGTCCTATGATTGGCTCTCCGGCGACCCCCACCCATAGGAGAAGTCCAGCTGGACTTGTCCTATGGGTGGGGTGCTTGGCTCTCCGGCGACCCCCACCCATAGGAGAAGTCCAGCTGGACTTGTCCTATGGGTGGGGTGCTTTTCGCTCAGCGCTAAAAGCAAGCGAAATTTCTCCTATGGGGGGGGGGGGGGTCCCAGACCCCCCCCCATAGGAGAAGTCCCAGTGGACTTCTCCTATGGGGGGGGGGGGTCTGGGGACCCCCCCCCCCCATAGGGGATCGCCCTAAACATAAGGAATCAATATGTGAGGGCGATCACCTATGGGGGGGGGGGTCCCCAGACCCCCCCCCCATAGGACAAGTCAGCTGGACTTCTCCTATGGGTGGGGGGTCTGGGGACCCCCCCATAGGAAAAATTTCGCTTGCTTTTAGCGCTGAGCGAAAAGCACCCAACCCATAGGACAAACCCAGCTGGACTTCTCCTATGGGTGGGGGTGGGGGTCGCCGGAGAGCCAAGCACCCCACACATAGGACAAGTCCAGCTGGACTTCTCCTATGGGTGGGGGTCGCCGGAGAGCCAAGCACCCCACACATAGGACAAGTCCAGCTGGACTTCTCCTATGGGCGGGGGTCGCCGGAGAGCCAAGCAAACCACCCATAGGACAAGTCCAGCTGGACTTCTCCTATGGGTATGGGTGGGGGTCGCTGGAGAGCCAAGCGCCCCACCCATAGGACAAGTCCAGCTGGACTTCCCCCATGGGTGGGGGTCGCCGGAGAGCCAAGCACCCCACCCATAGGACAAGTCCAGCTGGACTTCTCCTATGGGTGGGGGTCCCCGGAGAGCCAAGCACCCCACCCATAGGACAAATCCAGCTGGACTTCTTCTATGGGTGGGGGTCGCCGGAGAGCCAAGCACTCCGCCCATAGGACAAGTCCAGCTGGGCTTCTCCTATGGGTGGGGGTCCCCGGAGAGCCACACACCCCGCCCACAGGACAAGTCCAGCTGGACTTCTCCTATGGGTGGGGGTCCCCGGAGAGCGAAGGCGACGACAACGATGACGATGTCGAGGTCGATGGCGGCGACGAGGACGACGACGACGACAGCCGCGACGACGACGAAGACGATGACGACGACGATAAAGACGACGACGGCGACGACGACGACGAGGGTGACGACGACGACGACGACGGCAGCGACGACGACTACGATTACGACGACGAGGGCGACGACGACGACGACGATAAAGACGACGACGAGGGCGACGACGACGACGACGACGGGGGCGACGACGACGACTGCTTCGATGGAGAAGACGACGAAGACGACGACGACGAAGGCGACAACAACGACGACGATGACGAAGACGACGGCGACGACGACGAAGACGACTACTACTGCGTCGACGAAGACGACAACGACGACGACGACGACGACGACGACGGGGGCGACGACGGCGACGAGGGCGACGACGACGACGAGGGCGACGACGACGACAAAGACGATAAAGACGACGATGAAGACGACGACGACGACGAGGGCGACGACGCCGACGACGACGACGACGACGAGGGCGACGACGACTGAGACGACGAAGGCATGCACGATCCTTGCGGTGTCCGGCGTCCAGCGTCCGGCGTACGGCGTCTGGCGTCCGGCGTCCGGTGTCCGGTGTCCTGTTTCCAATGTCCGGCGACCGGCGTCCAGCGTCCGGCGTCTGGCATCTGGCGTCCGGTGTCCGGTGTCTGGTGTATGGTGTCCGTTGTCCTGTGTCCGGAGTCTGGTGTTCGGTGCCCCTGTCCGGGCGCCTGGTGTCCGGTGTCCGGTGTCTGGCGTCAGTTGCAGAGCATGAGGCGGGGAGGAGCAGCAGCAGCAGGAGGATGAGGATGATGATGGTGATGAGGAGGAGGAGGGTACCAAAAATCATAATGAGGATGAGGACAAGCAGCAGGAGGACGAGGAGGAGGATGTTGAGGTGGAGGAGGGGGTTGAGGAGGATGAGGAGGATGGGGAGGAGGATAAGGAAGGGGTGGATAAGGAGGGAAATCAAGAGAATGAGGCTGAAGATGATGAGGAGGATGAGGAGACGGAGAAGGAGGAGGATATTGAGGAGGATGATGAGGATGATGAGGAAGAACTATATGATTACAATGACGATGATGAGCATGAGGACAAGCAGCAGGACAAGGATGCAGCAGCAGCAGCAGGATGAGGAGAATGAGGATGAGGAGGAGAAGTAAGGAGCAGCAGGAGGATGATGATGATGGCGATGATGAAAAAGAGGGGGAGGTAGAGAAAGAGGAGGAATATGGGGAGGAGGAACAGCAGAAGAATGAGGATTATGATAATGATGATGATGATGATGATGATGATGATGATGATGATGATGATGAGGGGGAATGGAGAGGATGAGGAGGAGGGGAAGGAGGATGAGGAGGAGGTGGACGGGGAGAAGGAGGAGGAGGAGGAGGAGGAAGAGTGGAAGATGATCAGGAGGATGAGGAGCAGCAGGAGCGGGCCCCAACGGGCGTGCCGGACCGGCGGGTGGACCGTAACGGACGGGTCGGGTCGGGCGGGCGGGACATTGAAGTAGGAAACATCATCGAGTTGGCACGCGCGTGTCCTAACGGGCGGATCGGGTCCGGCGGGCGGACCCTAACGGGCGGGCGGGTCGGTCTGGGCGGGACATTTAAATAGTGTTCAATCTGTCTTGCTGGACCTCTGCGAGGGCGACGAGGGAGACGAAAACGACGAGGGCGAGGACGACGACGACGACGACGATGAAGGCGACGACGACGACGACGACGATGAAGGCGACGACGACGACGAAGACCGCGACGACGACCCGTCCTCCTCCTCCTCCGCCTCCTTCTCCTCGTCTCCTCCTCCTCCCTCTTCCTCCTCCTCCTCCCCCACCTTCACAGTCATCAGAGCGTAATACTCGCTATGATCGTCAGCAGCGGCATCAACATCATCATAATCATCACCAGCATCGTCATCGTCATTATCATCACCATCATCACCATCACCATCATCACCATCATCACCATCATCATCATCACCATCATAACCATCATCACTACCATCACCATCATCACTACTACCACCACCACCATCATCATCACCATCATCACCACCGACATCCTTATCGTCATCATCATCATCGTCGTCATCATCATCATCATCATCATCATCATGGCATGGTCAACTTCATTGACAGCTTCGTCATCACCGTAATCATCATCACCGTCGTCGTCGTCTGCATCCATCGCACTCATTACCGTAGTCGCCATCAACACCAACATTAAACATCATCATCGACGTCCGGGGCCGGTGTCCAGAGTCCGGTGTCCGGTGTCTGGTGTCCAATGTGATGTGTCCGGTGTCCGGTGTCCAGTGTCCGGTGTCCGTTGTCCAGTGTCCGGTGCCCGATGCCCGGTGCCCGGTGTCCAGTGCCCGGTGTCGGGTGTCAAGTGTCCGGTGTCTGGTATCCGGTGTCCAGTGTCCAGCGCGCGAGAATGGTTCTATAGTACGACGACGACGACGGCGGCGGCGACGGCGGCGACGACGAAGACGACGGGGGCGACGACGACGACGACGACGGCGACGACGACGATGGCGACGATGCCGAGGCCCGGGCAGGTCACCGAGGTTGGTGACCTCGCGAGGCCCTTTGGAGGCCTGGGCGGGCCACCGAATGCCGAATACAGGACGGTGACCTTGCGAGGCCCGTTGGAGGCCCGAGGCCCGTTGAAGGCCACGGAAGGTCACCGAGGTCCGTGACCCTGCGAGGCTCGTTGGAACTCCTGGCAGGCCACCGCATGTCAAACACGGGCCGGTGACCTTGCGTGGCCCGCTGGAGGCCCGGGCAGGTCACCGAGGTCGGTGACCTCGCGAGGCCCGTTGAGGGCCCCGGGAGGTCACCGAGGTCGGTGATTTTGCGAGGCTCTTTGGAGCCCCTGGCAGGTCACTTAGTCTCAAACCCAGGCCGGTGGCCTTGCGAAGCCCGCTGAAAGCCCGAAGGTCTCCGAGGTGGGTGTCCTCATGGGGCCCGTTGAAGGCCCCGGCATGTCACTGAGACCTTGCAATGCTCTTTGGACCCCCCGGCATGTGACCGCATATCGAACACAGGCCAGTGACCTTGCGTGGCTCGCTGGAGGCGCCAGCAAGTCACCGAGGTCGGTGACCTCGCGAGGCCCGTTGAGGGCCCCGGGAGGTCGCCGACGTCGGTGACCTCGCAAGGCTTTTTGGAGGCCCTGGCAGGTCACCGATCACCGAGGTCGGTGACTTTGCGAGGCTCGCTGGCCCCTACAGTGGAAGCCATAGGCATCCTTGCAACTCTGGGCTGAGGATCATGTTAACGAAGCTTTTCTGGGGACTTTTCATATCGATCTGCCGCCTCGGATATCGATAGAACTGCTCCCTCGGGGGGTGGATGTAGAGATATCTGAGGCGGTCCTCCTGGGCAAACGTTTTTTTATCAGGCCTCGACGGCTCCTTATTTGCACTATCGAGCAGCTCGCCTCCCGTCGTTTAGCTTGAGAAGGGGGCGCGGCGGAATAATAATAGAAGGGTTGCGAAGCAGGCCAAAAGAGTAAACTGTGTCAGGTGGACCCTGCATTATTCCCCAACACGACGTCGCACGCGAGAGCAGAAATCAAAGAGCGAGGGTGGATGAGGAACGCGCGTTCTGGTCAGGGGAGGGAAAGGGTAGCGATGAGAGGCTAGGGGGAGGGAGGTCAGAGTCAGAGGAGGGGGGCGGAGAGGATGTAGCGTGGTAGCTGTTTTTGGCACAATGTCTCGGGCGGCCCTCGTCGAAGACATTCGACGTTTCATTACCAAACGGGGGCTGACCGCTGCCACCTCCATTTCATACAGAGATGCAGCGAATATGGTTGTCAGTTTGTCTGATTCCGACGGGATATCGCATAGATCAGTGAAGCGTCGCATCATTTCATATTGCGTCAGTCGAGGTGTTCCCAGGGCCAGCGACAGTTTCGACATACATATGTTTCGAGATGTGATGGGCAACGCCTTTGACACAAACATCACGGACCAAGACTTCAGCAAAATATTCGATCACTCTCAAGCACGACCCCCACGTCCAGCGATTCTCGATGATGACCACCACCAGCTCATACAATCAGAACAACCCAACGCTGACGAACGGCCTGACTTCTTGGAGCTTGTGGAACGGTACACCACCTGGGATCGCGATGAGCTCGTATCAACGCTGGCGCAGATGACGTCGCACATTTCGCAGAAGAACGATGTCATTCGGTCCCTGAGAAGAGCGAATGGCAGACTGGCCAGCAAACTCACCCGCACAACAAACCAGCTCGACGCTACGAGAGAGCAGCTTGACACCATCGTCCAGCAAATCAACGTCAGGGGTAGCAACAAGAGACGGGTGTCAGCATTTGGCGGATACAGTTTGGCAATCAGGAGGAACTACGGCCAAGTTAGTGAGATCAGTGCGCTGGCCATGCTGGCTGGCCCCGAGGTTCATGGAGCTCTCAAGGATCCTGGCGTCATCTCGAGGTTTCAGCACAAGGCTGCCTTGTGCGACAGAGTGCGGCTCAGGATTGAGCACCAGCGGCACGAATCGTCGATGGTGAATGGCGCAGACTTTGCAGTTTTGGTGTGCGAGTACAAAGGCGACGCAACCCACCAGAATGCCATCGAAAAGGAGTCCGTGCAGATGGGCACCGTCTCGACGATGGCATTTACGACCAGCCACATTGACAAAGCAACCGCTGACGACGGCAAGTTTTCGTTGGATCTGTTCGAAAAAAACGTCATCTACACCCGTGGGTTCTGCGACCTCGCTGTCGTCAATGACAAGTCGTCGCAAGGCAACTACGTCCGCACCATGAAGCAGTTTCTCTCCGTGGGGGCGAAGTCGCCTGCTGAGCGAGCAGCCGATCTTTCTGGAGGCTCAGCAGCAGCCGCGCCGCCCACTGCCCGACAATACTATATGTACTCGTTCGGTGCGGGGAATCGCTCTCATCGTCTCCGCACGCCCCCCCCCCTCTCTTGCCCCCGACCCCCCGCGTCAGCCCTTCGCCCCTCCGACTGCCATCGCAAGCGAGAGGACATGGGGGGATCGGGTGGCTGGAAGGGGGGCGGGGAGAAGGGGAGGGAAGCGGGCGACGACGATGGGGGCGCTTCCCTACAGGTCTCGACGCTGGCGGCGACAATCAGGGGATGATGAGGATGCTGCGCAACCTTGCTTCGCCCATCCCGACACTCTTCATACTCAAAACGTTCTGCTTGTTTCACCAATACCACCTCAGCGTCCTAAGCATGTTGAAAACGTTGGATGCATTCGAGTGGCCAGACGGACCAATGCAGGTGAAGTATTTTTCTGGCGTGTCTGCGGTTTCTGGCTTTTGGAGGTCGACTGGCATGCTGAGCAAGTTGCGGGACGTGGCCGTCGATCTCTTTGATGACGAGGTTGCGACTAACAACTTCTCGACCGTGCCCAGTCGATGCCTTCGGGGGCGATGGGGGTCTATGGATGACGTCGAGGCTTTCTTGATGGGCAGGCTTCCGCTAGTCCACGCCGTGCTCCGCAGGTGGATGGATGTGAATAAAAAGAAGGTCACCATCGCAGCAGTCGGCGGCGATGAAGACGCAGCCTACCAGGCGCACGCCAGGGCCATGATATCAAACGCATGCGCTATGTCGGGGGACCGTCGTTTCCAATTCATGGTGGCCGCTTCGCTCATTGCGAAGAATCCTCTGGTGGGATATTTCAATTGGGCCCAGAAGCGCATTCGGGAAACAAACAAGTATCAAGACGATGCCGTCGCGAATGGGCAGTCGTACTTCGGCCCGACGTTTGTGTCCGACCTTGTGCAGTTTAAGGCGAAGGAGGTCGCTGGTCAGATACGTGCGTTGATGGACCCTGCTGCGTTTCGCGCTACAGATCTATGGGGCGGCCCTCTTTCAGAACTCCCTCCTGCTGCTCTTCCACGGGCGAATCTCCTAATCATGGCGCTTACCTTGAAGGCGCAGGCCCAGTGGCACATGCGGTTCACAAAGATGTGCTCATCGTTTCCTTTGGCGGCCCTTGCGTTCTGCGAGAAGTCTGCAGACATTGATTGTCCACGTCGGAGGGAGGTGGCGTCCGCGTTGCTAGATACTGACGACTGTTGTCTGCAGGATGAGTTCTCAGACTTTGCAATAAAGTTCAAGGCAGCATTTCGCGCAGAGATCGGAGTGGCCAAGGAACTTGGCATATGCCACCATGCGTTGTACGGCTTCTGCTTGTCGCTGAGGGCTTCGATATCAGGGCACACTCAAGACATCGAGGGCTTCAACAACGTGATTCAATGCATGGCTAACCGAGCCCCAGCGATGAAAGCGTCCACGGCCAACGCTCGCATGATCATCAAGAGTAGGCAGTTCAGGTTGACCGTGGAGGATTGCTGCTATCTTGATGAGCAGGCACCCCGCTCATCCTTCTCCTTTCCTGCATCTTTCTCCTGGCTCATTCTCTTCTCTCGGCCCTCGCTCCGAGGCAACGGTGCTGGCCGACACGGCATGGCACCGAGAACGCCTTTGCCGCGCCGTGGTCCCAGTCGGTGGCGGCGGGTTGCCGTCAGAGAAGAAGCTCGTGGAGTCGTGCGCCCATGTGTTTCCAGTCGACAAGCTATACTGCGCGAGGGCTGCGCTGTCTGCTTACCATATCGTGGACGAGCTCCCCGATTTTGTCTACGATATCAGCGACAAGGCTGGGCACGTCATCACTGCTGGGTTTGTTGTGGCTTTTACGTATGGAACCAAAGTAACTGTTCGCAGGGGAGTGTGCTCCGACGACGGGGCAGGCAATTTGATTTTCAAGTTGAACGAAGGATGGCCAGACCCAATCCCGCTGCTCGATTATTGCTATAGCATCGACTTCCTCCGCACATACAAGGATCACCCAAAGAAGCCTGTCTACTTGGTCTGGAGTTCGCTTTCGTGGTCCAACGGCGTGGCGACTGTGAGCTCTGAGAACAGCGGGCACCAACGGCTCACGATGGCTCTCAAGACGGCCAAGGCTGCGCCCGCGGGCGCTGGCGCGGCCGCGCCAGCACCGGCACCAGCCGCGCCAGCTGACGAAGCTCCCGCCCATGACCTCGAGGGCATAGAGGGCGACGGCGACGTCGGCCACGATCTCGCGACGCTGATGGACGAGAACGCGGGTCTCTACGAGGATGTCGACACCGCGGACGTTTTCGACGACGACGGCGGCGCAACAGCATCGCCAGACGACGTGATCCTCACGGCCGACGGCCTCGGCGTCGCAGGCCCTGAACCGCCCGACTGCACAGGCAGCGGCAGCGGCGGCGACGGCGGCACCCCTGGCCCTGACATCCCGCTCGTAGCCAGCAGCCCCGAGACGCGGGCGGCTGCATTGGCAGCTGTCGCGTCGACGCGGGAAGCGATGCGAGCGCGAGTTGTGGAGGCCTTCGACAAATCGAGGGAGCCCGACCATTTGAGGCCGCCCAGGAAAGGCGGGATGTCATTAGTCGAAACTAGCGATCGCAACGTTCAATCACGACGCCTAGCGGCGACACCCGCCTTCGGCAGATCTACGGCCCAAGAGGGTCAATTCTTGGGGGGTGGGGGGAGTGGCTGTTGGATGGTTCCCACGCACCCCGATGCACTCAGTGGTTGCCTCTTCTGGGAAGGGCCAATGTTCTCGAGGCGCTATGGGGATCGATCGGAGAACTGTCGGGGCTGTCGCTTTCCCTAGCTTCGGAAGGGCATGGCACGACCCAGCAGCTAAGGCCCAGCCACGTGGCCACTATTGGCTGGCGGATATGTGTATTGGGAGAACCCTGATTCGAAGATGGGTAGGACTCTGACTTTATGGCCACGGGGCCACATCAAAGCACTCATTTACAAAAATAACCCTAGCCGTTCGTTTCGAGATGCAAGGGTGATTGTGGCGAACATTCCTGCTGTGTACCTTAAGCGCAAGAGAACGGAGGATGCAGAGATGATGCCAGCCTGGGTTAGATTACTCGGGTCGGCAGAGAATGCCAAGTTGTACGCTGGACCGCAGGGTGCAACGAGTGAGGCATGCGTTTGCTTGCTGTGCTCAAGCCTGCAGGAGCACGCCATAGGCGTGGCACCCCTTCCCGCAAGTGAGGACGTGTTCATGTGTTTCCGCTGCACGTCATGTTGGCACGCGCGTTGCGCACATTTTGTGCATGTTGCTGCGGGCGTCCCTTCGGGATTCGCAAGGCCAGCTTTCGCAGCAGAGTCGTGGGCATGCCCTCTGTGTTGCGCAGGCGATGCATAGCGCCAACTTGTTTCTCTCGCGCCAGGCGCGTGGCAGCCTGGGCAGCCTTGAGCAATCGAGCATGAGCCAATGTTGCGACAGAGCGGGGGAGTAGACGAAGCAATCAAGTCCTGACCAGTCTAGCCTCTCCTCTCCCCGTCTGGAGGGGGTAGGCTGGGAGAGCGAAGTGGGCTGGTGGAGGTGGGAACCTTTCTCGCTGTCCAGAATCCACCTCCACGTCCATCTCCATCTCCTCCTGCTCGTCCTCCTCCTCGTCTCCTCTCCGTCACCCTATACCCTATCCTCCTACTCCTCCTCCTCCTATCGCTATCGCTATCGCTATCGGCTCGATGTCCAGTCGGACGCAGCCGTCCGCGCGGCCGGAGCTACGCGCGCGCGCCCTAGGCGCGTGGGGGGCAAAGTTGAACCCTATGCCGGAGGCCAAGACAGCCCGCTGCACTTAAGGGGCCCTTAAGTGCAGCGGATCTCCTCCTCCTCCTCCTCCTCCTCCTCCTCCACCTCTACCGCTCTACATCGTTTTTCCTATTCTTGACGCTCGTTGGTCAATGCCATCGGGAGAACCACGTTGGTCAAAACCATCGGGAGAACCACGTTGGCCAAACCCATCGGGAGAACCACATTTGTCAAAATCATCGGGAGAACCACGTTGGTCAGAACCATCGGGAGAACCACGCTGGCCAAACCCATCGGGAAAACCACGTTGGTCATAACCATCGGGAGAACCACGTTGGCCAAACCCATCGGGAGAACCACGTTGGTAAAAACCATCGGGAGAACCACGTTGGTCAAAACCATCGGGAGAACCACGTTGGTCAAACCCATCGGGAGAACCACGTTGGTCAAAACCATCGTGAGAACCATGTTGGCCAAACCCATCGGGAGAACCACGTTGGTCAAACCCATCGGGAGGCATCAAATCGACGTGGCCCAGGCAACGAGACACCGTTTCCAGAGGCTGTCTTGTTTCGGGGCTGCCGAGTTTGCGTTGAAGAAAACGCCCCTTACTGACGTCCGTCGCAATTTTGGCTCATAGGCATTTTGGCTCGAGCGTGCGCTGGGCAAAAAAAAGTTAGCTATCGTGTCGCCTTCACTCCTCCACCGTGTTGGAGTAATTACTTTTTGAGACACTTCTGGGACCGTTGATGCTGTGTTAGGCCCTCTTGAGACTACCAGGCTCCCTGAGGCCTCACATGCACCCCGATCGATATGGAGGGGCCCCATATGCATCCCGATCGATATGGAGGGACCCATATATGCATCCCGATCGATATGGAAGGGCTCCATATGCACCCCGATCGATATGGAGAGCCTCATATGCATACCGATCGATATGGAGGGGCTCCATATGCATCCCGATCGATATGGAGGGCCTCATATGCACCCCGATCGATACGGAAGGGCTCCATATGCATCCCGATCGATATGGAGGGCCTCATATGCACCCCGATCGATATGGAAGGGCCTCATATGCATCCCGATCGATATGGAAGGGCCTCATATGCATCCCGATCGATATGGAGGGCCTCATATGCATCCCGATCGATACGGAAGGGCTCCATATGCATCCCGATCGATATGGAAGGGCCTCATATGCATCCCGATCGATATGGAAGTGCTCCATATGCATCCCAATCGATATGGAAGGGCCTCATATGCATCCCGATCGATATGGAAGGGCTCCATATGCATCCCGATCGATATGGAATGGCTCCATATGCATCCCGATCGATATGGAAAGGCTCCAGATGCATCCCGATCGATATGGAGGGGCTCCATATGCAGGGGGGGGGGAGAGGGAAGGAGGAGGAGGAGAAGGAGGAGGGGAATAATATTATGATGATGAAACAGATCGATATGAAACAAGGCCGGCTGCACTCAACATGCCTTGGTCATCGCAACTGCCTGCAACAGTAAATGGCGGAAGCTGGGTGCCGTCACCTTAACTCTCCGCAACCGTTTCAGCTCAAGCAATCTTTGTATCGCTCACGGTGATATTCAGTGGAATTGCAATCCATCAGCGAGCCAGTGTGATGTCGTCACCAGATGGGCAGTCTGCTGCAGTGGTGCCTTCAGCGGGTGTTGTTCAATCTGAAGAGTCCAGAGCAGCAGGCTATAACAAGGATCTCTTGGTCGCCCTTGCTATGAAGAGGTTCCCGAACATTTGGAATAACGATGCGTTCACAATTAGGGACATGTTTGGCACTGACTTGGACGTGGCCCAACTGAAGATAATATCGGATGCCCTCTACACAAAGGACCCGAAGAAGACAGTGACGCTCATTCGGGAGGGAGTCTTCGCGGTGGATCGGGACCCCAGGAACGATCGTGGTGACGAGGGCTCCATCGACGATAGGGCAGCGTCTGTGTGGAAGCACGGCATCATGGAGGTTCGGGCGCCGCCTACTCTCATTGAGCCGCCAGAAGGAGATGACACCGCAGTGGGGGAGCGCTTCATGGCGCTGGACTGGGCCACCCTCATTGAAGGGGCTAAGCAATGCTATGCCCGCCCTGACTTCAACACGAACAAAATGTTGGTGGAGTCGCTCTCTAAGCCCATAATGGGCTGCAGGCTTCTCTTCAAGGACACGCCTGATGCGGTGTGCAAGTTTTACGTCGACTACAAGAACGAGGTCAACACCGAGGCGACGGCGACGACCTATTTACAGGTATGCAGGTCCACTCGCGATGTCGTGGCGCGCTACAAGGTGGAGAACCCTGGTGCGACTGTTGCTTCTGTGGGTGGCCAGAACAAGTACAACGTCGCTAGATTTAAGGTTGCCGAGAAGATCCACCCTGGTCGCTGGCCGAACCCCACGGCGCTGACCACTATGATCAGTTTCTTCGACGAGTCCAAGAAATACACGGTCGACGCGGCCGCGAAGGTCAGCGTGTGGGATGACTTCGTATCTTTCTCCCAGAAGCGCGTCGAATTCAAGCACCCTTTTGCCCAGCAGCATTCCGAAGTGTTCGGCGTAGTGAAGCTAGTTTTCTCGAGGCTCAAGCATGACCACCCCGACATGATCACGAGCGTGCTGGCATTCGGGTTGCCCCTCAAAAAACGCGCGGGGGCTTCCGCGATTTGTGAGGGCGTGGACCGCATCAAGATCACGGATGACATGATGCTGCGCTTGTTGTCGAAGGTGGGTGCCGCAAAGATTCTCCAGCAAGATAGCCCTGATACACCGCCAACTTCGAGCAGGGGTCGCGGCGAGAGCGGGGGCAGAGGCAGGGCCCGTGGCCGCAGCAGCAGGGGCAGGGGGCGATCGGCATCAATTTCAGCTGGTATCAGTGCTGTCCAACAGCAGCAAGCAGTTCCCGACATGGGCGCGCCCAGCTTCCAGTTCGACGCCGACGAGGCCGACTGCGACGCGCTTGACCATTGGAAGCACACCGTTGACAGATTGGTGAGTATCGACAGCCGCCAGGAGGACGGCATCCGCAGCATGATGTCCATCGGCCTTTACATGATCATGGCCAACACGACGTCAGTCGAGCTCCTAGTTGATGGAAAGGTCAAGAAGGTTAAATGTTGGACTGAGCTTGTTCGATTGGCCAAACTCCACGTATACAAGATGGCCAAGTTGGCACCTCGCGTGTCAGACCCAGACTTGGTCGATGGCGGCGACGCGGTGGACGGCAACAAGGCGATCGCCGACCGCGGGTGGGACATGGACCGCGCGTCTGAGTTCTTCGAGGCGGAGTCGGGCACTGCGTCCAAGATCGTTGAGTTCCTCGCGGCGAACATGGACGCGGTGCCCATTTCGGCCAGGCGCGTCGTCGCCCCCTCCCACCTTCTCCTCTCCTCTGGGGCCCTCCTCCACCCCCTTCCCTTGCCCTCTCGCGGCCGTCGTTTGTTGGGGTACTTTTTCTACCAGGCTCGTTGGTGCAATTCCCGAAATCGCACCAACGAGCCTGGTAGAAAAAAAACTGCGTTTACAGGCCCGAACGCGCGGCTGTCCGAGGGGGCCCGCGGAGGGCTGACCAGGCAAGCATCGTTCCTCTCCCACCCTTCTCTTCAAGGCCGATCATCGGGCAGAGCGTGGGTGCGATCGTCTGCGTCCAGGCTACAGGAACTGCTGGCGACCTGCCCACAAATCAGAAGGAGGCAACTGTGTATTTCATGACGGCCTCGGCCAAGTGTATCGAGGACGCTGTCCCTGATGCGTGGATTCGCGTGGCCGTCGTTTTCGGAGAGATCAAGACCGCCCTTGGAAGCAAGCTGATCATTCCGAGGAACAGCCCCTGGGAAAAAATGTCCGATGGAACTGAAGTCGCGTTGAAGTGCGTGAAGTTCGGCTCCCTCATGCACGTGGCGACGTGCATCGGGCACCAGTCGTGCATCATCTCGCCGCCGAGTGATAGCCGAGATGGCAAGCAACCTTTTCACGGCCCGCTGGTCCAGCCATGGGCCCAGAGGGCGTCGGGCGCCATCAGAGACTCCGTCGACACCAGCAAACTCGGCCACGCGATTGGGAGTGCAAGCTTTTCGCAGCTGCCAGGCCCGAAGGTGACCCTCGAGCTGTTCGCCGACGGCCGCTCTTTCGTTGACATCGCAAAAATGTTCGGGCAAGTCGTCCATTCGCTGTGCGACCACATCCAGCTTCACGACGCCAACGGCTACGAGGCCTCGAAGGCGGAGCTCTTGAAGTCATTGCACTCCGCGTCCCGAGATGAGGCCATCGCCATCGTGAAGGCGACGCGCGGCTTGGACAACATTGACCTCCCTGCCAACTTCATCACGTTCAGGAACGACTTCGTTCGCAAGGCCGAAAAGCTTTACGATGCCAGCCACCAGGAGATCATCTTGACTAGGGCACTGCTTGGACCTGAGTGCGGCGCTGTTGTGTTGGAGAAGTTGGCGGGCCACGTCGAGACGGAGAGGCAGCGGGCGGCGGCGGTTGCTGTCAAGGGCCCCGCCCATGCAGCCAGCGCAGCTGGCGGCGATGGCAAATGTCTGCCAGGAACACCCCCTCTTACGCTCAAAGCTTCGATGCTGAAAGCGATCGATACGGAACTCAAGGACGCCGACGTTGCCAAGAACATCGTGTGCGCGCACGCTCGGGAGATCATGGGGAAGCTGCAGGTCGCCATCAATGAGAACATGACGAGCATCCCTTACAAGGACGACATGTACGACAATATCAGCATCACCGTGGAGGAGAAGTCGACGAAGGGCGGTGCCATGGCAAGTGTCGCTTTCGAGAGCGCGCCACCTCAGAAGTCCAACTCGGAGGTGATGTATTACTGGGGCAGGGTGGTGGACGACAGGGATGTGAAGAATCTGAAGAAAGAGCTCGCGATGCCCCTCGGCAACGGGATCGTCGGCTCAAAGGGCACGCGCGGCCCCGAGCTCTACCTCGACGGCACGAAGTTCATGAACCACTTGAGGTCCGATTTCTGCTGCCCCTGGCTCATCGTTCCGACGGCACCTCCAAAGAACGTCACTCCGACCGCAAAAGACACGGACGACACCCTTGAGCGGAAGAGGGCAGCCGCTGCCGCGGCTGTGCCGTTGCCGACTCACGAGGTCAACTACAAGGAGATCCAGATCACTGCCAAGGACCATGCTGGCATCCAGCGCACGTACCACTACACCATTCCCTTCCTGAAGACGCTGGAAGACGTCACGCCCCTGATGAAATGCACCCGCAAGCGCATGGCCGACTGGGACGACTCGAAGTTCTCCAAGGCTCCGCGGAAGGATCCGCAGGTGCCCTTGAGCTTTCTAATGAAATAGGGCGTGCATGTTCATTGGGTTCAGTCTCGCCTCCAACCTCCAAGACGTCCCAGGCCCCCTCCAAGAGACCCCCAGGAAGCCCCAAGAGGCCCCCAGGAGGCTTCCAAGCGGCCCCTAAGAGCTTCCCAAGAGGCCCACAAATTACCCCCAAGAGGCCCCCAAGAACGCTCGTCGTCGTCGTCGTCGCCGCCATTCAGGGTCGGCGGCCCCGACCGTACGGCCTTCTCAATAGGGCGTGCATGTTCATTGGGTTCAGCCTCGCCTCCCTCCCACCTAGCAGCCCACCTTCGCCAATTGTTGGGGGCAAGTGTCGTCAGATCCCCAGCCATCCCCCCGATGCCATTAAGCGCACTCCTACTTCGAACGCCGAGGGTTGCGTTTCTCAGGGGCCTGACGCTAGGGCCCAGGGGTTGCCAATGCGTTCCAGTGCCCACGCTACTCCGAGTGCCTTTTCTGCTTCGTGTCAGCTTCATGTGGACGACGGGCAACGCCTTCTCCAGAATCAGTTCGATTCATAATTATTATTTTTTAGCTTGCAGCGCAGTGGCATAGTGGAGGGAGGGGGGCGTTCACATCATATGTGGCGTCGCATGGGGCATGGCGCGCCCCCCCCCCCCCGCCACACACCCAATCGAGAAGCCCGCGGCGGGTGCCGCCCTATCTTGACCTCGGTTGCCGCTCACTCCGCTGCTCGGCGCGCACGGAAGAAATGTCGAGCCACCGCCAGTTGACCCGCTCAGTTCCGACAGTGGCGCAGGGAGGGGGTCAAGTCGAGGAGTTGAAACCTCGTTATCGTTGACAGTGGGCCCGCAAGTAGGCCTTGGCCCCTGGGTCAGTGCATGCTTGAGCCGTTTCCCGAGTCAGCACATGCTTGAGCAAGGGCGTTTGAAGGGGCGAGGTGGGTGAGGGAGGAGGGAGGAGGCATGATAGAGGGATGAGGGAGAAGGTTCGTTTGCGGTAAACGGTGGACGGCCACTGCTCCGAATGCATAGCTTGAGTAGGCAACTATTGGGAGATGATGGAGGACGAGGGGGATGGATGCGAAGGATGAGGAGAAGGATGACGGAAGAGGAGGAATGCGGAGGAGGAGGAGACGGAAGGGAGGGGCGGGAAGGCAGGGTAACAGGATCAGCGCATAGGAGTGGGAGGAGGGCGAAGGGAGGCAGGGATGAGAGAGGCAGAGGAAGATGATGAGGAGGAGAGAGCGGAGAAGAATTGCGAGGAGGAGGAGGAGGATGAGGAGGACGAGGAGGAGGAGGGAGGAGGACGAGAGAATGGCTGAACAAACCAGCCACGTCGCCTCTCCCTGCCGTCCTCCCGCTTGTGCTGAGGCTGTTTCTGAGGCCACTCGAGGATATGGGGCGCGGGGTTTGTTCTTCGAGGCCAAGGGGGGAGCGGGGGGGTCCTTCACCCCGCCACCCTCGGGCCGCGGCGACTGTAGGTGGGAGGAGGAGGGAACGGAAGAGGGAGGGAGAGGAGGAGGAGTAGGAGGAGGAGGAGGGAAGATGAGGAGGAGGAGGGAAAAGGGAAGACGGGATGCTGAGGAGGAAACGGGAGGAACAGGAGGTGGGAGGCTAGAGGAGGAAGAATGAAACATACGAAGAGAAGGAGGCTCGATCACCAAGTAATATCACGCTTGCGACGGCTGAACTTACGTCGTTGCGGCACTCAGAAAAGCTGATATTTGTTGATTCGGAGCCCCCCGCAGGTTAATTTATAGGAGCGGCACCGCCGCCATACATCGTTATTGTGGCCCCCGAGAGAGCAGTTCTATCGATATCAGAGGCGGCAGATCGATATGAAAAATCCCCAAAAAACAAAGGTAAACATGATCCTCACTCTGGGCTAAGAGATGTCGTGACCTGAGCAGGTCCAGTCCAAATCGCCTTAGACATCCTCGCAAGTCTGGGCTCAGACATGCCGCGCGCGAGGTGAACCAGACAATTTTGCCTCAGACATTCTCGCGACTCTGGCCTCAGAGATGCCTGAACCTGAGGTGACCTGGTCAGTTTCGCCTGAGACATCTCCGCCGCAAATTTGAGCTCCCAGATGCCATGCGCCAGGTGGTCTGGCCAGTTCCGCCTGAGATATCTTCGCAACTCTGGGCTTAGATGCCGTGCGCGAGATGGTGCGGCCGGGCTCGCGTGAGCATCCTCGCAACACTGGGCTCAGATACGCACTGACTTGATGTGGTACAGCCCGTTTCGACTGAGATATCCTCGCAACTCTGGGCTCAGAGATGCCTTTCGCGAGGTGGTCTGGCCCATTTTGCCTGAGACACCCTTGCAGTTCTGGGTTAAGACTCAGACATGCCGCGCACGAAACGGTCCGGACATTCTCGCCCGAGACATCATCGCAGCTCTGGGATTGGAGATGCTCTGACCTGATTTGGTCCGGCCCGATTCGCTTGAAACATTTCCGCAACTCCAAACTCAGATATGCCCTGACTTGAGGTGGTCCGGCCCAGTTCGCTTGGGACATTCTCGCAACTCTGGTCTCCGAGATGCCAGGCGCGAGGTGGTCCAGCCAGTTTCGCCTGAGGTATCCTCGCAACTCTGGGCTCCTAGATGTCGCGCGCAGGGTGGTTTAACCATTTTCGCCTCCGACATCCTCGGAATTCTGGGTTCCTCCATGCCGCGCGCGAAAGTCTGGCCAACTTTCCCCGAGACATCCTCGCAATTCTGGGCTCAGAGATGCTCTGACCTGAGGTGGTCTGGCCCTTTCCGCCCGAGACATCTTCGCAACTATGGGCTCAGGCATGCCGCGCGCGAGGTTGGCCGGCGCGCTTCGCCTGAGGCATCCTCGCAACTCCAGCCTCAGAGACGCTGCGCGCGAGGTGGTCTGGCCAGGTTCAAGGATGCCCTGAATTGAGGTAGCCCGGCCAGTTTCGCCTGAGACCTTTTCGCAACGCTGGGCTCCGAGATGTGGCGCGCTAGGTGGCCCAACCCGTTCGCCTGAGACATCCTCGCAAAAAGGCTCCCGGACGTGCCAGGACCACACGACTAGTTATCGAGTCGTCCTCCAGGAGGGGTTCAACCGCCCTTGGCCCGAGGGGGCAGTTAACCGGTGCCGAGGCGAGAGCCGGATTTCTGATTCATGTGGAAGGACGTCTCAGGCGGGAGCACCAGGCCAGAATATATATGTTGAGGAAATCTCCGGCGAAAGGAGAAATATGAAGGCAAGAAGGATAACTTTGAGTACGAGGAGGGGCGAGGAGAACCCGGATGAGGAAGAGCATCAGGAGCACGATGATGAGAAGGATGATAAAGAGGAGGAGGAGGAGGAGGAGGAAGAAAGTAACCGCGAGAAGTAGGAGGAACGGCATGAGGATGCGGAGGAGAAGGGGGGACGATGAGGTTGCGTAGGAGGGTGGACGGCGAGAAACACGATGAGGACGGCGACATAAACAACGACGACGACATTGATAACAACAAGGGCGCACGCAAATCAGGAACAGGATGACGGTGACTCGGAGGACGAGAACAAGTTTTGAAGCCACATTAAATCTAGAGTCGCTGATGGGGATGCTGGACCCTGGCCATAATAGATTCCTCCTTCGTCGCTGCTCCGCGTCATCCTTCTGCTGCTGCTGCCCCTCGTATCCCCCGTCCCTCCGCTGCTCCTCCACGTCCTGCTCTTTTCTCACGTCTCGCCCGCCGCCCCCCCCCCCCACCCCACACACACACACACTTCTCGCTCCTCACTTTCCACGCTTGTCCAAGGATGAATTAGAGAGGATCAGATGGGCCGCAGATGCGCAGAGTATCAGAAGGCAGAGGAATATACAGCGGAAGATGAATATGAATAATATGATTGCCGTGACGAGGTGGATCGCAACGATGGCGGCGACCCGCCGACCATGACGACTGCAATATATCACAACGGTATCGGCGCTTAAGGTGACGACAACAACGGTTGCAATGATTCGTCATGAAGTTGATTGCGAGTGAATTTGATGATGTGCACGGTGGTGATGACGATGACCACGATGATGATAAGGGCGATGATGATGATGACGATGATGGCGATGATAATGATGATAACGTCGACGACAACGATGAGGGTCCTGATGACGACGACGGCGACGACTACGACGAAGACGAATCGGATGAACGGGCGGCCGCCCGCCGCGGCAGAAGCGGACGGCCGGCCGAGGCCGCGGCAAACGCCCAAGAGATCTACGCGGCGGCCTCTGCTGAGAGAAAGTCTGCGCTGCAGGGCTCTTCTCAGCAGGGGCACCCGGGTGCCTCTGCTGAGAAGGCGCGGGCCTGATCCCGGGATCGCCCGCTGGGCGTGATGAGACGACGCCCTCCAAGTAGAGCTTGTTTCATCAGGGCCAGACGACGATCCCAGGGTCAGACCCACGCCCTCTCAGCAGAGGCACCCGCGTGCCTCGGTGGGAAGACCCCTACAGCGCAAACCTCATCTCAGCAGACGCCGCCGCGTAGATCCTAGACGTTCGCCGCGCCACGTGCTCTCAGCAGGGCCGCTGGGTTGGCCTTGCCGAGAACGCGTAGAATGCGGCAAACGCCTAAGACCCCAGGGGCAGGGGGCTCGATCGGAAGCGAAAAGCTGTTGGTGTTGGCTGTATCTTCTGTTGAAATACCGATGCCGATCATGGCTTGGTACCGGTACCTGTACCGGCATCGGTACTGGTATCGATAGCGATACTGGTACCGACAGGCGCAGAACCGTTCTTAGCATCAACGTTCGCACAGTCCAAGGGGGCCCTGCTAGAGTCTGGAGAGATGGGGCTGCAAGGAGGAGCAGGAGGAGTATGGGGGGAGATGGAGGAGGCAGCAGCAGAAAGAGGACCAGGACAAGGATGGTGACGAGGCGGAGAAGCATCACCAACATACCGATTTCGATTTATAGGCTCAGTCCAGCATCCCCGACAGCGATTTTGAGCCAGGGTGGCTCCAAACATTGTTTGCGCGTCCACCGAATCATCGTCCTCCCGCCCCTGATTTGCCTGCGCCCTTGTCATCATCACAGTCGTCGTCATTGCTGGCATCGTCCTCTTTGCCATGCTTCTTGCCCTTTCCCCCTTCCCAAACCTCCTTCTCCTCCCCCTCCTTTTCCTCCCCCCGTCATCCCGTTCCTCTTTCTCCTCGTTTTTCTTCTTCCTCGTCCTTTTATTTTCCTCGTTATCACCATCGTGTTCCTGATGTTATTCCTCCTGGTTCTTCTCGCCCCACCTCGTTCTCCTGGTTCTCCTCCTCGCCCTCGAAGTTCTCCTCTCGCTGGAGATTTCAACGTGTACCAGGGCGTGTCCGAAATTCATGTTCTCGCCTCGGCGCCGGCTAACTGCCCCCTCGGGGCAGGGGCGCCTGGACCCCTCCTGGGGCACAACTCGATATTAGCAGTGTAGTGTAACAGGAAGCTTGGGCCTGGCCCCATCGGAGCCCAGTTGTGAGGATGTCTCAGGCAAAACTGACTGGACTACCTCGTGCGCGGCATCTCGGAGCCCTGAGTTGCGAGGAGGTCTCAGGCGAAATTGGCCCGACCATCTCTGGCGCGGCATTTTGGAGCCCAGAGTTGCGAGGATGGATCAGGCAAATCTGGCCGGAGTACCTCGAGCGCATCATCTCTGTGCCCGGAGTTGCGGGGATGCATCAGGCCATATTGGCCAAGCGACCTCGGGCGCAGCATGTCTGAGCCCAGAGTTGCGAAGATGTCTCAGGCGAAAATGGGCCAGATCACCTCAAGTCAGGAGCATCTCTGAGCCCAGAATTGCGAGGATGTCTCAGGCGAACTGGACCGGACAACCTCACGCGTCGCAATTTCGAGCCCAGAGTTGTGAGGATGTCTCTGGCGACATGGGCCAGATCACTTCAGGCCACAACAGTTCAGAGACCAAAGTTGCGAGGATGTCTCAGGCGAAACGGGCCCGACCACCTCGCACGCGGCATTTCTGAGCCTGGAGTTGCGAGGATGTCCCAGGCGAAACAGGCTGGACCACCTTATGTCAGAGTATCCCTGAGCCCGCGCGCGACTTCTTGGAGCCCAGAGTTGCGAAGATGTCGCAGGCAAAATTAGCCGGACCGCTTCGCACGCGGCATCTCGGAGCCCAGAGTTGCGAGGAGGTCTGAGGCGAGTTTGACTGGGCCACCTCGCGCCTGGCATCTCGGATCTCGGAGGTGCGTGAATGCCCCGGGCGAATGGGGCCAGACCGCCTCAGGTCAGGGCATATCTGAGCCCAGAGTTGCGAGGATGTCACAGGCGAATCGTGCCGGACCAACTCAGTCAGAGCATTTCCGATCCCAGAGTTTCGATGATGCCTCTGGCCAAACGGGCCCGACCACCTCGCACGCGGCATTTCTGTGCCTGGAGTTGCGAGGATGTCCCAGGCGAAACAGGCTGGACCACCTTATGTCAGAGTGTCCCTGAGCCCACGCGCGACATCTTGGAGCCCAGAGTTGCGAAAATGTCGCAGGCAAAATTAGCCAGACCGCTTCGCACGCGGCATCTCGGAACCCAGAGTTGCGAGGAGGTCGGAGGCGAGTTTGACTGGGCCACCTCGCGCCTGGCATCTCGGATCTCGGAGGTGCGTGAATGCCCCGGGCGAATGGGGCCAGACCACCTCAGGTCAGGGCATATCTGAGCCCAGAGTTGCGAGGATGTCACAGGCGAATCGTGCTGGACCAACTCAGTCAGAGCATTTCCGATTCCAGAGTTTCGATGATGCCTCTGGCGAAAATGGGCCAGACCACCTCGCGAGAGGTATCTCGGAACCCAGAGCTGCGAGGAGGTCTCAGGCGAAGTGGGCCCGAACCACATTAATCCAGGACATATATGAGCCCGGATTTGCAAGGATCCTCAGGCGAGCCGGGCCGCACCTCTTCGCGCGCGGCATCTGGGAGCCCAGAGTTGCGAAGATGTCTCAAGCGAAATTGGCCAGACCACCTCGCGCGCGGCATCTCGCAGAGTTGAGGAGAATGTCTCAGGCGAGAATGTCTGAAATAAGCTTTTCCAGATCACCTCGCGCTCGGCATGTCTGAGCCCAGAGTTGCGAGGATGAGTCAGGCGAAATGGGCCAGGCCACATTGCCCCTGGCAGCTCGGAGCCCAGAGTTGCGAGGAACTCTCAACGCAACGCAACGCAGCGCAATGGGAAGTGACGCAACAGAAATGCAATCCCATGCGTTGTAATGCAATGCCATGCAATGCCATGCAATGCAATACAATGCAATACAATGCAATGGCATTCCATGCAAGTGCAATGCAGCATATGCAAGTGCAGATGGGCATGAGACAGAGGCTTCCACTGTGGGGGATGCGGGATAAAAAGAGAGAGAGAGAGAGAGAGAGAGAAACAAAAAAGAGAGAGAGAGAGAGAGAGAGAAAAAAGAGAGAGAGAGAGAGAGAGAGAGCGAGGGAGAGAAGGAGCGCGATGAGGAGGATGTGGAGTTGTTTTCCAGGTCTCTCCGTGCAACTTGGCATGGACCACAGTGCAACACCAGTAGCAGCAGGCGGGGCTGGCAACAGGATCAAGCACATCGGAAGCGAACTTAGCAGGAACACGACGAGGGCCGCCGAAAGCCGCCGAGGGCCGCCGAAGGCCGCCAGGGGCTGCCGAAAGCCACCGACGGCCGCTGAAGGCCGCCGAAGGGCGACGAGGCAGAGGAGGGGGAGGAGGAGGAGGAGGAGGAGGAGCAGGAGGAGGAGGAGGAGGAGGAGGAGGAGGAGGAGGAGGAGGAGGAGGAGGAAGGAGGAGGGGAGGAGGAGGAGGAGGAGGAGGAGGAGGAGGGAGGAGGAGGAGGAGGCGGAGGAGGAGGAGGAGGAGGGGGAGGGGGAGGAGGCAAGGAGGAGGAGGGAGAGGACGAGGTGCTAGTAGGACGTGAAAAGAGGAAGGAAGGGGAGGAGGACAGGAGGAGGAAGTGGAGGAGGAGGACGACGAGGAGGAAAAACAAGACCAGCAGCAGGAGGCGGAGCTGACAACTGGATCAAGCACATTTGGAGCCCACTTAGCAGAACAGAAGCCCACTTAGCAGGAACACGACTTCTATGCGCGCCAGGGTCGTCCAGGCATAGCAGGCGTGGCATTTCCTCGACACCAGAGGGGGTGCGCAGGGGGTGGTCTCCCTATGCGCGCCAGGGTCGTCCAGGCATAGCAGGCGTGGCATTTCCTCGACACCAGAGGGGGTGCGCAGGGGGTGGTCTCCCTATGCGCGCCAGGGTCGTCCAGGCATAGCAGGCGTGGCTCGACACCAGAGGGGCTGCGCAGGGGGTGGTCTCCCTATGCGCGCCAGGGTCGTCCAGGCACAGGCGTGACATTTTCTCGACACTGCGCAGGGGGTGGTCTCCCTATCCGCGCGCCAGGGTCGTCCAGGCAAAGCAGGCGTGGCATTTCCTCGACACCAGAGGGGGTGCGTAGGGGGTGGTCTCCCTATGCGCGCCAGGGTCGTCCAGACATAGCAGGCGTAACATTTTCTCGACACCAGAGGGGTTGCGCAGGGGGTGGTCCCCCTATGCGTGCCAGGGTCGTCCAGGCATAGCAGGCGTGGCATTTTCTCGACACCAGAAGGGGTGCGCAGGGGGTGGTCTCCCTATCCGCGCCAGGGTCGTCCAGGTATAGCAGGCGTGGCATTTCCTCGACACCAGAGGGGGTGCGCAGTTGGTGGTCTCCCTATGCGCGCCAGGGTCGTCCAGACATAGCAGGCGTGAAATTTCCTCGACACCAGAGGGGGTGCGCAGGGGGTGGTCTCCCTATGCGCGCCAGGGTCGTCCAGGCATAGCAGGCGTGGCATTTCTCGACACCAGAGGGGGTGCGCAGGGGGTGGTCTCCCTATCCGCGCCAGGGTCGTTCAGGCATAGCAGGCGTGGCATTTTCTCGACACCAGAGGGGGTGCGCAGGGGGTGGTCTCCCTATGCGCGCCAGGGTCGTCCACGCATAGCAGGCGTGGCATTTTCCTCGACACCTGAGGAGGTGCGCAGGGGGTGGTCGCCCTACGCGTGCCAGGGTCGTCCAGGCATAGCAGGCGTGGCATTTCCTTGACACCAGAGGGGGTGCGCAGGGGGTGGTCTCCCTATGCGCGCCAGGGTCGTCCAGGCATAGCAGGCGTGGCATTTCTCGACACCAGAGGGGGTGCGCAGGGGGTGGTCTCCCTATGCGTGCCAGGGTCGTCCATGCATAGCAGGCGTGGCATTTTCTCGACACCAGAGGGGGTGCGCAGGGGGTGGTCTCCCTATGCGTGCCAGGGTCGTCCAGGCATAGCAGGCGTGGCATTTTCTCGATACCAGAGGGGGTGCGCACGGCGTGGTCTCCCAGCGCGGTCTCTATGCGCGCCAGGGTCGGCGAGCGTGGCAGGCGTGGCATTTTCTCGACACCAGAGGGGGTGCGCACGGCGTGGTCTCTCATCTCGACACCAGAGGGGGTGCGCAGGGGGTGGTCTCCCTATGTGTGCCAGGGTCGTCCAGGCATTGCAGGCGTGGCATTTTCTCGACACCAGAGGGGGTGCGCAGGGGGTGGTCTCCCTATGCGTGCCAGGGTCGTCCAGGCATTGCAGGCGTGGCATTTTCTCGACACCAGAGGGGGTGCGCAAGGGGTGGTCTCCCTATGCGTGCCAGGGTCGTCCAGGCATAGCCTCAAGTGCGGGATTGCGTATTACCTCTCGTATCCAAGTGCCAGGCGACGCAGGATATGACCGTCACAGATGACTCCTCAACCCCTCCTCTCCCCCCACACGTCCTCCCCCTCCTTTCAACGACCACAGGGGGCACCTGAGAGCATGACGGCGGTGGTAGTGGTAGCGCGGTTCACACAAGACATACAATCAGTATGTGGGGTTCCTCGGTAGCGTAATTCATCCTCTTCCCTCCTCTTCCTTTCCTGCCCCCTCCCCCTTCTCATCCTCCTCCTCTTCCAGCTCCCCCTCCTCCTCTTACTCTCTTCCTCCTCCTCCTTCTTCTTCTCCTACCGAGGCCCCCTCCTTTCTTCTCCTCCTCCATCCTCACCTGAGTCTAAGCTGCTCCAATACAATGACAAAAACAAGCAACGAATCAACAACGGAATATCACGAAACAGTTGAGGTTTCCACTTTTCAAGCGTCAAGGTTGCAGGCGCGTGCCTCCGCGCCAAGTGAGTAAAGCTGCGGATGCAGAGAACCGTCGCGGCGAATTCCTCAGCAACGGTTCCTCGAAAGCTTCCCTGCGGCCAGAAATACAGATCATCACGTGCCAAGAGCGCGGGAAATGCGCGAGGAACGGGCATGACGCTGCCGGGCGCTATGCCACAATTCTGCCAAGCGCTGGGATGACGTTTAACTGTGATGCGAAGAAGGAAGGAGGATGAAAATGGAGGAGGGAGGAAAAGGGGAAGAAGGACGAGGACAGGAAGAGGAGGATGAGGATGAGGCAGAGAAAGGTGGGAGAGGGAGGGGAGGGGGAGGAGGAGGGGGAGGAAGACAACTGGAGCAGGGGGATACTGATAACGAGAAAGGAGAAGAGAGGAGGATGAGGAACAAAAGGGGGAGGGGGAGGAGGGCGAACATGGGAGGAGCAGCGGCAGCAGGAGCAGTAAGAGGATCATTATATGTGTGCTGCGCCTCTCCTAGTACCATAATGTCGAAGCAGAAGCACACGCTGCAACGAGGCCTCTGCATGACCATATGCGTCGGCATTGTTATGCCTGCGGGAAAAGAAATTGATACGCAGCGCGGAGCACGGCCGCCTTGAAACAGGCATCGCTGCCTCGTCGAAGCCAGCATTGCTTCTGGACGAAGCACAGGTAAGGATCACAACATCATCATTACTATCAGGTGCGTCTGAAGTCCGAATGGATATCCTGGCTCCGCACCAAGCCCTTCCCGCCCCCCCCTCCCTTTGCCTCGAAAGCCGCCAGGGCCGCACGGCAGCGAAAGGCTTGGCGCCGAATCAGGACATCCGCGGACCTCCGATTGTTCCCCACATGCTTCTTGGGGTTCTGGTTTTTTTCCCTGCCGCGCCGCACCCGCGACACACACACCTCACTCTTCGTACAGCACAGCTCAGCACAGCTCAGCACAGCACATCACAGCTCAACACGCAGCTCAGCTCAGCTCAGCACACAGCACAACTCAGCACAGCTCAGCACAGCCCAGCACGGCTCAGCACAGCACAGCACAGCTCGTGGCACCTTCTCGGCACCACAGGGGGTGCGCAAGGGTTCCTCTCTCAGCTCGGCCGCTATCCACGACACTGGCGCAAAGCCTAGCAGGCGTGGCACTCTCTCGACACCAAAGGGGGTGCGCAGGGGGTGGTCTCTCACCGCGGTCCCTATCCACGACACTGGCGCAAAGCCTAGCAAGCGTGGCACTTTCTCGGCACCAGAGGGGGTGCGCAGGGGGTTGTCTCTCAACTCGGCCGCTATCCACGACACTGGCGCAAACCTAGCAGGCGTGGCACTTTCTCGGCACCACATGGGGTGCGCAGGGGGTGGTCTCTCAGCTCGGCCGCTATCCACGACACTGGCGCAAAAAGGCTAGCAGGCGTGGCACTTTCTCGACACCACAGGGGGTGGCAGGGGCGGGTGGTTCTCTCAGCCGGCCGCGCTAATCCACGACAACTGGTGCAAACCGGGCAGGCGTGGCACTTTCTCGCACTACCACACGGGGGCTGCGCAGGGGGGGGTGGTCTCTCAGCTCGGCCGCCTGCGCTATCCACGAACTGGCGCTAGCAGGCGTGGCACTTTCTCGGACACCACAGGGGGTGCGCAGGGGGTGGTCTCTCAGCTCGGCCGCTATCCACGACACTGGCGCAAACCTAGCAAGCGTGGCACTTTCTCGACACCACAAGGGGGTGCGCAGGGGTGGTCAGCTATCTCTCAGACAGCAGGCGTGGCGGGCACCACAGGGGTGCGCGGGGTGGTCAGGGCGGCCGCTATCCACGGTCGTCTGGCACCACAGGGGGTGCGCAGGGGTCTCTCAGCTATCCACGACACTGGCGCAAAGCCTAGCATGCGTGGCACTTTCTCGACACCACAGGGGGTGGGCAGGGGGTGGTCTCTCAGCTCGGCCGCTATCCACGACACTGGCGCAAAGCCTAGCAGGCGTGGCACTTTCTCGACACCACAGGGGGTGCGCAGGGGGTGGTCTCTCAGCTCGGCCGCTATCCACGACACTGGCGCAAAGCCTAGCAGGCGTGGCACTTTCTCGACACCACAGGGAGTGCGCAGGGGGTGGTGGTCTCTCAGCTCGGTCGCCATCCACGACACTGTCGCAAAGCCTCGTAGGCGTGGCACTTTCTCGACACCACAGGGGGTGCTCGGCAGGGGGTGGTCTCGTGGCAGACACCACAGGGGGTGCGGCTGTCAGCTATACCACGACACTGGCGCAAAGCCTAGCAGGCGTGGCGCTTTCTCGACACCACACAGGGGATGCGCAGGGGGGGGGTCTCTCAGTTCGGCCGCTATCCACGACACTGGCGCAAAGCCCTAGCAGGCGTGGCACTTTCTCGACACCAAAGGGGGTGGGCCGGGGGTCGTCTCCCAGCTCGGCCGCTGTCCACGACACTGGCGCAAAGCCTAGCAGGCGTGGCACTTTCTCGGCAACCAAGGGGGGTGCGCAGGGGGTGGTCTCTCAGCTCGGCCGCTATCCACGACACTGGCGCAACAGCCTAGCAGGCGTGGCACCTTCTCGACACCACAGGGGGTGCGCAGGGGGTGGTCTCTCAGCTCGGTCGCTATCCACGACACTGGCGCAAAGCCTAGCAAGCGTGGCACTTTCTCGACACCACACGAGGTGCGCAGGGGGTGGTCTCTGAGCTCGGCCGCTATCCACGACACTGGCGCAACGCCCAGCAGGCGTGGCACTTTCTCGACACCACACGAGGTGCGCAGGGGGTGGTCTCTCAGCTCGGCCGCTATCCACGACACTGGCGCAAAACCTAGCAGGCGTGGCACTTTCTCGACACCACAGGGGGTGCGCAGGGGGTGGTCTCTCAGTTCGGCAGCTATCCACGACACTGTCGCAAAGCCTGGTAGGCGTAGCACTTTCTCGACACCACAGGGGGTGCGCAGGGGGTTGGTCCCTCAGCTCGGCCGCCATCCACGACACTGGCGCAAAGCTTAGCAGGCGTGGCACTTTCTCGGCACCAAAGGGGGGTGGGCAGGGGGTGTGGTTCTCAGCTCGGTCCCGCTCATCCACTGACACTCTGGCCAAAGCTTTGCAACCGTTGGCACTTATCTCGACACCAGGGGGAGCGCAGGAGGGTAGTCTCTCAGCTCGGCCGCTATCCACGACACTTTGGCAAAGCCGTAGCAGGCGTGGCACTTTCTCGACCACAGGGGGGGGTTGGTGCGCAGGGGGGGGCGTGGTCTCTCGCTCGGCGCTCTCACGACACTGGCGGAAAATAGACTAGCAGGGCGTGGTCCCTTCTCGACACCACGGGGGTGCGCAGGGGGTGGTCTCTCCCGCGGCCGCTATCCACGACACTGGCGCAAAGCCTAGCAGGCGTGGCACTTCTCGGCACCACAGGGGGTGCGCAAGGGGTGGTCTCTCAGCTCGGCCGCTATCCACGACACTGGCGCAAAGCCTAGCAGGCGTGGCACTTTCTCGACACCACAGGGGGTGCGCAGGGGGTGGTCTCTCAGCTCGGCCGCTATCCACGACACTGGCGCAAAGCCTAGCAGGCGTGGCACTTTCTCGACACCACAGGGGGTGCGCAGGGGGTGGTCTCTCAGCTCGGCAGCTATCCACGACACTGTCGCAAAGCCTGGTAGGCGTGGCACTTTCTCGACACCACAGGGGGTGCGCAGGGGGTGGTCTCTCAGCTCGGCCGCTATCCACGACACTGGCGCAAAGCCTAGCAGGCGTGGCACTTTCTCGACACCACAGGGGGTGGGCAGGGGGTGGTCTCTCAGCTCGGCCGCTATCCACGACACTGGCGCAAAGCCTAGCAGGCGTGGCACTTTCTCGACACCACAGGGGGTGCGCAGGGGGTGGTCTCTCAGCTCGGCCGCTATCCACGACACTGGCGCAAAGGCTAGCAGGCGTGGCACTTTCTCGACACCACAGGGGGTGCGCAGGGGGTGGTCTCTCAGCTCGGCCGCTATCCACGACACTGGCGGACAAGCTAGCAGGCGTGGCACCTTCTCGACACCACAGGGGGTGCGCAGGGGGTGGTCTCTCAGCTCGGCCGCTATCCACGACACTGGCGCAAAGCCTAGCAGGGAACATTCGCGACGAGGGCCCAGAACGCAGGATTGTGCATATATAGATATTATACATAAGCAAACACAAAATATCTAAATTAAGTATGTGGGGTTCCTCGGTAGCGTAATTCATGCTTCTGTTGGCATTATCTTCTCGTGGCGCGTGTTTACTTGCCCCCTGGGAATCCGCTGGGAGCTTCCAGGGCTCGAAACGCATCAGTCAGTGTTTCGGGCAGCGTCCAGCCGCGGTGACGAGAACGCCTCACGAAAGCCAACTTCCAATGTCCCAAATGGCCCTGCGTCGACCCCCTTCGCGTACGATTCGGGTCTGGCCCGGATACCGCGGGCGAGGATCTCGCCAAAAACAACGGGCCTTGCCCAGGAGCAGAATGGGCATGCGCTTGGCTGCGGGCCTCGCACGGACTTTGCGGGCCCAGACTTGAGGAAGATTCGGGCCTGGCCCAGAAGCCAGGGGCCTTGCCCAGAATTTGTAGGCCTTGCCCAGAAGTTGCGGGCCTCGCCAGAAGAGGGGCCTTGCCCAGAAGCCAGGGGCCTTGCCCAGAAGCCAGGGGCCTTGCCCAGAAGCTGTAGGCCTTGCACACCTCGGTGAAAACGCGCCGCCGCATCGTTGAAGGGCGACGAGAAGAAAGAGCGGGCAAAGGGGACAGGGCAATCTCCTGGGATTGGCGACGGACGCATCACCGATACCTCGGCAATGAGCTCTTGATAGCAAAACCGCTCATGGAGGAGGAGGAGGAGGATGCTGATGATGAGGAGGAGAAAAAGAAGGACCCGAGGAGGAGGAAGAGGCACCAGACGGCGAAAATTCATGTCCCAAGGCTCACAAAGTTGTTGTTGCTGCTCACCAGGCCTCTGGGGGCCGACTGCTATCTCCAGGGGCCCCACACGGCAAACATGTTTTTTTCGAGGCTCGTGAAGTTGTTGTTGCTGCTCCTCAGGTTCCCTGGGGGCCGACTGCTACCTCCAGAGGCCCCCCGTTCTGTCAAACAGAAAGGTCGCGGGAGCTAAAGTCTTTGGCTCCCGCGACCTTTCTGGTGGACAGGACGGGACAGCGGCTCTGATGAATGGGGACTGAGCACCGCCGTCTTTGGCGGGTAAGTCGCGCGTTCCAGCGCCCGTCTTGGACATCTGCGGTTCTGACTGTCAATTGATCAGTTGGACTTCCAGGACACATATGCCCAGCCTTCCACGCCATGCGCTGTCCTGGCGATACGCTGGCGTGCGACCTTCCTAATTCCTTCTTGCGAATCTCTCTCCAAGGTCGGCGGATCTGGCCGATAGGCCTCTGTAAGAAGGATCTCGCCACGGAGCAAGCTGGCCCTGAGGGCAGCGGGTCCTGGACCCGGCGGCCTCCCCCCAACACCAACTTTTCATCCCGAATCGCTTTCTACCAATCCTGGGGCCCTTGGAGGGCCTGGGAAGCCCAAAACGGCGACAATCCTCAGGACGAATTTTCTGAGGGCATGCTATTCTCTTGCTCTTTGTTTTGTTTTTCGCTGCCACGACGGCCACCTCTGCGCAACACCCGAGTGACGGCGGCGGGCTCAGGAAGCGTGACCCTGGGGTCTGGACGCCCGAAATGGGTACGGAACAGATATTCAAGATTTCCACGGATTATTCTGGTGAAAAACCCAATCATTTACAGCTGCGAGTCTGGCGTGCAGGTGGGGACCGTCGGCCTCTGGGGCCTCGGTGGAGCTCCCTATCGGGCCGCGAAGTGTGTGAAGGGTGTGCCGAATTGGGTGCGGGTGCGCCATGCGGACGCTGCCGGTGGGGCCCTTCGATGGCGTTCTCGAAGGAGCCACGGCACGTATGAAAAGTGTGCCAGGTTTTGCTCCCATCGTACTTACGGACACAATCCCAGGAGGAATTTCGAGCACCCAGAAAAGCATCGAATCAGTGTCGAGCGAGTATCGTTTCCCAGGGCCCGACGCGTGAAAACCTTCAAGTTTCGGTACTTGTCTGGTGTTCGAAATTCTTTCAGGTGATCAAGGCTAAAGGTGGTTGGAACATCATAAAACCAAGGGGAATTTTCGACATCTGAGCCCCGAACCCCTCGCGTCTTAAGGCGAATGACGACGGGACGAGTCTGGTGATCAAACCTAAAGTAGGCTGGGACATCACAAGGTGTGCCGAGAACTTTCGGGTGCGCCTATTCGGACGCTGCCGCTGGGGGCTTCTCAGTGGAGCTCCCAAGGGGGCCACGAAGCGTGCGAGAGGTGTGCCGAAGCGGGTGCGGGTACGCCATGTGGACTGTGCCGCTGGGGCGCTCGGTTGAGCTTCCAACAGGTCCACGAAACGTGCGAGAGGTGTGCCGAAGCGGGTGCGGGAACGCCATGCGGACGCTGCCGCTGGGGCCTTCGGTGGAGGTTCCTATGGGGGCCACGAAGCGTGTGAAGGGTGTGCCAAATCGGGCGCGCGTACGCCATGCGGACTGTGCCGCTGGGGCGTTCGGAGGAGCTCCCTGCGGGACTACGAGTCGCGTGAGAGGTGTGCCGAATCTGGTGCGGGTGCGCCATGCGGACTGTGCCGATGGGGCCTTCAGTTGAACTTTCTGCTGGGCTACGAAACGTGTCAGGGGCGTGCCGGATCGGGTGCGGGTACGCTATGCGGACTGTGCCACTGGGTCTTTCGGTGGAGCTCCCGAATTATGCTGCCACGACACGTGTGAAGGGTATGCCGAAGCGGGTGCGGGTACGCCATGCGGACCGTGTGGCTGGGGCCTTCGGTAGAGCTCCCCATGGGGCCATGAAGCGTGTTGGGGGTGTGCCGAATCGGGTGCGGGTACGCCATGTGGACTGTGCCGCTGGGGCGCTCGGTTGAGCTTCCAACAGGTCCACGAAACGTGCGAGGGGTGTGGCGGACTGTGCCAGTGGGTCCTTCGTCGGCGCTCCTCAGGGGACCGCGAAACGTGTGAGGCGTATGCGGGTGAGGGTGCGCCATGCGGACTGTGCCGCTGGGGCCTTCGGTGGAGCTCCCTACGGGGCCACTGAACGTGTGAGAGGTGTGCCGAAGTGGGTGCAGGTGCGCCATACGGACTGTGCCACTGGGGCCTTCGGTGGAGCTCCCTACGGGGCCACGAAACGTGCGAGGGGTGTGCCGAAGCGGGTGAGGGTGCGCCATGCGGACTGTGCCACTGGGGCCTTCGGCGGAGCTCCCTAATACCTAATATTGGGGCCACAGAGTGTGAGTGGCGTGCCGGATCGGGTGCGGGTACGCCATGCGGACTGTGTGGCTGGGGCCTTCGGTGGAGCTCCCCATGGGGCCACGAAACGTGTGAAGGGTGTGCCGAATCGGGTGCGGGTGCGCCATGCGGATTGTGAGGAAGGATGGGGAGAAGGAAGGAAGGAACGCGGGGCGCTGTCTCGTCAAAACGAGGACCCAACACCATTAGATGGTTGGGAACAAACGTTGCCCAAAACCGACAGCGGCCGCTGTTGGGCAGGCGACCTTCTGTCTCAAATGGACAGCGTCCGCGGCGGCGCGGACAACGAGAGATTTTCAAATTGAGCAAGAATTCCTGTCGGTATTTGTACCCATCCTTTCCGTACAGTGGGAGCTCGACCACAAGAAACTTTCCACAAGGAACCCAACCCTGGAACCCCAAGACGTCCATTGATTTCTGGTGTGGGAGCGTCACGCTTTCCGTAGGAGAGCCATGGAAACCCAAGAACCCCAGGGCACCCTGGAGGCAAGGTGCGTGCTTCGTGGCATGGGTTTCCACTGTACCCATCTGGACCGTCCCGATGGGGGGGTGCTCCCTGGACGAATGGCGAATGCCGCAAACCTTGTGCACACTATATTGCGCCGATGCCGCCGCCCTTTCCCCGTTCGCGCTCGTCTGGGCCTCCTGGGTGAGGCTCCCTTCCCCTCGAGGTCCAGGCGTTGTCATCTTGTTCGCGCCAGGCGCTCTCGCCCGGTTTCGGGACCCAGGACTCTCGCAGGCCGGTCCAGCTCGCAACGTGCAGCAGAGAAGGTGGGGTCTAGGGGATCTTGTCGTGATTCTTCGGCACGGTGCAGTTTTTGTTCCTGAAATGTCGGATCTCAATGTCTCAGGGTGTCTGAACTGCATGGGGCCGAGGAAAGAAATCAGGAGCGAAGGACAAAAACCAACTACGCTGAAAATTGGTTCCAGGACCCCTCCTGGAGTCCATCTGGTGCAATTTTTCATACTGGATTCGTTATTGACGGTCCCAGAGCCCGAAATCGGCCCCCAGAGACAGAAACTGGCAAAAACCTTCTCGAACCACAATCTCGAACCTGCCCCCCCCCTTCTTGCTGGCCCGAACTAGTGCTGGGCTACCTCTGATCTCGAGGCAGCTGCACTCTGCACCAGCCCTCGGCCGATTAGTTGCCTAGGTCGGCTACGGAACCGTCGGTGCGCGGACTAAGGGGGCACAAAGTGACCAAATCCAAGCGTGCAAGCAGCCGCTATTGCATCGCGCTCAACGATCGGGTGGACCCCGATGAGCCCGCACCAAAGGTCACCCCTGCGACAGGTCACTCCTACGTGTGATCGACGAAGGGCCGACCCATCGGGGCAGCGGGCGGGCCACGAAACGTGTGAGGGTGTGCCGAATCGGGTGCGAGTGCGCCATGCGGATTGTGAGGAAGCATGGGGAGAAGGAAGGAACGCGGGGCGCTGTCTCGTCAAAACGAGGACCCAACACCATTGGATGGTTGGGAACAAACGTTGCCCAAAATCGGCAGCGGCCGTTGTTGGGTAGGCGACCTTCAAAAATGGACAGCGTCCGCGGCGGCGTGGGCAGCGAGTCCTATTCAAAATGACTTACACCCGAGAAAACCAAATCAGTGGATGATTTGAAAATTAGTCATACATCGGCGTTACAAAAGTTTCGTCATAAAATAAAAGTCAATCATCTTGCATATGCAAAGACAAATCCCGCCCCGGTGGGATTTCTAGAACCGTGTGAATTTACGTCGGGATTTCAAAATGTCCCGTTTTAAATCTATACTATTATAGTAAGGGATGAAATCCCACTTTGAGAAATCCCGGATCTTTGATCCGACCGCTCTTGACTCAGTCCGCTAGGATTCTAAGGGGGAAAGGGGGGCCAGCTCGGCGCGGCCAGGGCAGTGGTCAGCCTCTGCCCGCTTGCTCACGCGGAAGGAAGACACGAAACCCACGCCACCTTCAAGTTCTCATGAAACGTGACGAACTTTTGTAACGGCGTAGCGGTATTTCAGACACCGCGCGGCGAGCGTCGATCCCCTGGAAATCTGGCGTGGCAGGCGTAGCCTTCCTTATCCGGCGCGGCAGGCGAAGCCTTTGTTTGTGCGATGAAATCGATGGGGAATGATGATGCGTCGCCATCGTGGATCCCTCAGCGGTATTTCAGACACCGCGCGGCGAGCGTCGATCCCCTGGAAATCTGGCGTGGCAGGCGTAGCCTTCCTTATCCGGCGCGGCAGGCGACGCCTTTGTTTGTCCGGCGCGCGATGAAATCGATGGGGTGAATGATGATGCGTCGCCATCGTGGATCCCTCAGCGGTATTTCAGACACCGCGCGGCGAGCGTCGATCCCCTGGAAATCTGGCGTGGCAGGCGTAGCCTTCCTTATCCGGCGCGGCAGGCGAAGCCTTTGTTTGTCCGGCGTGCGATGAAATCGATGGGGTGAATGATGATGCGTCGCCATCGTGGATCCCTCAGCGGTATTTCAGACACCGCGCGGCGAGCGTCGATCCCATGGAAATCTGGCGCGGCAGGCGTAGCCTTCCCTATCCGGCGCGGCAGGCGAAGCCTTTGTTTGTCCGGCGTGCGATGAAATCGATGGGGTGAATGATGATGCGTCGCCATCGTGGATCCCTCATCGGCGTTACAAAAGTTTCGTCATAAAATAAAAGTCGATCATCTTGCATATGCAAAGACAAATCCCGCCCCGGTGGGATTTCTAGAACCGTGTGAATTTACGTCGGGATTTCAAAATGTCCCGTTTTAAATCTATACTATTATAGTAAGGGATGAAATCCCACTTTGAGAAATCCCGGATCTTTGATCCGACCGCTCTTGACTCAGTCCGCTAGGATTCTAAGGGGGAAAGGGGGGCCAGCTCGGCGCGGCCAGGGCAGTGGTCAGCCTCTGCCCGCTTGCTCACGCGGAAGGAAGACACGAAACCCACGCCACCTTCAAGTTCTCATGAAACGTGACGAACTTTTGTAACGGCGTAGTATGGATCTTGAGATCGATTGTGAGATCGATAATGGTATCGATAGTGGAATCGATAGAGGACGATTGTGAAGTCGATCGTAAGGCCGAGAGTGAAATCGATTCAATGAGATCGATAAGGAGATCGATCGCGAGATCGCTCGTGCGATCTCAAATGAGATCGCTTGCGATTGTGAGATCGATAGAGAGATTGTGAGATCGATGGTGAGATCGATAGAGAGGTGGGAAATGAGATCGATGCTGAGACCGATCGATAAGAAGATCGACCAAAAACCCGGGAACCTGGGAACCTCGCCACCCACCGAAATCGGCCCGGGAACCGGGAACCCAGGAACCCGGAACCGGGAACCCGGGAACCCAGCGTGCGACCAAAATCGACGGGAAACTTTCGCCAAATTCTTCAATCTCTGCTAGGACCTCTTCAGTGCAAGCACTGATTAAGGAACAAGAACTCCTATCGGTCTTTGTACCCATCCTTTCCGTACCCATTTCGATCGCCCCGATGGCCGCCCCCGCCTGTGCAGACGATGCGGCCGCACATGTGGAGGCCCGTCTCGAGGCTCTTGACCTGCTGGGGGCGGCCCCGGGGCGGCCGCGGGCACTGCCGGGTCCGCGGTCCGACGGCGGGGGCTTCGGCGCCGCCGTCGTCGAGAGCGTCGACGTCGGCGTCGTCGAGGACGTCGGAGTCGTCGGCGGTGGCGCCGCCGCCGTCGCCGTCGTGGTCGTCGTGGTCGTCAAGGTCGTCGTGGTCGTGAACGTGGTCATGGTCGTGGTCGTGGTCGCGGTCGCCGTCGCCGTCGCCGTCGCCGTCGCCGTCGCCGCCGCCGCCGTCGTGGTCGTCGTCGTGGTCGTCGTCGTCGTCGTCGTCGTCGTCGTTGTCGTCGTCTTCGTCGAGGTTGTCGTCGTCGTCGTCGAGGCAGTCGTCTGTCTCGTCGTCGTCGTCGTCGCCGAGGTCATCGTCGAGGTCGTCGTCGTCGTCGTCGTCGTCGTCGTCGTGGTCGTGGTCGTCGAGGTCGTCGAGGTCGTGGTGGTCGTGGTCGTCGTCGAGGTCGTGAAAGTGATCGTGGTGGTGGTCGTCATCGTGGTCGTCGTCGTGGCCGCCGCCGAGGTCGAGGTCGAGGTCGGCATCATCGAGGTCGTCGTCATCGTTGTCGTCGTCGTCGTCTTGTGGTCATCGCCGTGGTCGTGGTTGTGGTCGCAATCGCCACCGTCGTCGCCGCCGCCGCCGCCGTTGTCGTCGTCGGCGTCGCCGCCGCCGTCGTCGCCGTCGTCGGCGTCATCGTCGTCGTCGACGTCATCGTGGTCGTCGTCGTCGTCAGGGCCGTCGGGGTCGTCGTGGTCGTCGTGGTCATCGTCGTGGTCATAGTCGTGGTCGTCGTCGTGGGGTCGTCGCCGTCGCCGTGGTCGCAGTCGCCAGGTCGCCACCGCCGCCGCCGCCGCCGCCGCCGCCGCCGCCGCCGTCGTCGTCGTCGTCGTCGTCGTCGTCGTCGTCGTCGTCGTCGTCGTCGTCGTCGTCCACGTCATTGTCATCGTCGTCGTCGTCGAGCTCGTCATGGTCGTGGTCGTGGTTGTCGTGGTCGTCGTCGTCGAGGACGTCGGGGAGGACGTCGTCGACGTCGTCGTCATCGAGGTCGTCGTCGTCGTCGTCGTCGAGGTCTTCACCGTCGTCGTCGGGGTCGTCGTGGCTGTGGTCGTGGTCGTGTTTGTCATAGTGGACTTCGTCGTCGTCGTCGTCGTCGTCGAGGTCGAGGTCGGCGTCCTCGTCGCGAACGTCGTCGACGTCGTGGTCGTCGTGGTTGTGGCCGCCGCCGTGGTCCTAATCGCAACAGCCACCGCCGCCGCCGCCGCCGCCGTCGTGGTCGTCGTCGTCGTCGTCGTGGTCGTCGTGGTCGTCGTCGTAGTCATCGTCGTCGTCATCGTCATCGTGGTCGTCGTCGTCGTCGTCGTCGAGGTCGTCGTCGTCGTCGTCGTCGTCATCGCCATCATCGTCGTCGTCGCAATTGTCGTCGACGTCATCGTCGTGGTCGTCGTCGTGGTCGTCGTCGACGCCATCATCGTCGTCAAGGTCGTCATCGCAGAGGAGGTCGTGGTCGTGGTCGTGGTCATCGTCGTGGTCGTCTGGGTCGTCGTCGCTGCCGTCGCCGCCGCCGTCGTCGTCGTCGTCGTCGTCGTCGTCGTCGTCGTCGATGGGATCCATCAGGATGGCGACTGACATCGGACAGGCCCTGGCCGAAGGCGCAGCGAGGAGGTAACTCTGGAAGCGGTGGTGGCTCGAGCTGGGCGGACGAGAGGAGGTGGAAGTCACAAAAGTCAAAACGCACAAGCCTAAGGCGGAATGCGTCACGGAGACCGGGAGGTGGGCGCGCGATGGCAACCAGCAGGCGGACCTCCTCGCCAAGGAAGGGCCAGCCTCTGGGGCCACTGGCCCGAGCGAGCTGTCGCAGCGGAGGGCGCGCATTTCTTGGCTAAGCAGACGGCGCGCTGGATAGCCCAGTCGCAGGTCTGGTGGCAAGACCAAGGCGAGGACGCGGAGGGCATACCGAAGGAGCTGTGGATAGAGCTGGAAAAGATGCCGCCTGACCTCCAGGATGCAGTCGACGCGGGCAAGGCCGAGGAGGAGCTGCTAGAGGCGGCCAGGGCGGAGACGGCAGCGGAGGTGGAAAGCAAGCAGGCCGAGCTCGAGCCCATCATCGTCTGGAAGGGACACCACCTGGGCGAGTACCGCTGCGAGACGGGGGAGAGGGGCCAGGCCTGCCGACGGTGCGGGGCCAACGGGGCGCAGGGGCGCATGTAGGTCAGGCAGCGGCGCAAGAAGCTGCTGTTCCAAGCGTACAGAGGAGACGCGAAAGGCTGCAAGGAGCAGCTGAGTGGGCAGAGGAACGGCCTGCACCCCGTGCCCTGTAAGCGTAGCAGCAAGTGCGACTTCCTGGAAGGGGTCACGTGTGACCTCAGGCAGGAGCTGGCAAACGCGGCGGGCGAGGACCTGCTGGCTACGGAGGAGGAGCTGAAAGCGCCGCCCCGAGCGACGGCAAAGGAAGGGCGTACGGAGGAGCCGTGCGCTTCAAGCAGCTGGTCGACGTCGCCAAAGCCTACGACACCGACGAGGACGGGCTGGTAGCCCTCGGACGGAGAGCGAGGGCCGCCAAGGCAGAGGCGGCAAGAAGCGAGGACGCGTGCCCCGAGGGGGGTGGGTGGCATTCAGGGCCCCACGCTGAGGGGAGCGGGAGGCCGAGGCCGCAACGCGAAGGGCGCGCGGGGCCCAAAGCGAGGGCTGCCGCGAGGAGAGGTGGCTAGAAGGGCTCGCCAGGCGGAACCGGAGGAAGCTTGCCACGCGGCGGGCCAGCGTCGGCGGTGGCGGGGCCGCCCAGCCGAGCAGGAGGGGAGGGCGAGTGGCGAGGTGGCGCCGTGCGCCGACCCGCCACGGCCCGTGAGGACCCGAGCTGTGCCTGCGCCCACTGCGCGGGCGCGGCGCTGCCCCGAGGGGACCCTCGGGGCACCGTGGACAAGCGTCGAAACGCGTCGTCGTCGTCGAGGTCGTCGTCGTGGACGTGGTCGTGGTCATCGTCGTGGTCGTCGTCGACGTCGTTGCGGTCATTGTCGTCGTCGTCGTCGTCGCAATTGTCACCGTCGCCACAGCCGCCGCCTGCGTCGTCGTCGTCGTCGTCGTCCAGGTTGTCGTCGTGGACACGGTCGTGTTCGTGGTCCTGGCCGCTACCGCCGTCGTCGTCCGTCGTCGCTGCGCTCTTCGTCTATCGTCGTCGCCGTTCGTCGTCGTCGAGGTCGTCGACGTCGACGTCGACGTCGTCGTCGTCGTCGTCGAGGTTGTCGTCGTGGACATGGTCGTGTTCGTGGTCGTGGTCGTCGTCGTGGTTGTGGTCGTCGCCGTCGCCGTCGCCGTCGTCGTCGTCGTCGCCGTCGAGATCGTTGTGGTCGTCGTCGAGGGTGCCGTGGGGCGGCCCGCGCGAGGGGCGTGCCGTGCTGGGGCGGGGATTCGCGGCAGGGCGAGCGGCAGCAAGGCGGGCGGGCAGCGCCGCAGCAGCAAGCAGCGGCGGGGGTGGAGCGGGGGATGGAAGGAGGAGGGGGAACGAGAGAGAGCTAGAAGCCGTGCACGTCAGAAGTGCATTGGCACACGGGGGGAACCACAACATGTACGACTGGTCGCCGGCCGCATGGACAATGACAATTAAAACACCTCGTCATGCATACCCCACTTGCCAAGAAGCCCGAAAGGCGGAAGACTGGGGAGAGCATCGGCAACAAGGAGGCAAAAAACGGAACGTCACCCAGAAACGGAACGGCGGGGTGGAAACGGAGCGGCGGGATGGAACAAAGCGGCGGAAGGACTCGTCTCCACAAGAAGGTTGGGAAACAAATTGGGACCTTCTGGCCTCAAGCAATCCACCTCCTCCTTTGGCCTGCTCCTCCTCTCAACCCCCTTTTCTTGTTATCAGTCACCGCCTTCTCGTCCCTCTCGTCGTCCTCCTCCACGTCCTCTTCCTCATCTCCAACGTTCTTTGCTTTCTCCTCCTCCTCCTCCTCCTGGTTGCCTCCCGCTTCCCCGACCTCGTTGCCAATCCCCCCCTCGCCGCCCTCGTCGTCCTTCCTCCTGCTCCTTCCCCCGTCCTTTGCTTTGGACGCCCGAAATGGGTACGGAAAGAATGGGTACAATGCCCAACAGCAAAAGTTGTCCCAAACCTACAGCGGCCGCTGTTGAGCAGGGGGCCCTCTGTCTCGAATGGACACAAGCCGCGGCGGCGCGGACAGCGAGTCCTGTTCAAAAGGAACAGGATCCGCTGTTGGGCATCGTACCCATTCTTTCCGTACCCATTTCGGGCGTGCAGATTATGATGAGAAAGCCTGATTGGGTCAGGATCCCGGGCTTTCCCCAAGACAACTTCTCACCCTGACAAAATTTTGACGCTCCTGATGCCCGGAGGCAGGAAGCGCGAATACAGAAAACCTCAGGACGGTCTTCCTTCAGGACCCCATGTCCTCGTTGCGACCCCTTTTCCTCGCCCTTCCTGTCCCGATGCTCCTCCCCTCGGCTGCACGTACGAGTCACCCCAAGCAAGAGTGCGCGGCCAGCAAGATCAGCCAGCATCGAATCGGGAAATCGGGTTGGGTCGGGATGTGCGTCGGATCGGCCTGCATCGTCACTGAGTAGAAATCGGATCGGATCGGCCGCGCCAAGACGCGCAACAGCGCCGTGCAAGCATCGGGTCTTCCGAACATCAGAGTCGGATCGGATCGGGCTAGCAGGGATCCAAATCGACCCGGATCGATCAGATCGAACTGGGCCTCCCTGCGTTCCCGTCCCCCGAGAGTTGCGCAACGCAGAGGCCGCCCCAAGCGAGGGGGGACCCACGTGCAGCCGGCGACGTCCTCATAACTTCTCCCTGACGCATCCCCAGACGTGCCAGTAGGGTGGGCCGAGCATTTCGCCTGAGAGATCCTCAACATTCCATGACCCTGAAGCTTGAAACTCGGAACGATTTCACGGATGGAGGGCGGCCCGATTTCGATTTCAAAATGTGGCTATCGTGTTAGCGCGGCACCCAGTTGTATTACAAGATGGTTCTTTTTGAAAATGAGGCTCTCGCCTGCGCGCCGAGCACATTCCTCTCCAACGTTTAATTATCTGGGCGAAAGACCCAACCAAATGCAGCTGTGGGTACCGCAATTGTGAATATCTTCTTCGGTGTAGCTCCCTATGGGGCCACGAAGCGCTGCACTGGGTGGGAGGGAACGCATGCGGGCGGTAGCACTCGGGCCGTCGGTGGAGCTCCCTATGGGGCCACGAAACCCTGCACTGGGTGGGTGAACACGCAAAATTGGGTATGTGGGACGCATGCGGGATGTCCCACTGGGGGCTTCGGTGGAGCTCCCTATGGGGCCGCGAAACAGTGTACTGGGTGGGTGAACGCATGCTAAATTGTGTGTGTGTGTGCGTGTGTGGGACGCATGCGGGCGGTCCCACTGGGGGCTTCGGTGGAGCTTCTTATGGGGCCACGAAGCGCTGTACTGGGTGGGTGAAAGCGCCAAATGGAGCTTTCGGGGGGCATGCGGGCGGTCCCACTGGGGGCTTCGGTGGGGCTCCCTATGGGGCCACGAAGCGCTGTACTGGGTGGGTGAACACAGAGTTTTCGGGACGCATGCGGGCGGTGGCATTGGGGGCGTCGGTGGAGCTCCCTATGGGGCCACGTAGGGCTGTACCGGGTGGGTGAAAATGCCAACTTGGGTTTTCGGGACGCACGCGGACGGTCCCACTGGGGGCTTCGATGGAGCTCCCGATGGGGCCACGAAACGCTGTACTGGGTGGGTGAAAATGCCAACTTGGGTTTTCGGCACGCAGGCGGACGGTCACACTGGGGCCATCGGCGGAGCTCCCCATGGGGCTACGAAGCGCTGTACTGGGTGTGTGAAAATTCCACATTGGGCTTTCGGGGCGCATGCGGGCGGTGGCACTTGGGCCTTCGGTGGAACTCCCTATGGGCCCATGAAGCGCTGTACTAGGTCGGTGAAAATGCCAACTTGGGTTTCCGGGGCGCATGCGGACGGAGGCACTGGGACCATCGGCGGAGCTCCCTCTGGGGCCACGAAGTGCTGTACTGGGTGGGTGAAAATGCCACATGAGGCTTTCGGGGCGCATGCGGGCGGTGGCACTGGGGTTTTTGGTGGGGCTCCCTATGGGCCACGAAGCGCTGTATTGGGCGGGAGGGGGGGACGCATGCGGGCGGTGGCACTGGGACCTTCGGTGGGGTTCCCTATGGGGCCACGAAGCGTTGTACTGGGTGGGTGAAAGGCAGGGAGGAGGGAGGGAGGCAGCGAACCGCTGTACTGGGTGGGGGGACGCATGCGGTCGGTCCCACTGGGGGTTTCGGTTGGGCTCCCTATGGGGCCACGAAGCGCTGTACTGGGAGGGTGAAGTGCAGAGGGGGAGGGAGGAAGGGGAGGAGGGGGAGGGAGGAGGGGAGGAGAGGAGAGGAACGGAGGAACGCGGGGCACCGTCTCTTCAAAAAACGACCCCACAACACAGGCAGGTTGGGAAACACATGCAACTGTTTCGCGAATGGAGGGCACGCGATTTTCAATATGGAGCTGTGGCTTTAGCGCTGCGCACAATCGTTCGCAACGTTTGGAACACTTTCAAGGATGAAGGGCGGATCATCTTCAAATTGTGGCTCTCGCCCAAGCGCCGCGCACATTCGTCTTCAAATGTTGCAGCAGTTTCACGGGGCTCGCATGGTCGGAGTCCCAACAATGGTGTTCAGGCCAAACTTAATAGTCAGGACGCAACAATCACGTTGATTCGCGGTGTTCCAGTCCCAGGAATGAGAATGATACGATTTAGGGTCGCAAGAACGCAACAACCACGTTGACTCGCGACGCGGAAGTCCTAGGAGCGGTGTTTTGGCACGATTGAAGATTCTCAGACGGTTGTCTTCCAATGGAGCATTTCCCATACTATTCTTGCATGGCCTTATGAAGAGGGGAGTTTGAGGGAGGGTTCATTGCAACATTGTTGGTGCGATTGTCGACACCGATGGACATTATGTTGTGTCTTTTGGTGGCTCTGCAGAGGGCAGCGCGCTGCGGAGTTCGAGAAGACGTGCGTCAAGGTACATCATCCTCGGAGATTCTGAGCACGCTTGGCCCTCAGGAGGTTCCCCGAAGAACCCAACATATCTGCCTCTTCCTCTCCTCCTCCTCCTCCTCTTCCACCTCCTCCCGCTATTTCCCGCTATTTGACGCGCCATGAGGGTCTGTGCCCTGCAGCGCAGCGCGGCGGCCGTTGGCCGCCGACAGAGGAGGGGGGAGGAAGGCCCGTTTCACTGTCCTGGAATATTTTAGGCCCGGGGGAAAGGGAAAGCGAAAAAAGAAAGAGGCCCGTTGGGCCCTGCGCTGGTCGGCGAAGGGCCCGAGGGGCCGAGGGCCCGCAGGCTCGGCGAGGGCCCACCCGCCTCGGTGGTGCCTAGCTGAGCTCGGCCGCCGAGTCGGGGCCAGCGGGGCCCTCAGGCCGAGTCGGAGGTGGCGGGCCTGTTCGCGCCTGACCTCCGCGATGAACCCCGTCTGGCCCAACGCGAGGTGCTCCGAGTCGCGCCTGCGTCCGCCGATGTGCTCCTTCTGGTCCAGCGCCAGGAGCTCTGCGTCGCCGTAGGCCTGCGGGGGCCGCCGCGCATGGCCTCCTCGATGTACACCATCTGTCCCGGCGCGAGGAGCTCCGCAGTGCCGTCGCCCTCCGCGATGTGCTCCCTCTGGCCCAGCGCGAGGAGCTCCGCGTCGCAGTCGGCCTCCTCGATGTGCACCATTTGGCCCAGCTCGAGGAGCTCCGTGTAGCCGTCGGCGTCCACGACGTGCCCCTGCTGAGGCCTGCTTTCGGTGCTGCTGGTATGATGGCGTGCTGGTGGTCGGTGGGTCGTGGTTGGTTGGTGGGCGTTGTGGCGTGGGCCGCGCTCGTGGCCTCCACTCGCCGACTTCAAATGGGAGTCGCGGCGGCCCCACCTCGCCCCGCTATGGCTAGGGGTCACAGTGCCCTCGGTGGGGGCAAACCGCAGGCCTTGAGCTTCGTGGCGGGTTGGTCGGGTTGCCCTTGCTTCGCCGTCTGGCGCTCGGGAGCGCCGCCGCCCCCTCCCTGCCCCTCACCATCCCCCCTGGCAGGCGCAAGCAATGCTCGTCCTGCCTCCCCGTTCCTCGAGCCCGTCTCGAAGTTTGAATCTTGCCTCTCCAGGGCAACCGCGACTGTCTTCGTCGTTGTCGGGTAAATTGTCGGGCGAGGCTGCTGTGAATGTCGTGCTGGTGGTTGCAGTCGTTGTGGTTGCTCGTTCGTCGCAGTGTACCTGCATGGCGTCGTCGTCTCCCAGCGTAATAAGCCCGCGCTCTTCCGCCTGTGCGGAGCCGGTGCGCGGTAGTTCACATGTCCAGCTTTACATGGCGAAGTGCCTGAGGTGTTCCCTGGCATTCGGGGCTTCCTCAGGATTTGCGTCCCAGGGTCTTCCAGCAAGACATGGCGGACGCACGCATGGGGCGTTCCCTCGCATTCGGGGCTTCCCTAGGACTTAACGAGCTCCGCGTTGACCTCCTGGTGGTCAGTCAATCATCGGGGGAACGCAGGCGAGGGAGCAGGTGACCAGGTGGAACGAACCAACAGCCCGCAGGTAAATGCGTTCATCGGCAACGGAATGACGAAAAGGGAGCCGTGGAAATGGGAGGTGTAGATGATGGGCCTCGGGTTTTCCGCTCCGACCACTGCTGCCCGACCTAACGGGAGCTAGCATTGAGTGGGCAAGGAGCGTGCCGTCACGCGTCCAAGAGTGGGAGGTAGCTGGGATGACGAGGTAGCTGGGTGAAAGAGCGGAGCATCGATGTTGAGTGGAGTCCGCGGTCCCGGTGGTCGTCGTTGCACGTGATGAGCATCTGCCTTGGCCAATTCATGGGCCTCCTACAGCTGTTGGTTCTTTCTGGGCATCTGCTGGTTGCCGTCGTAATAATCCAGGCCGATGTCGCGCGGTCTGTAGGGGTCCATGGCCTGGTAGAACTGCCTCACGTTATCCTCCAGCTGCCAGTCGTTGGCTGCCACCGGCGACTGGCCGAACCTGAGGTCCAGCTGCTTGCTTAGTGCCTCAGCTATCGCCTGGCACATACGCGGCGGGTATTCCTCTGCAGCTGTGGTGCGCCAGTTGCCCTCGTGGTCGACCCCTGAGAGCTCTGCGTGGAGCCTGGGAGCGCGGTGGCAGCGGCCAGCTCCAGGTAAACGTCGAATCGCCCTCTCGAGCTCGGGGAACGCGACGGCCATCAGGGTTGTGGACTTCTGTGACGGCGCTCCGCAAGTGCACTGGTCGAAGCCGACTTTCTTGACCCCGCGCTGGCAGCGTAGGTGGGCCGTCTCAGGCAGCCGCCAGCTGATCACCATGTCGTCTTCGCTGCTTTCTATAGGATGCTCCAACATACATGGGATGCCGTAAGTCGCGCATGCGTACATGTAGAGCAGCTGGGTCCTGCATAGCCTGTTCCCCATTTTGACGTGCTCCTTCTCGCGCCTGCTCGGGTACGACAGCACCCATAGGCTAGAGGCTGACCGTAGTGGCCGTGGTGGACGTCCACGACACTGGTTGGGAGGTAGGTGCCGAGCCCTGCTCCGCGTCTCATAGGGCGGGCCACCTAGCACACCTCCCACTCGGCCTTCTCTCATGAGTTGGAGTCATAGCGAGTTGGCTGCCTCGCTGGTCAGGTCGCCGTGTATGCTGTCGTTCGCCACCTCAAGACTCAGCGTGTATACCGTGGATCCCGCAGCATGGTGTATGTTGTGTCAAACCAACTCTGGATGTCGCCTTCGCGCCTTCTGCCGCTGAATAAACGTAATATGTAGATGCTGTCTGCTCGTGGAGGTCGGCTAACGTGGGCCGTGGCGGGCGGTGGTGTGTCGATGGTGGGCAGTTCTGGCAGTTCGTCGCTGTCGATTCGGTCTTGTAGCTGGTCTCCGTCGTAATCAAGCTCAGGAGGCTGAACTTGTACGCAGGGACGATCCGCCCAGTCGACCGGGCCGCCAGCATGGCGGTTAGCTCGCTGACAAGCCCTTAGCAGCGAATATGCTGCTCCTCTGGCGACAGTTCCTGGGGCCGCGTCGCACGCCAATGCCGTCGACGCCGCTGGACTTTCTGCAGATGCTTGACCAGACGGTTGTACGTGTGGAACTGCACCCCGCACGCCACGCAGATGGTGCTGGTTGCCCACGCTGTTGGGTGCGATCCCGTTGGGTGGTACCTGGTCATGTGGACCCGTAGCTGCTGGACAGAGGTCTCCGTCTTTCCGCGCTCGTAGCATATGCATTGTTTATCGGCCGTGGGTGCATGGCCTGGTAGTGCCTCCACGTGATAATTCTGAGTGCACTGTTGTAGTTGCCGCCTCCATCGGTCACGGTGATCAAGGTCATAAACCTGTTCCCTGCCTCGCCGGCAGGCTCTCTTCGTCGCGTGGAGGAAGCTGGCGTATTCAGACCTTTCCCAGTCTTTCCATTCGTCCAGGGTGTAGCTGCCTCCTCGTTCTTCGGGGCCAGTACGATCGCGAAGCCAGCCCAGCCTTGAGAAATTAGCCGCCGCAGATGGAAGGGGGCCTGAATTGAGTACTCTCCCGAATAGACGAACCCGTTCCAGCCTCAGTAGTACGTCGGGGGGCATTCGGTCTACACCTTCCAGGATCTGGATATTTGTGACTTCGTTCCGTTGCCTCATCTTCCATGTTATCCTCTGTGCCGCCGCATCGTTGACCACATGTTGGGCATTGAACTGCCTAGCTTGGCCTGCGGTGACGATCGGCCAGGCCCCCGCGTTGTAGAGTAATTTCGAGAGCACCACGCTGTCTGCCAGCGTGGCCTTGTGGCTTGAGCTCAGCGCTGCTCGACGGCGCACCTCGCGGTGCAAGGGTCTAGTGGACGCCGAAGCTGTAGCCGCCTTTACCGACATATCCACGCCTGAAGGCCCGTCGTCCGTGATGTAGATGTAGGTCCCCAGCAGCTTGTATCGTCTTACTGCCTCCACCTTGCTGTTGTCCATGGGGACCGCGATTGACCTGTCCTCGCCGGAGAAGAAGTCCCTCTTGGCTTGCCTGCTGCCTGGGCCTCCACAGTGTACTAGCGCCTGCGTCTTGCTGAGTTGAAGCTTGAGGCCAAACGCTGATGCTGCGCAATGAACCGATCCGCAGACTGCGCTTGCATCTTCGCGCACCAACTCAGGGCCGGTGAAGGTATGCATGGAGGTGAGATCGTCGACGAAGGACCTACCGCGCGGCTCGTGCTCCTGCAACTCGCCCTGGTCGGGGTCGCTGGGACAAGAGAAGCTTTCCCCCAGGTGCTCGCCTGTCGCTCGAAGGCCTCTTTCATGAAATATTATGTCGAGCAGCCTGTGGACACGGCTGAAGCACGCGTTGAAGTCCGCGTCCGCCAGCGGGGCTCCTGGCCATTTGCCCTTGTGGGGGGCCATCACTCCTTCAGCGTGTCGGTGTGTGGTCCAGCGTGTGCGGTATCCCTCTGCGATGAGTGCAGCAAGGTGCGACCCCTCGATGACCCTGTCCGATATGCCAGGACTGGCCAGTAGGTGCTCGAGTTGTGGTTGGGCCCAGAGGGGTATGTCGATGCCTTCCAACACTTCCTTTAGCTCTTCTTCTTCTCCTGTACTCCCATGAACCAGTAGGACCACCACTGATTATAATGCTTCCTTGAGGTCAGCTAATCATGAAACATTTGCCCTGGTGCATGTTCCGCTCGGTGAGTAACCGCGTCGCCAGCACGACCATGTCCGCTCCGCGCTTTGGCCGGCCGCAAACTTGCACGTACTGAAGGGCCTTGGTCAGCACTGTGTTGAGCATGGTGCGTAAATATCGATGATGGTGCTTCCCAAGCACGTTGTTAAGTAATAATTCTCGGTAAGCTGTCAGTAGTCTCGCATCTCCTTTCCCTTTCGGGATCGCAACCCAGTCGCCTCCCTCGAATGCCAAGGGCTCCCTTACTTGGGTGGTCACCTAGGTGAGTAGCGGATGCAGTAGGGCTGCGACTTCCACTGGAGCTGCTCGTAGTACTGCGTTCGCGAGCTCGTCCTGCCCACACTGCGCTCCAGCCTTGGCAGTCGCGACCTGAGCCTGGCAGGCGTCGAGGGGCATGACAAGCGTGAAGCCGAGCTCTCTTTTGAACGGCCTGGCTTTGCTGTCCTCGTTGTACTTTGCTGCCAGGCCTTCTGCAGAGGTCATCTTGCCAGCCTGCACCTTCGCGAAGTGCTGGAGCTCGTGCGTGGCGATGTCCACCGAACTCTCGAGTACGTTCCCATCAGCGTCCAGTCGCGCCGGGCGAGCCGCAGGGAATCTGGATTCGCGTCCTCCATACCTGAGTAGTGCATGATACTGCCTCCACTGCGCTGCCGAATCGTTCCTGGGCTTGGCGTATGCTGCGCTGGCCGCCAACTGACTCAGGAATGCAGTCTGCTCCTTTTTTCTGCTGATTGTGCGACTGCCTGTCCCGACAATGCAAGACAAGCTGTCAACACCATGGCGTGCTCGAGCGGGTGCGAACGCCACTCGACGAATTCTTTGGCGTGCTGTCGCAGTTGATGCACACAGGGTTGGACATCTTCCCGTCCAACTTCCCGAGGGATAGGTTCCGTATGTATGTCGCCTTCGAGCGCGGACTTGGCATGGGAGAACAACTTGCCTGGGTTGTCCTGTGGTCACCTTCTGCAATGCCAATCGGTGGACACGGCGCGCAAACCTCCCTGCCCTGACTAGGCCTAGGGCAACCAAAAGCTTGAAGCGCCGCGCCGTTGATCGTCTTGGTTCCCGTCTCGCAATGGGTGTTGACATCCTCCGCCCACGGGATGGTGGGCGCTTGCTTCAGGATCGACTTGAATACTGCTTGCGCCTCTGGGTCCTTGAGCTTGGTCATGTCTGGTCTTGGACCCGCGGACTTGTTGAAACCATTGGCCGTCCAGTGGGGCGACGCAAGTGCAGGCGTGTGATGCTATGATGTAGCGCCGCGACCGACTCCAGGCTTGGGTTGATGATTCTGTAGCACACAGGGCCAAACCTTGCCCAACCATTATTCAATCGATTCTGTGCTTCTGACCTTGGGACCGACATGCGCGCGAGAACTTGCCCCACTGTCTCGGGTAGTGTTGACGGCCTCCATGCCCGTAGCTGCTGCGAATGCGATAACCCTTTTACCGTTGTCATTCGTTGGCTCGGAACAGCCCCGGCCGCCAATGCCTGGTGCCTCGTGGTCGCCCAGGTGGCCGCTGAGGTCCCCCATGGAAATGTCGACCTTGTGTCTTCTTACTGCCTGAATGCCGCGTGCCAGGGGGCGTCCTTGATTTCGGCTGTGCTTTCTTCGTGGGGGGCGTATGCTGCGCCCGTGCTTGCTAGCTTGGTCTTCAGTACTAGTAGGCGCTCGTCCTGGTGCAGCACGATGGCGTCCTTGGCACTCAAGTGTTTTGCCATTGCCTGGGTGGTGATCGGTAGCGCCGCGTTGAGCCAGATGTCGCATCCCCTGTTCGGATTTGTGCTCCCTGATGAGAAGCACGCAATGTCGCCGATTGTGCGCGCATCTGGGGTGGACTGCTTTTTCTGTATCGCCGCGATATGTAGCCCCATGTCCGAGAACTGCGGCGGGAGATGCGCCGTCTTCGACAACGTAGTGGCACCTTTGCCCTTGCCTGTCTTCTTCTCGTTCAGGAACGGGACTTTGGCGTTCAAGGGCATGGATCTGAATTTGCACGATCGCACCTCCAGCTCGGCCTTGACTCTGGGCTCCTTGGCGTCGCGCACGAGGGCCTTCGGGTTGGCGACGGGCTGCGTGGTCTCGATGACGAAGGACTCACGAACCAGTTGCGGGTGCGCTTGTCTGTGGTGAGCTGGTGCTTCGCGTTTCCATTCCCAGGATAGGTGCCGATTAGCAGCAATGGCCTCAACTGCTTGGTAGTTCAACTCCATGAGGTGTCTATGCCCAGCGAGTTCTGCCACTCCATCTGCCAACTCGTTCCAGGGGGGACCGATGTGAGAGTTGATATGATGCCATGCTAGTTGCCCTCGTTGTGCGAGAAGTCCTGAAAGCTTTCTAATTGCAGAGCCCAGCTTGGGGTGGACATGGCACTGAGCTGTTCCGCAGGCCATGTTTATCGCGTCCAGCGCGTCTGGCGTTACCTCCACGGGCGTTGTAGCATCTTGGCGGAGCACCCACATCAGGGCCAACAAGGCCGCTGTAAACTCCGCAGTGTAGGCCGTGACTTCCTGTTGGCGCACTCGGTCGGCTGTAGATTCAACGACTTTCCCTGCCAAGTACCCGCGGAAGCCGAATTGACCACGGCGCGCGGTGTCAGTAGAGTACTCGTCGACAACCACCACCGGCCATGCCGCAGTCTCTGGCGTGCCGCCGTAGCTGCCGCCCGTATAGATGTGCAGCCGCTGTGCTTCACAGTCCTGCCTCGGAAAAAGCTCCAGTGCAAGATGGGCCATGCGATGGAGGTCGTCTTGGGGCAGCTGGCGGGATAGCCCCAAGCTGCCGCTGGTGCGGAGCATGTCGGTTGCTGGTACTTGGCTGCGCTCTGGCATTCTTGCTGGGTTGCTGTTCTGTCCTTGATCAGCCGCATAGCCGAGTGACTGGCAGCGTCTGGAGCGGCTGTCCGCCTGTATGTACTGAGGACTGTATTCGTCGTGGTTGCTGTGCGCTGTGGGGCAAGAATTTCTCACGTCGGTCGTAGCTGGAGGTGGTGCCGGGGCTGTGAGTGTCGCGGGTGACGCCAATGCTGGTCTGAATGAGCCGTCGTAGTCGTGTGCTGGCTTTGCTTGAGCATCGCCTTGGTGCCTTGTTGGGGTTGCATGTTGGACACCATTCTCCTGTGGGTGCCTGCCAGCGTCGCGGGAATGGTACGCGACTGCTGGTCCCAGCCTTGGCCCGCGACTGATGACACCCTGCCCACTTCCATTGCTGCTGTCGCTGTTGCTGCCTCCTGTGCGCTGGTCGGTTTGTTGCGGTGCTTGCAGTGTGCTGGTCGGTGCAATCATCATTCTGTCCTGCGGAGTAGGAAGCTCCAAGCCAACGTCCAGGCTTACGGATCGGGGGCAGTACGGTCACTGTCGGCCTCCATCTGCCTGTCGCGCTTGGCCCGTGTGGTGGAGCTCGGTGGTGTGCGGCCCACGCTGGGGTCGGGTTCGGTCTCGCTGGTGCTGGTGTTGCTGCCTCCGATAGGACAAGTGATGCAAGTGGTGCAGCTTGTGTTTGGTCGCTTGCTCGACTTTCGTTCTGCTGCTGCCTCATGCTCGGCCGCCAAGCGCTGGCGTGCTCTGGTACTGTCAGCGTCGCGGGACGTAGCCACGACTACTGGCCTAGAAGTTGCGGCTACCAACTGTACCGCCAGCGGTTGCTCTGTCGTTGTCGCCAACCCTTTGCGCGACGCGTCCTCAGCACCGGTTGCAATAATGCGACCAATAGCAGTGCCGCGGGAGTGGTTCGTGGCTGCTGCTTCGCCGTCGAAATCCTGACCTTGATCGCTGTCCCTGTGGGGGTTGGATGGACTGAGGGATTGAAATGGGTTGGGCGACAACCGTGTACCCTCCCGATCGGCGCGTGGCTCTCGACGTCGTAGGCGGTTTTGTTGTTTGCGTCTCTGAGCCACAGCAGAAGCCCTCCTCCAATACTTCCCAGTTTGGTCTTCTTGCTCATGATCGCTGCCTGGCGGGCCAATGGGGAAGGTGCTTTGCGTGTCCTCGATGTCCGTGATCTGTTTTGCGCCGATTTGTTGGCCGCGATCTGGACAGGATCTTCCCGCGGCGAGGGCAGCCGGTAACGCGTCCTCGCAGCCTCTCGGGCTCATTGTCTGGGCCCTGTCCCGCGCGGGCTTCTGTCTTTGCCCGTGAGGCAATGCTCTGGCTGAAGTGCTGCCAGGCGCCCCTTGGGGCGCGGCAGCAGGCCTGCTTGGCCTGGGTAGTGTCGCCTTAGCCCCTCGAGACCTTGGCGAAGGTGTCGGCGCCTGCCGATTGCTTCTGCTGTTCGGTGTCCTGCACCTTGCAAGCTCTGCTGCGGCCTGCCCCCCTGTCGGTGGGGTGCCGCAAGACCTTCTACCATTCGGGCTGATCCGCGCTGTGTGATTTGATAATATACGAGGAGAAGTAAGCAACATGCATGGACAAACACCAGCTGCAATGCATTCAACATGATGAGGGTAGCGCTGGGCTGGGGCTTTGCAGTGGGAGCCCCCGCTGTCTTGATGAACATCATCGCCTCGCCAGCTCCCAATGCGTCCGCCGTTGGGCCCCGATGCTTGCCAACTCCAAGAAGGATGTGCATTGAGCCCGAATCTGCTCCATCCTGCCGCGTTGGCCTCATCGGCCGATCCCTGACGGTGACTTCTGTCACGCGCGTCCCTGAGGTTCGCGGCGCTGCTGGGCCGCCTCGCCCCCCTGTGGGGGCGTGGCGGTGCCTGCTGCTGCCAGCTCATCGTCTCCAGGGTCTGCAGGGGAGGAAGTGTCGGCACTGGTGGCCCTGGCCTCGTCGCTTCTGCGGGCGACGCGGCCGCGAAACCGTGCTATCCCTGATTCGCCTGAGTCGATGCGCTACCCCTTGGCCGCTCCGCCCCTGGGGGGCGTCGGGAACTTGGGCGCCGGCTCAAGGGGCTCCTCGGGCAAGAAGCTTGCTGCTGGCGCATCGGTGAACTGCCTGGTGAGCACGTCGATGTTGTCATACTGCCGCATGACACGGCCGCCTGTCACTTCGCCCGCTGTCTGATCCCTCGCTGCAGGCTGCGGAGTGAGAGCGAACTTCTCCCTTGCCGCCGCGCTGCGTGGTAACTCGTGAGCGCTCGCTGGCAGAAGCTGCGTCGGCGTCAACGACATGTCGCGCTCCTCCCTCGGGCTGTCCGGGATGTAGATTGTGGGAGGTATCTCTTCCGCCCTCGACGTGGCTGGCTCTGGCTGCTCGGTTGGGATGAAACTGGCCCTGGACGTTGAGGCGAGGTCGTTATCGGCATCGTTGCCGCGCTGCTTGCCAGCCTCGACGTGTTGTCCTGCCGAAGGCCCAGGCGGCGACCACTGTGTAGATTATGGGATTGTCGCCTCCTCTGAGCACTCCTCAACTGCGCCTGGAGGGCTGCCGGAATCACGAGGTAGACCGTGACCTTGATCCATGTGCTGCTGCGGTGCAGGTTCTGCCTCGAATGCTTCAAGTGCCCGCCTCGCTTCATCCTCCAGCACTTCCGCCTCCCACTGCCGCTTCGCCCCCTGCTCTTCTCGCAGCTGTGCAAGCGCCTCCCTGCTGCGTCTTTCTGCCTCCATTGACTGTGACGGCCTGTCTGGGCTGCGCCACCTGCCCCCCGCCCCCCCCTTGCCTTTGCATCTGCGTCGTCGCCTCTGTGCCTCGCTGGGGGGCGAGCGACTGGGCGCGCGTGCCCTGGCCGCGAGGCGTGCCTCAGCGGCGCGTGGTGGCGACAGCTGCTCATGGGGGGGCTGCGGCGTGTGGTCTCCTCCTCTGCCTTGCTGCTCCTCCTTCTGCCCCGCCTCGTATTCTTGTGCCGCCGCCACATAGTCGCCTTGCGACGGCTGTGACTCTGGCAGCTGACCTTCTTCCGCAATGCACTTTACCGCCTGCTTTGTGAAGTCGTAGCTCCCCCAGTTGTCGCCCCTCATCTCCGCGTAGAGGTCGCCCGTCGCGCGTTGCTCCTTCGCTCGGCCTGCTGAGGGGGCCTCCAAGTGTTTGTGCTGCACCTTGAGCTGGCCCACTTCCGACTCCTCCTTGCAGCCTTGCTCTCTGATAGCTGCGAGCTCCTCATGTAGCTGCTGGCTGTGCAGGAGGCCCTGCTGGTGGGAGTCGTGGATGGCCTGCTCCCGAAAGACCCTCTGCTGGCTGGCAAAGTCCGCCATCTCCGCTGCCTCTACCATGCTGGCTTCTCTGAAGTTCCATGCCCCTGCCAGCTCCTCGTTGAGGGAGTGCCCCTGTCTTTACTTTCCTCTATCTGCTCGCGCAGCTGAGTTCCCAGAGCGGAGACCTCCTGTTGCATGCTGTGGACATGTAGTTGGGCATCGTGCGCCGCCGCCTCTTATTGCATCATCCTGTGGATGAGCTGCTGGGCCCCCTCCGACTGTCTTGCAGCTGCCTCCGTCTCAAATGATCTCGCAGCCTCCTCCTCGCGACAAGCTGTTGACTGCGCTTGGGCCAGTGCCTTCTTCAGGGTCTGGACTCCCGCTGGTGCTGCCAGCTCTGAGCTGGGGGCGCGATGCCACCTCCTCGAGCTGGTTGACAGCTGCGACTCTGATCTCCTCGACCCCCAGGCGAGCTGACCTTCTTATCTGTTCTTCGCGTGCCTCGGCTGCCTCTAAGTGGGCTTTTGCTTGTGCCAGCTGCTGCTGTCGCGAGGCCGCGTCAACTACTCGCTGCAGCTGCTCGGCCGTCGCTGGCGGCAGTATGCCCTTGTCCCTTGCTTTGGCAAGCTCGTGGGCTGAGATCTCCCCTGCCTTCTGCTCGGCCTCGATCCTCGTCCTGGCTAGCCCCTCCTGGTGTGCTCCCCTCATGGGTCTGACCCTCTCCTCGAACGGCGTCTCGCGTCGCTGGAGCTGCTGGCGGTGCGTGTCTGCTGCCGCGGCTGACTTGGTGACCTCGTGCTGCGCCTGCTGCGGCGCTCTCGCGGCCCCCTGCCTTGCCTGCGCGAGCTCCCTATGCAGCTGCTCTGGCGGGGCCGCTGGCGCTGCGTGCGCCGCCCTGCCCGCCTCAAGTTGCGCGCGCAGCCCTTCTGCGCGCGGCCTTTCGGCGGCGGCCCCGGTCTTCGCGTGGTCGTAGGCAGAGTTTTGTGTTCGGCATCTGGTCTCCAGATCCATCGAGTGCTTCTGCGAGTGGTCGAACCCCTCCAGAGCGAACTCACGCCTCATGGCAGCAACTCCCCCCAGGTGGCGCCCCTTCATCACGGCTTCCTCCTCTCGGAACTGCAGGGGCGCATCACCTTGCTCCTTCGCCGCTAGCCTGAGCTTCGCTTGCTCCACATTGCGGCGCAGGGCTTGCTCCCTCGCCGCGCGCCTGACCTGCTGGATCTCCGCCACGTAGTGCTCCTCAGCCTCCTCGCACCTTCGCTGCTGCTGGGCCCGCTCCGCATTCGCCTTCGCCACCTGGTCAGCGAAGCCCCGGTTGGTGCTGCCTGCGGAGCTGGCCCTTGAGCGTGGCGTACGCTGTGGTGCAGTACTGGGCCAGCCTGCATCATCACCTCCGGCTGCTTCGCTGGCCAGGTTTCGATCGACCACCGCATTGTGGAACTTGTCCCAGTCCAGCGCGCTCCCTAAACCGTCGGTGTCCATCCCCTCGTCGTCGGCGGCGCCGTCGACGGTGGCGTCCGCCAGCGCCGCCCTGACGTCCGAGATGTTGGGCTCCACCTCCTTGAGGTCCGTCGAGGCCTCCTTGACTACTGCTTTCTTGGTCCTCAGCTCGCTCACCGTCTCCTTCCCTTCAGCATGGTCCAGCGCTAGGTCAGTTCCTGCAACTGCTGGTCTGGCCTCCTGGTGACGAGCCGCTGATACTTTACCATGCTGGTTTCGCGCAGCTGCTCGTGGGCGTGGTCACCGGCAGCTTGCTTCGCGAGGACCCGGTCACCCAGCAGTCTGAGGCGCTGCTCCGACGCATTCAGGAACTTCTTGATACCTGCGCGGTCAAACGGCGGCGCCCGTGACTTCGGATGCTTTGTCGCTTCGTCCTGTGTGCAAGGCGCCACGTCGTCAATCACCTTCTGCGCCTTCTGGTCCGCCTTGCTTGAATTGGCCTGGGCTGCCTTCTGTCCAACAGGTTGGCCATGCTTGCCGCTGGCAGCCGCTCCTCTGCTGGTGGCGTTGCGTCTGCGGCTGCCTGCTGCGGCGGGGGAAGACCATGGCAGCTGCTTCTGCTGCTGCTGCTGCTGCTGCGGCTGGTCCCACCATGAGATCGCACCTGCGGTTGCCGAGCTCCACTGTGTCTCTTGCCCGCTACTGCCACGCCCGCGTCCAGTGCGCCAAGCCACGGAGGCTGTTTGATCGGCTGCCTGACCCTTGCCTCTGGTGCCGCCCCCGACTCCTCATTTGCTATGCCACGCCATCGCTGGCTGTGAGGAGTGGTGGCCAGCGAGCAGGGCGGCAGCAGAGGTGACTCGCAGTATGGCCCTGGCGTCAGCCCTTTTGCTGCGCTGCCTGCGGTGCCACGCGGGCTCTGGTCCCTGGCGCGGCCTCTGGCGCCTGCCCCGGCGCTGACCCGTGCCAGGTCCCGCCGCGGGAGCGCCAGGCGGCTGCGGCGATGGCCCGCCGGTGCGCGCGAGCCCCGGCCCAAGGGCAGGCTGGACGAGGGGGGGGGGAGGACGACAACGACCCCGCCCGCCCGACAACGCCGGCTAGCCCTTGAGCCAAAATGGTTACGGACCCTCCTCCTCCTCCTCCTCCTCCTCCTCCTCATCCTCCTCCTCTTCCTCCTCTTCCTCCTCTTCCTCCTCTTTTTCCTCCTCCTCCTCCTCCTCCTCCTCCTCCTCCTCCTCCTCCTCCTCCTTAGGGGGGATTTGGCTCAGCAGGGGGAAACGTCGAGCCAAAATCAGCGGCACATCGCCGATAGCTCGGCGATCCTGGCGGGGGAGGGCGTATCGTGCCTTCCCTTGGGCTGTTCGCCCCTCCCGTCGCCTCCGAATTGACTCCCGTTTCACGGCTCCCGACCTCGGGGGCCTTGCTCGGCCCGCGCCAGCGTCGGGCCGCCGGCGGCGGCGCCCCCGTCGGGCCCCTCCCTCGGCTCGAGCCTCGGCGTCGTGCGGGCGGGCGGGCGGCCTCGCCGATCAGGCCGTTGACCGCCACGCGGAGCGTCCTGAGGGCCTCCGCGGCGTGTGGAGGGGGCGGCCAAACGAGGAGGAGGAGGAGGAGGAGGAGGAGGAGGAGGAGGAGGAGGAGGAGGAAGAGGTGGAGGAGGAGGTGGAGGAGGAGGTGGAGGAGGAGGAAGAGGAGGGGGAAGAGGAGGAGGAGGGGGAGAATGAGGAGGAGGACGAGGAGGAAGAGGAGGACGAGGGGGAGGGGAGGAGGAGGAGGGAGGAGGAGGAGGAGGAGGAGGAGGAGGAGGAGGAGGAGGAGGAGGAGGAGGAGGAGGAGGAAGAGGCGGAGGCGGAGGCGCAGGCGGAGGCGGAGGCGGAGGCGGAGGAGGAGGAGGAGGAGGAGGAGGAGGAGGAGGAAGAGGAGGAGGAGGAGGAGGAGGAGGAGGAGGTGGGGGATTCTCCGAGGAGGCGGTGGCATTGTTTCACCCCCATTTTGATCTCCCCGTCGAATCTTCGACATTTACGGAGAGTGTCCCGTAAATCTACGAACGTTCTGCATATGTTCCTGGTGCATCAATTGCTGCAGTCGATCCTCTGGTCGAACTTTAGGAGTGTGGAACCCAGGTTGGCCTCGCGCGCGCCCCGAAAGGGCGCGAGGTCCAGGCTGAGAGAAATCGGCCGCCGCCGAAATGATGACGACGACAACGCCGACGCCGACGCCGACGCCGACGACGACGACGACGAACGGCGACGACGAACGGCGACGGCGACGGCGACGACGAACGGTGACGACGATAGACGAAGAGCGCAGCGACGACGGACGACGGCGGTGGCGACGTGAGCTGTCATCGCGTGCAGCTCGATGCGCCGACGTCCCCGAGCGCGCCAGCCGACGTGCTGCCTCGCGCTCCACATGATGTCCCATGGAAACTCGCGCTTCCAGCGAGGAGGCCAGCATGCGTTGCGTTCTCCCGCGGTGCAGCCTCTCGTCGGTAACTACATGATCCCTGCGTCCTCCTCTTCCTCTTCCGTCTCCTCCGGCGGCGTACGGTCTCCTCCAGGCCTCTCCTTCCCCTCCCCTCTCCTCTCCCCCCTCCCTCCCCTCCCCGTCCCCTTCCCCCTGCCTTTCCGCCTCCCTCTCCCCTCCCCTTCCCGTCCACGTCCTCGTTCTCCTCCGGCCTGCCGCGTGCCCGCGCAATCCCGAGCTTTCTGGTCGGGGGCCAGCAGACACCTCCGCTGTCCCCTAAAGAGGGCGGCCCGTCTAAAACGGCCCGAGGTATGCTGGCCAGGGCCTGCAGAATCCGTTACTCGGGACCTCCACGGGGACCAGCACGACCACGTAGCCCCCGAAGCCGGGCCGCCGCCGTCGCGTTCTGCGCGCTCCACGCCGGCTCGCGCGGCGCCGCCGGCCAGTCGCCCCGCGCAGCAGCCCGCGCCAGGGGCCGCGGCCAGCGCCCCGCCCGCGTCGCAGCCCACGCCCAGCACTGCAAGTAGCCTGCCCGGCGCCTCCAGCCCTGGTCGGGCTCTTCCGCGGCAGCAGCAGGCAGTGTCCCTCGCGGTCGCCGCGGGCCGTGACAGCCTTCTCTGCTCTGTGCAGCCCGCCGGCACCCCAGAGCTGGCGCGCCACCTGGCGTTGCACCGCGCAGCCGCGCGCCTTGGTGAGGCGCGCGGCGCCAGCAGCCACTACTGCGCCTCTGCCCCCCAGCGGCCCGAACGAGGTCACGCGCTCGCCTGGATACCTTTCGTGCTTCTTGCGCTCGGCCCTGCGCGTAGCGTCGCCTGGGGCCGTCGCGCCGTCTCGTCGCCGCGCGCAGCTGCCGCGGCCATAGTGCTCGCTCGCGGAGCTGGCGCGTGCCTCTGCCACCTGCTGCAGCCAGACTGCACGCGGCAGCGCTCGAGCTCCATCCCACCCGCGCTGCGGGGAGAGCGGCAAACAACAAATTGCAAGGACGGCGACCGCAATCAAAAAACTCACGCCGGCGCGCGGCCGGACCCCCTCGCTGCGTCACCCGGCACAAGGCTCGCCCTCGCGCTCCGGCGCACAAAGCCAAACTAAGAGGCCAGGAGGAGACCAGACGGGATTGTCTAGGCGCTACAGGTGGCGTAGCATGAGGAAGAGGATGATGATGATGATGATGACGATGATGATGATGAGTATGATGATGATGATGATGATGCTGAGTCTGCTGATGCTGCTGATGATGATGACGATGATGATGCTGATACTGATGAGGATGGTGGTGGTCATGATGATGGTGATGGTGAGGATGATGATGTTGATGACGATGCTGATGCTGATGCTGGTGACGATGGTGGTGTTGACGCCAGTGATGATTATGATGATGATGATGGTGATGATTATGATGATGATGATGCTGATGATGATGATAGTGGTGGTGGTGGTGATGAAGACGAGGAGGGCGATGATGATGCTGACTTTTTCCTCGACGTCAGGACCAATATCTGATATCAAAATATGGTATACACTGAAAACAGACTTGAGAGATCCATCGCAGAGAGCCGACTGTCTCGTGTTGCCCCGCTTGGGCCAGACTGCCAGGGTGCTGCTCGGAGGGGCCTCCTGCGCAGCGCGTGCCTAGCAGCGTCGAAATGCTAGCTGAATAATATTGGCCGCTTCGTCTTCGGCAATTGAACTCAGGTGGGGTGAGGCCTCCACCTCACGCAGCTCCTCTGCATGTGCTGGCACGGCAGGGGGGGGGGATGCACGACAGAGGAGGGCGGGATGTGACCGTGACCGTGCTGCTACTGGCAGGGAGGCTTTAGCCTCGAACAAACATTGACACGGCGTGGACTCGCCTCCTCTGCGCTGTGGCCTGCGCTGTGGCGTGCAGGCTCGCTCTGGCAGAAAGACAGGCTCGCTCTGGCAAAAAAAGGCGGGTTCACTGCTCGAGCGTCTCTAGCCAGTGGCCTACCTCCTCCTCGGGCCAGCCCACTGGGGCCACGCCTCGGTGGTGGACCGCCTGGCCCTCCCACATGGGCGCGCCGATCACCATCTTCTGCTTGGTGTCATCGTAGCGGTGCCCGAGCCCTTCGAGCCCTGGGAGGGGCCCAGTGGGAGTCGCCACGTCGCTCTCCGCTTGGGCGTCGCCCCCCTGTCCAGGGAGAGTAGGCGCAAAGGAAACGTGAGCCGCTCGGATCGCCCGCGTGGGCGCTGCATATACTGCTGCTGGGCGCTGTGCTGCTTGTAGCCGTCGAAGTGGTCGATGTTTAGGTCTGCGTCGTAGGTCGCTGCCCGCGATGTGTTCCACCGACTGGCAGTTGGGCGCGCTTGCATCAGGGGTGTCCTCGATGGCGGGCGAGGGGCGGCATCTGGATGGCGCAGGGCGCGGCGGGGGGGCACTTGGAGTGGCCGAGCGCGTGGTAATCCGTTCCTGGCACGACCCGATGTTGCGCTCGAAGGTGGGGTTTGTCTCGTCGTCGGTGTCCGCCCCGTCGCGCGTTGTCGCCGAGAGGAGGGAAGAGGTGCTCGCGCTGGCCTCGGGGGGGGCCCACTGATCCATCTTGACAACTCGGAGGGCCTCCTTGTCTTTGCTAATCTCGGCGTAGGCGTCGTTGAAAGAAGACGCGCGGTGGGCGCCCGTCTGGAGCCCAGCAGCAAGTAGGCCATAGTCCCAGCGGATGTTGTTGTTCGTGATGTTGGCGCCGCTGACAGGCATCTTGATCTGCATAATCATGGGGATGTGGTCGGCAGCATGTAGTAAGCTACTTAGCTTGGTGTGGATCTTCCAATTCAGCTTCACGTGCTTCACGATTTCCATGAAGTTGTCGTGGCCGATGAAGTAGTTGATGCTTGATCTGGCTTTGTTGTGCCCGTAGTAGGTATTGCCGACGTCGATGTGCATGTTGATGGCTGTCAGCTGGTGCGTCAGGAACTTGTCGTGAATCAAGCGTCCGAGCTCGGTCTCGTCGCTGGGTTGGTAGCTGCCGATTGCGTCGTCGGTGCGGCGCTGTTGTGATCGTCGTCCTGGCCCTTGGTTGAGGTCCGTGGACAAGATGGGCATGGCGCGAATAGGGATGTCGGTATGCGCCTGCGGTACCCAGCTCCATGGTCGGCGGCATCCTGCTTTCCAGTGTTGGTAATGACCTGCTCCGTTCGGCCGCGGCGGGGAATGCGCAGCAGTGAGTCGAGAGCGGAGCTGGCCTCGATGAAGCTCGACGGCACTCGCGCCCCGTAGGTCAGATTGTGGGGGGTGCCGTACCGTGTCGATATCTATCTTGCGGCTTTGGCGCTTGGATACTGCGATGCTGCGGCTTTCTGAGCTGCTCGTGCGTGCCCCGCGACCCCATCCGAAATGGACCCATGTATGATAGCGGCGGTCCTCGAAATCCTGCGGGGCGTCGGTAGTGCACTGGCGGATCTTACTGCCTGCGTACATCATAGTCTGATTTGCACGGCGTGTGTCGGAAACGTGGTCGAGATGCACTGGGACATCCAGTAGTCCTTCGCGAGCTGGGTGTGGATGTAGTGGTCCAGGTGGCAAGTCACGTTCGGCGTGCAATTGTTCCACTAGTAGTAATTCAGGAGCCGCGTGGTGTGATCCTGCATGTGCTGGCCCTCTGTGTTCTGCCTCGGTGTCCTCGGTCTCCGCTCGGTGCAGGTGGTTCCGAATGGCACCCTCCATGGAGCCGCCCGCGTCACACTTGTGCAGTCCTTCCAAGATCGCCAGCGCGAAGGGGGGCGCTGGCGACCCTATCTCCTGCAGGCGTTTCTTGTCATCTGGGGTGTCGCTCTTCCTGAGGGGGGAGTCCAGGGTGTACTTGTAGCCTTCGATCTCCTGCGTGATGGCTATGATCCCTGGGAGCTCTTTCCTCATCGTGTAGGTGTCCGTATTGTTGCTGCCATTCAGCCTGGTCTTGTGCGTCGTCTGAAGCAGCATGTGGCAAGTCACGTTCAGCGTGCAATCGTTCCACCGGTGGCAATTCAGGGGCCGCGTGGTGTAGTTCTGCATGTGCTGGCCCTCTGTGTTTGTGAGGATGTTGAAATTGAAGCTCAGCGTCCAGTAGTTCGGGGTCAGCGTGTCGCAGTCCTGCCTGTGCTGGCCCTCTGTGTTCGTGAAGATGTTGAACTTGAAGCTCAGCGTCCAGTCCTGCACGTAGTGGCCCTCTGTGTTCGTGAGGATGTTGAATTTGAAGTTCAGCGTCCAGTCGTTCAGGGTCGGCGTGTTGTAATCCTGCATGTGCTGGCCCTCTATGTTCGTGATGATGTTGGAGTTGATTTTCAATGTCCAGTAGTCTTTCGCAATCTGGGTGGGGTAGTCCATGTGGCCAGTCACGTTCAGCGTGCAATTGTTCCACTTGTGGCAATTCATGGGCCGCGTGGTGTGCCTGTGCTGGCCCTCTGTGTTCGTGATGATGTTGAAGTTGAAGCTCAGCGTCCAGTAGTTTTGGTTCAGCGTAGCGAATCCTGTGCTCAGCAGGTGCGCGGCGCCCGCGCTCCGGAGCACGGCCATGGCGGCCTGGCGGTGTGCGGGGTGTCGTCAAGCGGCCCCCTGCCTTTTGGGCATGGCAATGGGGCGGCGACTGGAGGCCACTGCTCCATCAATGGCCTGAGCGCGCGGCGGCCTTTGATGATGCTGATGATGATTGTGATGATGCTGGTGATGGTGATGGTGATGGTGATGGTGATGGTGATGGTGATGATAATGATAATGATGATGATGATGATGATGATGATGATGATGATGATGATGGCGATGATGCTGATGATGATGAGGAGTGGGAGGAGGAAGGAGGGAGGAGGAGGAGGAGGGAAGGAGGAGGGAGAGGGAGGAGGAGAGGAGAGGGATGAGGGCCAAGGAAAAGGGGGAGGATGGGGGGGTTTATCTATCGTGGCCCGAGGCACATGCGCGGACGAGCGGGGACCGGGGGGTTGTGCTCGAAGAATCGCGGGGGCCATGAAATCTGCGAGATATTGTGGCCCCTGCCATGATACCCCTCTAATCCTTTCAGCCCAGTTTGGACAACCTCAAGATGGGGTCTCGACGATCTGGGCAGCATGGCCGCCAATGAGCGGCCGTCGCGCGCATCGGACTCCCTGAGACCGTCGCAGAGACAGGAAATCGAAGAAACACCAGTGACGTAAGAGGATGAGGAGGAGGAGGAGGAGGAAAAGGAAGAGGGGGAGGAGGAGGAGGAGGAGGAGGAGGAGGAGGAGGAGGAGGAGGAGGATCATCACGTAGTTTGGGGCGGAGTCTCAGTCCACCCTACGGCCCATATCACCCTGTTGTGATTGGCCTTCTCTGTCTCTCTCTCTCTCTCTCTCTCTCTCTATGGCGGGACAGGAAGTCCGCCAGTCTTTCTGGCGGGCATTTGAACGTGGAGACAGCAGAGAAATTCGAGCGCGCGTGCTTTCCCACGCACAGAAAACGCCACTGGGTTCCGTCGCATGGGCGTCTGAACCCCCCTCCACAATTCCCTGCCAGCTTCACACACTTGGATTCACTGTGCTTACCACACCTACTGCATGCTAGGATGAAATTGAATCCTGTGGTGGCCTCTGAAACAAACAGCTGATGCCCGTGCGGGAAATCAAGCAGGGCCGAACATTCATTGTGGTATCCTTGACAGGCTTCAAAGTCTTGTCTTGAAAGCCTTCTGCGCAGGAGGAGGAGGACGAGGAGGAGGAGGTTGTTGGGGACGGGATTGAAGCTGGTAGATCCATGATATCAGCCAAAATAAAAGGCTGCAGAGTCCGACTCGACACTGCAGGGCGACGGGGCTCTGGTCGACTCGTCACCCCGAGCCTTCACCCAGGGGAGATCGCCTATTTCGAGCCACTATGAATCCTCGTCCTCCTCGTCGTCCTCGTCCTCCTCCTCCTCCTGGTCCTCCTCGTCCTGGCCTCCTCCTCGTCGTCCTCGTCCTGGTCCTCCTGGTTTTTCTCGTCCCAGTCCTCCTTCTGCTCCTCCGTCCTTCCCTCCTGCTCGTCTTCCTCGTCCTGGTCTCTCGTCCTCGTCGTTTTCGCCCACCTGCTCGTCCTGGTTCTCCTCGTCCTCGTCCTGCTCCTCCGTCCCTGCTCCTGATCCTCCTTCTTCTCCTCCACCTCATCTCCCTCGTCCTCGTCCTCGTCCTCGTCCTCCTCCTCCTCTTCCTCTTTCGCATTCTTGCTCCTCCTCCTTCTCCAACTCCTCCTCCTCCACTTCCTCCTCCTCCTCCTCCTCCTCCCTCTCTTCCCGCTCCGCCCACCCTCTCCCTTCACCTCCGCTTGCCCCTAATGCCCCCTCGGTGAATTGATTCGAATACGCGTTCTCCTGGGCCGCTTTTCACCACCCGCGTTTCTTCGTCCGCCGTGTGGCCACTACCGCATCTCGCAATCCACCGCGATTTGGCTTGGCATGCTTATCGGGACTAGCCTCCTGCTGTGGGATTGTCCGGGCGACTGAATGCATATGCGTATATTTGCAGATACGCAATGCACCACCTGTGCGCCGGTGTCCCCTGCGTGTGCTGCGTTTGGGTGGGTGGGGCTGTGAATGGTGTATATGTGTTTGCATGCGCATGTTGTCCTGTTGCGGGTATTGATGTCCAATATTGAGTTACATTGGAGTGTATTGATAATGATGGGTGCGAATCTGAGTCATTGTATTCGTTATGGTTTTGGTCCTGAGTGTGTCTAGAGCTGCCTGAGCATCTTTGCTTGTACCGTCTTTGCTTGGGCTAACCTGGGTCGCTTTGGAGTGATCTCGAAGCCTTGTGGGCAATTTCGGACCTCATTGAGCCCTCCTGTGGTCCTACCGCATCTTCGGCCGTGCTGAGGCCCTTTAGGGAGCGTCCTGGGCAACTTTCGGGTCCTCTTGGAGCTCTCAGGAGCGCTCCGTGGCCCTTCCCAGGAGTCATCCTGGGTGGAGAAAGCCTGGCGGGCAAGACGCACACAAGCGTCTCGAACTTTCCTTGCGTTGTCTCTCCGGAGGCTGGTGGGCGTCTCTGAAGCCGTTTTGGGCCTCATAGGGCTGGCCTGGGGCCTCGTGTGCGCCTCGTCGGCCTTTCCTTACTAGCTACTGGCGTCGTCCTGAGCCGTCTGTCTGCTAATCAGTGGGGAGGACCGATGACCGAAGACGCCGGTCCGGAGAGAAATGCATGCGGCAAGACAGAGGGGGCTGCAAAACGTGTCATCAACAGCGCTGGACAGTGTGCCTTGGGAGGCTGGGGGCCCGACACTTCGACGTAGTAGAGTCCAATGCGCACGGCAAGTTTCGTGTCGTGGTAATTCGTGTGCTGCCCCAGGGAGTAAGTGCGCCGACCTCTCGCCTCGGGCCTCAAGGCCCCGAGGCGCCCGAGGCGCCCGAGGCGCCCGAGTCGCCCGAAGCGTCCGAGGCGCCCGAGGCGCCCGAGGCGCCGAGGCGCCCGAGGCGCCCGAGGCGCCCGAGGCCCCGAGGCGCCCGAAGCGTCCGAGGCGCCCGAGGCGCCCGAAGCGCCGAGGCGCCCGAGGCGCCCGAGGCGCCCGAGGCGCCCGAGGCGCCCGAGGCGCCCGAAGCGCCCGAGGCGCCCGAGGCGCCCGAGGCGTCCGAGGCGTCCTTGGGTCCTCGAGGCGCCCGAGGCGCCCGAGGCGCTCGAGGCGCCCGAGGCGCCCGAGGCGCCCGAGGCGAACGACGCGCCCGAAGCGCTCGAGGCGCCGGTTTCGCCCGAGGCGCCCAAAGCGCCCGAGCCGCCGGAGACGCCCGACATTCGGGCGGGCTGTGTTCAGTCGGGCGGGCGGGCGGGATATTAAATGCAACCCTCAATGCCTGATGTGACAAGCTGCGTTCAGTCGGGCGGGCGGGCGGGACATTAAATGCAACCCTCACTTCTGTGATGGGACAAACTGTGTTTAGTCGGGCGGGCCAGCGGGACATAAAAAGCAACCCTCAAATCTGGGATGGGAGAAGCTGTGGTGTTCAGTTGGGCGGGCGGGCGAGACATTAAATGCAACCCTAACTCTGCGATGGGACGAGCTGTGTTCAGTCGGGCGGGCAGGCGGGACACTAGATGCAACCTTCACTCCATGATGGGACAAGCTGCGTTCAGTCGGGCTGAAAGCCACCCTCGCTCTGTGATGCATCAATGTGTGTTTAGTCGGGCGGGCTGGCACGACATTTAATTCAACCCCCACTCTGTGATGGGACAAAGTGTGTTCAATCGAGTGGGCGGGCGGGACATTAACTGCAGACCTCACTCTTTGATGGGACAAGCTGTGATATTTAGTCGGGCGGGCAGGCGGGACATTAAATGCAACCCTCACTCTGTGATGGGACAAGCTGTAATGTTTAGTCGGGCGGGCGGGCAGGCCTTGACGGGCGGGTCGGGTCGGACGGCTAAACCCTGACGGGCGGGTCGGGTCGGGCTGGCGGACGGACACTGACGGGCTGACGCGCGGGCGGACATTAAGGTGCGGGTCGGGTCGGGCGGCCGGGCGGACCCCCACGGGCAAGTCCGATCGGGCGGGCGGAGCATCAAAGTATGATGCATCATGGAATTGGCGCGTGAGCACCCTATAGAGCGGGTCGGGTCGGGCTGGCGGGCGGACCTCAACGGGCGGAGGACGGCCGAAGTAAAGGCTTGATCAAACTGGATACGGAGAAGGGGCGGGAGGATGATGGGGAGGGCCGAACCCGAAACGCGCGAGCAACACAATAGCCTGAAGCCATCCCAGGGCCCGCCGAGAGCCCCGGAACACGAAAACGCCGAGGAGGGGATCCCAAGCCCTTTGGGCGACAGGTGGTCTAACGTTTTTTTCCTCTTCCGCAACCCTTTCTTCCCCTTCGGGGAGAGGTTTACCCCTCCCCCTACTCCCTCCTCCTCCTCCTCCTCCTCCTCCTCCTCATCATCATCATCATCATCATCATCATCATCACCATCACCATCACCATTACCATCACCATCACCATCACCATCATCATCACCACCACCACCATCATCATCAACATCATCATCATCATCAGCAGCAGCAGCATCAACATCAGCATCATCATCACCGTCATCGTCATCGTCATCGTCATCGTCATCGTCATCATCATCATCATCATCATCATCATCATCATCATCATCATCAGCATCATCATCATCATCATCATCATCAACCTCATCGCTAAACTTATCACTCTCTCTTCCTCCTGTCTCTCCATTTCTTTCTCAATTCTCACTTTCTCACTTTTCCTCGTCGCTTTCTCATCCTCCCCCTCCCTCCTCCTATTCCTCCTCCTCTGTATCGTCCTCCTCCTCGTCCTCCTCCTCTGTGTCGTCGTCGTCCTCCTCCTCCTCCTCCTCCTCCTGCTTCGCCTCTTCCTCCTCCTCCGCCGCCTCCTCCTCTTCCTCCCGCTCAACCCTCTTATTATGTTGCGTCGCCCGCTCTGTCGGACCATGCTGTAGCATCTTTGCCACTTGCTTGCGTGCTCGTTGGGGCATTTCGGGGGCTTCCTTGCTCCGCTGGGAGGTCTCTTAGGGTGTCTTGTGAGCGTCCTGAGGGCCTCTTGGGAGCCTCTTATGGGCTCTTAAGAACCTCCCAGGGGTTCCTGCGGACCCCTTAAGGCGGATAACTCGAAATGTTGTGTTGAGCACTCTCTCTGAACCCAGATGGGAGCGTTCTTGAGACTGTCTTGGCTCGTCTTGGAAGCCTCTCGGGCCGTCATGCAGCTATCTGGGGTTTTATTGGGGCCCTCTTGGGAGTATCCTGGGCTCTCTTGGGAGGGATCTGGGGAGCCTCTGGAGCTGTCTTAGAGCGTCGGCAAACCGAAAAAATCGAGCCCGAGGCGCCCGAGGCGCCCGGGGCCCCCGAGGCGCCGAGGCGCCCGAGGCGCCCGAGGCGCCCGAGGCCCCCGAGGCGCCGAAGCGCCGAAACGCCCGAGGCGCCCAAGGCGCCCGAGGCGCCCGAGGCGCCCGAGGCGCCCGAGGCGCCTGAGGCGCCCGAGGCGCTCGAGGCGCCGAGGCGCCCGAGGCGCCCGTGGCGCCCGAGGCCCCGAAGCGCCGAGGCGCCGAGGCGCCCGTCTCGCCCGAGGCGCCGAGGCGCCAAGGCGCCGAGGCCGCCCGGGGCGCTGGAGGCGCCCGAGCCCCGAGGCCTCGAGGCGCTCGAGGCGCCCGAGGCGCCCGAGGCGCCGAGGCCCCGAGGCCCCGAAGCGCCCGAGGCGCCCGAGGCGCCCAAAGCATGCGAGTCGCCCGAGGCGCCCGAGGCGCCGAGGGGTGGAGGCGCCCGCGGCGCCCGAGGCACGGAAGCGGCGCCCGCGGCGCCGCGCCGGAGGCGCCCGAGGCGCCGAGGCGCCCAAGGCGCCCGAGGCGCCCGAGGCGTGGAGGCGCTGGAAGCGCCCGAGGCGCCCGAGGCGCTCGAGGCGCTCGAGGCGCCCGAGGCGCCCGAGGCGCCCGAGGCCCCGAGGCGCCGAGGCGCCGAGGCGCCCGTGTCGCCCGAAGCGCCGAGGCGCCGGAGGCTCAGAGACCCCGAGTCGCCCGAGTCGCCGAGGCGCCCGTGTCGCCGGGGGCGCTGGGGGCGCTGGAAGCGCCCGAAGCCCCGAGGCCTCGAGGCGCTTGAGGCGCCATAGGCGCCCGAGGCCCCGAGGCCCCGAAGCGCCCGAGGCCCCGAGGCCCCGAAGCGCCCGAGGCGCCCAAACGCTCCGAGGCGCCCGAGGCGCCCGAAACGCCCGATGCCCCGAGGTGCCCGAGGCGCCGAGGCGTGGAGGCGCCCGAGGCGCTGGAGGCGCCCGAGGCGAGGGGTCGGGGCTCTTAATGGCCCAAGGGGGCACCCAGTGCAAGTAGAAGTCGCCGCCGTAACCACATGCTCAAGGCACGACACAAAGACCTGCCTGCTCTCACGCAAAACATGGCATGACTGCACACGAAAGCAGCCGTCCTGGCCGGGCACCTGCACCAAATCGGCAAAAGAGGCACATCGAGCGTGAGCTCCGCACACCCTGATCGCCTGAGATGGTGTGGACACCGACCTGGCCGAGTTCGTCTCGAACAGAGGCGGTTATCACCACCCAGGTGGGTACAAGCACGGCGAGTACAACTCAACCATTGTGGCTGAATGCCGCCATGAGTTCGAAAGATTGAGTGTCGACGTAACCACAGAAAATCAATCCCACCAGCCCTGTGGGCGTCGGTGGTTCAGGGAGTTTCCTCTTCCACCCCTCCTTCTTCCCCTTCGGGGAGGGGTTTGCCCCTCCCCTTACCCCTTCCCCATGGACCTGGACAGGGTGTTTCGCGAGGTGTCGGAGCGTCTAAGATGGCCCAAGTTGGCTCCAAGAGGGCCTCAGGGAGCCCTAGATAGCCTCCAAGACGGCTCAACATAGCGCAAAATGCCTCGAAAAAACTCCAACGATGCTCCAAGACGCTCCAAGACGGCTCCAACTGTCCAAAAGAGCTCCCCAAGGATGTCCCCAAGAAGCTAACATGCTTCAGAACCCTCGGGAAAATCAATGTTTTTGGCGTTGTCGCCTTTGCGCTTACAGTGCCCATCCGAGGCTTCAACATAGCTCCAAGATGGCCCAAGACAGCCCCAACAGGGGCCCATGAGAGTCACAAAACGGCCCCAGGAGCGCCCAAAAGCGCTCCAAGAGGCGACTTCGGGTGCTCAAGAGGGGCGACGCTAAATGAAGCTTCCCCCTTCAGTGATCGATGTTCTCCAAAAGGGCCTCAAGAAACGTCTTGGACCTCCTCTTGGGCCCTGCGTGCGGGCGGGCGGGGCGCCGCATGCCCGCCCGCAGGGCCAAAGAACCCACCAAAACGCCCCAAGAGAGCTCCAAAACACCACCAGGAGGAGGAAGCGGAGTAAGAGCAGGAGGATCAGGAGGAGGAGGAGGAGGAGGAGGAGGAGGGGGAGGAGGAGGAGGAGGAGGAGGAGGAGGAGGAGGAGGAGGAGGAGGAGGAGGAGGAGGAGAACAGCTGCCGATGGTCGGCGCTCTTCGTTCGAGAGCCTGGTGTAGGATGGGCTGGTGGGGATACTTTTTTTTGTCAGCGGCCGCAGGCGAGCGCGCCAGCGGCGAGTCCAGTCAAAGCGGGGCACGCAGCGACACACATTCACCTAAAGCAGCGGGGCACAGCCTCACCTAAAGCGGCTAGGCGGAGCCTCGCGCAGTACCTCAGCGGCGGACCGGCGAGTGGAAGGGGCTGGCTGAAACTGAGTAGTACTGTCAGCGTCAAGGCGTCGGAAGCGGCAGGTAGTCGGGAAGAACGACGACCAGGGACAGAAGCCGAGAAATTATTGCAAGGGCGCGGTGGCCGCAGCCAAGGAGGACCGACAGTCGGAGGTCGAATTGGTGCCCGGTGTGGGCGTGAGCGTTGGCAGGCTGCGAGGAACCAGGGTGGCCGAAGCCGCAAAGCCCGACGGCAGCAGAACGCACGAGTACGAAAAGCAGCCAAGCTGCCGCGCACCAAAATGGCGCGGGTCGCCACGAACAAGTGCATGAGGTGGCGCCAGTAAAGTCGCACACCAAGAGCCCTGAAGAGGGACTGGTGGGGATCCGCGAAGCGTCAAGAATTCTTCTCCTACGGCGGGTTCGCGCTGCGATGACGTCGGCCTTGGTTTTTGAAACCGAGTGGACCCTTCAATCTTGAACGATCGAGGCTTTCCGACAACGCGGATCTGTCGATTTCGGCTTGCTCCGGGCCGCTGGCGGCGTTCAACCTTGAGCGCCCGCGCTGGGGTCGCCACCGGGTCAACGCGGCGCGAGAGTACCGCAGGATAATGAGGGGGAACGATTTGAGGGCTCGGGGGGGAAACATCAAGCTGGACACATCCTGACAGATCGGCGATAGGACCCCAATAGCGAAACCGCACGGTCCTGGGAAGGGTGGGCTGCCAGTCCCCTGTCGGCAATGAACTGGCGACTGGGGGTCGATCCGTTCCCCCCGAGCCAACCCCCCGAACCTCGGGCGCACGCAAACGTGGAGTAGGGATCTGTGAAGCCAACGCCGCCTGATCCACGGATCGGGAAGGCATCCTCTGAACTGTGAAGCCAACGCCGCCTGATTTGGCGACCGAGCGCGCCGCCCCGAAATTACGGAAACGGCAACCGCCACTAATCCACGCGCTTCGATCCATCTCTGTGTCTCCTGGATTGCTGTCCCACATGTTTGCCCCTGCTTATCAAAGCCGTCCACGACGACAAAAACTGACCGAACCGACAAAGAAACCGAAACCGACCGAAACCGACTCAAGCCGCAAACAACCCAGAAAAGGCGCAACTGACGCGGCAACGACGCGACAACGGACCGAACCGAATCGATCGAACGCAACCGACTGCGACGCAGCCGAAGAACCGCGAACGCCCCCAAGAATGGCACGGAGGCGGCCACTCTCCCCCGGGGGCCTTGACAGTCTGTGCTTCGTTGGCCGTGACGGCGCGCGCCGATTCCGCGCGAAGCAAGATCCGTCGCTAACCCGCGCGCCTTTGATTCATACTTTGAACGCCTGAAAACCGACCCCCGCCCCACACACGAGGAACTTTAGACCAACTAGACCGCGCGCGCGGGCCCCCCCCCCGCGGCAGCTGGCAATGGCCTCGCTGACAGGGCGCCTACAGTTACGCACATCCGCCAGCATTGCATAACGTTGACATGCAACATCCATTGTTGTGGGGGCCGCGGCCAACTGCCCATTGTTCATGCTCGCCCCCTACAGCCATCGTGCTACCATCGGAGGCGCTGCATGGGAAGCGAAGGGGCTCGTCTGGCCACGCGAGGCCTCGGCCACAGACGGGCTCCCCGACCCAGACCTGAGGAAGCCCGAAAATCAGATCTCCTCCTGGTGAACGTTCTCTTATTCGGCGCTTCGACGTTGGGCAGAGGGGGGGGGAGAGGTGGGGGCTCTGGCTCTGGACCTCTGCTTAGTGCGACTGGTTGCAACAGTGCATCCTACGGGGGAGGCCTTCACCTGCTTGAAACAGGCGCCAAACACACCCAAGCTCTACTCCATGTGGGGGGGAGGGGGTGCGAGGACCCGCGCCGATCGGCAAAACAATGCATCAGAGAACCATCACCTCCTGAGCCCAGAGCTGTCTGTTGTTTCGACGTCTTGGCCATACCATTGGTTCCGACTGGCGCGGTAATGGCCACTTCTAGAGGAGCAGCACCCGGCATACACATCATCTTTGGGAGGTCCGAGCGGATTTCTTGGATCGGCGCTGGGCCCCCCTGGCGGCGCCTCCAGGCGCTGGACCCCGCTTGGATCGGCGCTGAACCCCTCCAAGGCCGATCGAGGAAATCTGCGAGGACCTCCGAAAGATTAGGCTCATGCAGATTGTTCTTCGAACTTCCCCCCCGATGAGCCCCCCCCGAGGGGGGGGGAGAAGCTCGAGGGGCCGTTGACGACCTGCACCTGGTGGAGGAGGGGGATGATGAGGAGGATGAGCACGATGCCGAGGGGCCTCCTCTTCCTCTTTCCTCTTTGTTCTTCTTATTCTGCTTCTGCTTCTGCGTCTTTTTCTTCCTCGAGCTTCCCCCCCAGGAGGCCTTGACGATCTGCACCTTGTCGTCCGCCGAGACGGCGGCGGCCATCTGCTCCATGCCCTGGCGCCGCGGCGGCGGACAGCCGATCGGTGGGCGGCCATCGAGCGCCTCGGTGTCGCCATCGTCGATGTCGTCGCCGTCGTCGCCGCCGCCGCCGCCGCTGTCATTTTCGTCGTCGTTGAGGCAGGGAGGGAGGAACGAGGACAGAATGCCTCAGAACGGTGCCCTCGGACCCCAGGATCAGCTCCCGCTCGCCTCAGCCTCGACCCCGTCGCGTCGGGCGGCCGCTGGCCCAGGGTGTCCCTATCCCACCCCTCCTGCTCCTCCTGCTCCTGCTGCTCCTTCCTCTGCTCCTCCTCCTCCTCCTCCTCATCCTCTTCTTACTCCTGTTTGACGTTGGTCGAACTCTAGGCATGATACTCGCAGCGTTCGTCGTCCTCCTCCTCCTCCTCCTCCTCCTCCTCCTCCTCTTGCGCCTCCTCCTCTTACCTCTCCTCCTTCCTCCTCCTCCTCCTTCTCCTCCTCCTCCTGTGTGACGTTGGCCAGACTCTAAGCATGATGCTCGCAGCGTTCGTCGTCGTCCTCCTCCTCTTCTTCCTGCTCCTCTTGCGCCTCCTCCTCTTTCCTCTCCTCCTCCTCCTCCATTTCCTCCTCCTCCTCGTCCTCATCGTCGGCGATGTCGGTGTCGTCGTCGATGCGTCGCCGTCAAGGAGAAGGATACACGATAAGACAAGCCATCGCAATAGAACAACAATTCGAAATCGACCGAGGATCGAAACACCTCTGCGCGCTGCTTCGGCATTATTTGTGTGAACGATCCACTCTGAAAGGTGGATGCTCGCGACTGCCATGAGGCGAACGCTTCCTGCTCGCGGCCTCTGTCTTACTTCTGGCCATGACGTAGTCCAAATACATATTTGCAAGACACCTGCAACCTCCACGATCAAATTTACTCACAATCGAATCGAACCCGTCCGACCATGACACATCCTTGCTGCCACCATCTATAATACTTTGGTAGCCTTGTGCCTGAGTGGCCACACCTGTGGACGACACCCCGAGCTTCCAGTCGTGATGATATATGTAGATACCTCTGGATGAGAAAATCACCAACTGCAGCTCGTCAAACACGGAGACCTGTTGGTTGTGCCCCCTCATCTCAACATGCGAAAACCTGACCGCCCAGACAGTTTTCCGAACGCACCAGACGAGCTGTGAAGATTTGCACTCCACGCGAACTCCATCTCGCATCCAATCATACGGTGCTGCGTGTCCTGCGGAACAGGACGAGCTCTGAGGCAGTATACAATCAACCTCTTGAGCCAATCTCTGAAGGACAAGCCCTCGAACTGTCGGGCTCAAGCTTGTCAACGGACAATTACTGTACACATACTGCATTGTATGCAAATTGTGGTTCAAAATTGCAGTGCTGATTCTGTAGTCCTCCAGCGGTAGGTCGACAAGGCGCTCGCAAGCGTTAGTTCCTGCATCGAGCTTTGCGAGAATACTTTCAAGGCCTGTCCTCCAACACATTGTCTTGCCGCTTGTAGTCTATATGACTTGGCCCCGTGATGGCGTTACTATTCCTGCAATGCTGAGTCCAATAATCAGATCGTGCTGGTAAATTCGCCGGCCCAACGGGCCAGAAGCGTGCTAAAATCTCTGGTAACTGCTTTACAATCTTTCTACTTCGCGCGCGCGGGACGGCCCCTGGGGGTTCCCGGATGAAAAGTACACCGGCCCATGCGGGTCAGAGATGTTTTTTATTCTGGTCGTCGCCCTTCAGGCGCTCCAGAGCACGCCAAGAGGGCCCCCGAAGGCCCCCACGACGGTCCAAGAGGGCTCCCAGTCGTCGAGCGATCGGTCCAAGACGCCCAATGTGGCCTTCCCATGGCCCAAGACGCTTTTCAAACGCTCTAAGAGGCCACCTAGAGCACTCCCAAGAGGGCCCCTGGAGACAAAAAATAATGGATTTCCTTTGATGTTTCATGGATTTATCGCCCCGATACGGCCCAGACGCCTCCAAGAGGTCCCCAAAACGGCCCCACAGGGCCCGAAGACAGCCCAAGAGCCCTTCAAGACGGCCCAAGAGGCCCCCAAGAGAGCTCCAAGTGCAGGTCCTGACGAGGCACCCGGACGTGACATTCCAGCTCTCGGCGCCGAGAGGGCTCCAGAAGGTTCAAAGAAGCCCCCAAGAGGCGGCTCGCAAGAGGCCCAAGAGGCCTCCAAAGTGCCCACGGAGGTACCAAAAATACCGCCAAGGGGCCCCCGAGAGGCCTCCCAAGAGACCCCCAGCAGCCTCCCAAACAGGCGCCTTGTCCACGGTCAAGTTTGGCCCCCAAATGCCCCAAGAAGCGATCGAGAGGCCTCCTCCTCATTCTCCTCCCCCCCTCTTTTTCTTTATCCTCCTTCTCCTCCTCCTCCTCCTCCTCGTCCTCCTCTTGCTTCTCGCTCGCCACGAGTACCGTTGACGATTTTGACCCACAACGCACGCACAACGGTGGGACGGGTTCCAGACGCTCTTCAGCGCCCAAGATGCATTCCAGATGCCCAAGATGGTTTCCAAGACGGACCTGGGAGGCCACCAAAGCCGCCAAGATGACCGAATATGCCTCCAAGATAGCCGAAGAGGCCAAGAGGGCCCACAGAGACAAACTTCAGTGATTTGGATCGTGTTCTTCAATAATTTTCACGCTATCGCCTCTGTGAGCAGGGGCCCCCAAGACCGCCCCAAGACGGCCCCAATGGCCCCGAAGAAATCCCAAGAAATCTCGAGACGGCCCCGAAATGGCCAAAGAGGCGACCAATACAGCCCAAGAGAGCCCCCAAACGCCCCCAAGACAAACCCAAGAGGGGGAACACGAACCGACAATTCGAGCCTTGCGCCTGAAGATGTCCCCAGGAAGCCCCAAAAAGCTTCCAAGGCGCGCAATATGAGCCGGCGGAGTAAGTGAAACGATTGAAAGTAAAGCCAGCATGGGTAATTCAGAACGAAGACGAGATGTTCAGCAGAGAACACTTAACAAACGAAAGCTGGAACGCCCACCTACATTTTCGGTTGTAAAAGACATCTGCGAAATCTTGCATTCAATGCGCCGGTCATTGCCGAGCCAATCGCACTCTGCCTGGCACTGAGGTCTTTGACTCCCATCGACGTACAACCCAGGAAGAGGATCTGTTCTCCGCTTCCCATGTTTCAGATAACCCATGACAGCGCGCGCAACAGTTGCTAACACATCACCTCGGGACTTGGGCGTGAATTGCGCGAGTGGTGACCCCTGGTGCAAGTCAGCAGCTTTCGGCGGAACTATTTTCCACGAGCAACTATCACGCGAAGGGGGTAGTAAGAGGGAGCAGGTAACTCTCCTGTTTTGCACGTCTGTGCACCTCATCGCCGTCTCGTTGAAAGGAGCCCTGAACAAAAAAACATATCATATGGCGATGGCTCCGTGGCTGCGTCAGTCACTGACCGCGGGGTGTGCTGACCGAAAGCGAGTCGACATCGATCAACATCAAGTATGCGGAAGCGACCGGCGTCAAATTCTCGGAGCGAATTCTTGAATCGCGCTGAGCCGTACCAGAAATCGCGTGAGCCAAGCATGAGCCAAAATGGCTACGGGGCGCGCTGCTGCGGCAACTGGTCCTCGGCCTGTTGGGTACAATCCGTGCGGCCCCAACAGGGCTCCCCCTTCGTGAAGGCGAGCCTTCCCCTTTACCACTCCACCCGTGGAACAGAAGGACCTTTCCCCGTCATCCCTTCGCATCCCCTCATCGTATCCTCCTTTCCTGGTCATGTTTTCGTTCGCGCTCGTAGTCATGCCCTTTCCACGCACACCCCCCTGGAGACTTACCTAGACTGTGTCGACGACGCGCTGCTGACAACCAGTACAGAAATTACAACGCGTCACAATATTTACAATCCGATCCACAACATACGCCCTGTATGCTGAGCATGTGTACCTTCTCGCCTACATGCGTGCCGTCACCAATCCATTCTGCCCTTCCATAGCGCATGCATATGTACATGTATATGCGCGGCATACTCTTTAGAGTCAGGTTCCCCCTTCCGTATCGGAACGCACATCTGCATGCATGTGCATGTATATGTACGTACATACATTTTAGCAATGCTTATACACAGCTTTTTTATATATACCAATACGACCACCCTTCGGGTGATAAGGAGGTTCGGGGGGGGGGGGAGGAACCAACGTCTCACTCGATCGGTCTCACTATCGATCTCACTATCGATCTCACTATCGTTCTCGCTCGATCGATCTCCCTCGATCGATCTCACAATCGATCTCACTCGATCTATCTCACAATTGATCTGACTATCGATATCACAATCGATCTCACAATCGATATCACATTCGGTGTCACTATCGATCTCACTATCGATATCACAACCGCTATCACAATCAACGTCATCATCATCATCAACAACAACATCAACATCATCACCACCAACATCATCATAATCGGGACACCGTCCTCATCATCAACACCAACATCATCATCATCACGGTCATCAACATCATCGGGGCACCACCGTCATCATCATCATCATCACCATCATCACAATCACCATCATCAACATCATCATCATCAGCAGCTTCGGGACACAGTCATCGTCATCATCATCATCCGCAGCATCATCATCGGGACACCATCATGATCACCATCGATATCATCATCATTATCAGCATTTTCGTCATCATCATCGGGACACATCATCATCACCATCATCTCATCATCATCATCGACATAATCATCATCATCAACATCATCATTCGCATCATCATCATCATCGTAATCATCGAGACACCATCATCATTACCAACATCAGCATCAACATCATCATCATCACCACCATCGGGACGCCGTCATCATCATCAACATCATCATCATCATAATAAACATTATCATCGGGACGCCATAATCATCATCAACCTCATCATCATCAACATCATCATCTTCGGGACACAATCATAATCAACATCATCAACATCAACATCATCATACTCATCATCATCGGGACACCATCATCGTCATCACCTTGATCATCAACATAATCATCATGAGCATCATCATCCTCATCATCGGGACACCATCAGCATCATCATCATCATCGTCACCATTATCCGCATCGACATCATCATCATCATCACCATCACCATCATCATCGGGACACCATCATCATCATATCATCATCATCATCGACCTCCTCATCATCACCAACCTCACCATCATCATCATCATCGTCATCAACATCATCATCAGCAACATCACCATCACCATCATCATGATCATCTCATCGTCATCCTCATCATTATTATCACCATCATCACCATACTCATTAGCATCATCATCATCGCGGGACACCGCGGGACACCGGCGGGACACCGCGGGGCACCGCGGTACACCGCGGGACACCGCGGGACCGGCGGGACACTGGCGGGACACCGCGCGCCACCGGCCGCCCGGAAGAGACACATGTGGTCCAGCCGCGCCTCAGCCACAGGGGCACCGACGGGGCGCCAGCGGGACGCCGGCGGGACACCGCGCGCCACCGGCCGCCTGGCGGAAAATCATTTGGTCCGGCCGCGCCTCAGCCACAGGAGACTTTCCTCTCGCCCGCCCACGCAGCTTCGCCTCGCCCGCGCGCACGGCACGCGCGAACACGAAACCGAAATCGATTTCCCGGTAGGGGGGCTCTCCGTTCCACTTCGATCTCACCCCCTCACCTCCGAGATATATGTTCATACGTGTAAATAAATGTATCCATATATTATAGAACCACTCGTGCGCTCCGCGCGCGCTAAGGTTCTCGCCAATCGTTTGAAAACGTTGGGATCGGAGGACGTCGATTGTCACATGGGTCGTGCTTCTCAAGGACTTCCACAGGGACCTCCACCTACGGCCCTACAGGCAAGGCTCGAACTGCGCCCCCCCCCCCTGGCCATTGCGGCGCGCTCCCTCACGCGCATCGTGCCCACAAGGAACACCATCTAAAAACCACCCTACCACCGCCGCCAGCGCACGTCGCGCCACTGTCGCGCGTTTTCCATGCTCCACATCGGCACGCACAACATTCCTCTAATACTGCGACGCACATTTACCACTTCGTGCGAGATCCGGGCGGGTTCGACGCTGCCGCTGGAGTGCCGCCCGGGAAATTCATGCCGGAAGCCCCAGTTGTAGGTGAGGAGGAGGCTCGTGCCACGCAGCCGAAACCCAACCACCTCGTCCTCCTCGTCCGCCTCGTCCTCCTCGGGGGGCCACGAGTCCTCGCAGGCCTTGTAAGCGGCGGCCGCCGCCGCCTTCTGCGCCGCCCCAGCGCTCGAAGACTCGACCAGGCGAGCATGTGCTTCTACCTTGTCCCTGGCGGCGTTGTCTCTGGGTAGCTCCGAGCGGTGAACGCCTGCTGCTTTCGCTGCCCTGTTCAACGCTTGAACCAGCTTCGGCCGAGTGGCCGAAGACATGTTTCGAACCGAAATAGCTGCGGGTCTGAACGCTGGGGATTGCCCAAACCAAGCGTTTTTTGCAACCACCGCCGCCAACGCACGTCGCGTCACTGTCACGTGTTTTCCATGCCCCACATCGGCACGCTCAACATTCCTCTAATACTGCGACGCACATTTACCACTTCGCGCGAGATCCGGGCGGGTTCGACGCTGCCGCTGGAGTGCCGCATGGGAAATTCACGCCCGAAAGATCCCAGTTGTAGGTGAGGAGGAGGCTCGTGCCACGCAGCCGAAACCCAACCACCTCGTCCTCCTCGTCCGCCTCGTCCTCCTCGGGGGGCCACGAGTCCTCGCAGGCCTTGTAAGCGGCGGCCACCGCCGCCTTCTGCGCCGCCCCAGCGCTCGAAGACTCAACCAGGCGAGCATGTGCTTCTACCTTGTCCCTGGCGGCGTTGTCTCTGGGTAGCTCCGAGTGGTGAACGCCTGCTGCTTTCGCTGCCCTGTTCAACGCTTGAACCAGCTTCGGCCGAGTGGCCGAAGACATGTTTCGAACCGAAATAGCTGCGGGTCTGAACGCTGGGGATTGCCCAACCCAAGCGTTTTTTGCAACCACCGCCGCCAGCGCACGTCGCGTCACTGTCACGTGTTTTCCATGCTCCACATCGGCACGCACAACATTCCTCTAATACTGCGACGCACATTTACCACTTCGTGCGAGATCCGGGCGGGATCGACGCTGCCGCTGGAGCGCCGCCCTGGAAATTCATGCCGGAAAAATCCCAGTTGTCGGTGAGGGGGAGGCTCGTGCCACGCAGCCGAAACCCAACCACCTCGTCCTCCTCGTCCGCCTCGTCCTCCTCGGGGGGCCACGAGTCCTCGTAGGCCTTGTGAGCGGCGACCACCGCCGCCTTCTGCGCCGCCCCAGCGCTCGAAGACTCAACCAGGCGAGCATGTGCTTCTACCTTGTCCCTGGCGGCGTTGTCTCTGGGTAGCTCCGAGTGGTGAACGCCTGCTGCTTTCGCTGCCCAGTTCAACGCTTGAACCAGCTTCGGCCGAGTGGCCGAAGACATGTTTCGAACCGAAATAGCTGCGAGTCTGAACGCTGGGGATTGCCCAGGCCAAGCGTTTTTTGCAACCACCCTCTGGATTAAATTAGCCTGGCGAAGGACCCAACCATATGCAGCTGCGAGTACCGCACGGATATGAGACGAAGGAGGGGGCACGCAAACTAGGCCCCTCTTCTCATAGGCGCCGCGCCACTGGGGCCTTCGGTGGAGCTCCCTATGGGGCCACGAAACGTGTGAAGGGTGTGCCGAAATGGGTGGTGGGGAGGCATGCGGACCCTGCCACTGGGGCCTTCGGTGGAGCTCCCTATGGGGCCACGAAACGTGTGAGGGGTGTGCCGATGGGTGGTGGGGAGGCATGCGAATGGGGCCTTCGGTGGAGCTGGGGCCACGAAACGCTGTGCCGAAAACTGGGGCCTGGTGGGGCTAGGAGGCCTGGGTCATGCGTGGGGCCTTCGGTGGAGCTCCCTATGGGGCCACGAAACGTGTGAGGGGTGTGCCGAAATGGGTGGTGGGGAGGCATGCGGCAGCCACTGGGGCCTTCGGTGGAGCTCCCTATGGGGCCACGAAACGTGTGAGGGGTGTGCCGAAATGGGTGGTGGGGAGGCATGCGAACGCAGCCACTGGGGCCTTCGGTGGAGCTCCCTATGGGGCCACGAAACGTGTGAGGGGTGTGCCGAAATGGGTGGGGGAGGCATGCGAACCAGCCACTGGGGCCTTCGGTGGGGCCCCTAGGCATGCTAGCTCCCTATGGGGCCACGAAACGTGTGAGGGGTGTGCCGAAATGGGTGGTGGGGAGGCATGCGAACGCCTGCCACTGGGGCCTTCGGTGGAGCTCCCTATGGGGCCACGAAGCGTGTGAGGGGTGTGTGGTGGGGAGGCATGCGTGTGCCGGGGCCACGAAACGTGTGAGGGGTGTGTGGTGGGGGAGGCATGCGAACGCAGCCACTGGGGCCTTCGGTGGAGCTCCCTATGGGGCCACGAAACGTGTGAGGGGTGTGCCGAAATGGGTGGTGGGGAGGCATGCGAACGCAGCCACTGGGGCCTTCGGTGGAGCTCCCTATGGGGCCACGAAACGTGTGAGGGGTGTGCCGAAATGGGTGGTGGGGAGGCATGCGTGCCACTGGGGCCTTCGGTGGAGCTCCCTATGGGGCCACGAAGCCCTGCTGGGAGGGTGTGCGACTGGGGCCTTCGGTGGAGCTCCCTATGGGGCCACGAAACGTGTGAGGGGTGTGCCGAAATGGGTGGGGAGGCATGCGAACGCAGCCACTGGGGCCTTCGGTGGAGCTCCCTATGGGGCCACGAAACGTGTGAGGGGTGTGCCGAAATGGGTGGTGGGGAGGCATGCGAACGCAGCCACTGGGGCCTTCGGTGGAGCTCCCTATGGGGCCACGAAACGTGTGAGGGGTGTGCCGAAATGGGTGGTGGGGAGGCATGCGAACGCAGCCACTGGGGCCTTCGGTGGAGCTCCCTATGGGGCCACGAAGCGTGTGAGGGGTGTGCCGAAATGGGTGGTGGGGAGGCATGCGAACGCAGCCGCTGGGGCCTTCGGTGGAGCTGCCTATGGGGCCACGAAACGTGCGAGGGGCGTGCCGAAATGAGTGGTGGGGAGGCATGCGAACGCAGGAGGGAGGAGGGCGAGGAGAAGGAGGAGGAGGAGGAGGAGAAAAAGGAGGAGGAACGCGGGGACCGTCTCTTCAAAACGAGGACCCAACACCACAGGATGGTTGGGAAAAATTGTGACCGGCAGGCACTATGCGAGAGAGCGATCCCCGCGGGTTTCGCCGGTCGGCTGGCCCTCGAGCCTCCACCATCGATGAACCCCGAGATGACTCCAAGGAAGGCCCGTGAACCGAATGGCGGAACGGCTCCGCAGAACGTGGAGCGGTGCAGCACAAAGTTATGGAAATCATCGCACACGAAATCTTTGCCTTCTGGCGGCATGGAAGGCAACCTGAAAGTGCTGTTTGAGGACGTCTTAAGCGAAACGACCACTCTCAGGCGGCATGAACATCGATCTGAAACTTTTTGTGAGGAAGTCCTAAGCAAAATCGCCACTTTCAGACGGCATGGGAGAATTACAGATCGCCCTGGAAGGCGATCTGAAACTTTTTCAGGAAGTCCTAAGCGGAATGCCACTTTCAGACGCAGGCCCCACTTGGCCTTTATAATATTAAAGGGGATGAGGTATGCGTATGAAGCTCCCAAGTCGGCATCAAATCCAACATTGTCCTGGGCCCCATGGCCTAACGGGTGGCCAACAGCGTCTCTCTCTCTCTCTCTCTCTCTCTCTCTCTCTCTCTCTCTCTCTCGAACCCCGCCGTCCCAACTTTTTAATCCAGCGGGTTGACCGCCGCCAGCGCACGTCGCGTCACTTTCACGTGTTTTCCATGCTCCACATCGGCACACACAACATTCCTCTAATACTGCGACGCACATTTACCACTTCGCGCGAGACCCGGGCGGGTTCGACGCTGCCGCTGGAGTGCCGCCCGGGAAATTCATGCCAGAAGAATCCCATTGCAGGTGAGGAGGAGGCTCGTGCCACGCAGCCGAAACCCAACCACCTCGTCCTCCTCGTCCGCCTCGTCCTCCTCGGGGGGCCACGAGTCCTCGTAGGCCTTGTAAGCGGCGGCCGCCGCCGCCTTCTGCGCCGCCCCAGCGCTCGAAGACTCAACCAGGCGAGCAAGTGCTTCTACCTTGTCCCTGGCGGCGTTGTCTCTGGGTAGCTCCGAGTGGTGAACGCCTGCTGCTTTCGCTGCCCTGTTCAACGCTTGAGCCAGCTTCGGCCGAATGGCCGAAGACACGTTTCGAACCGAAATAGCTGCGGGTCTGAACGCTGGGGATTGCCCAAACCAAGCGTTTTTTGCAACCGCCGCCAGCGCACGTCGCGTCACTGTCGCGTGTTTTCCATGCTCCACATCGGCGCGCACAACATTCCTCTAATACTGCGACGCACATTTACCACTTCGTGCGAGATCCGGGCGGGTTCGACGCTGCCACTGGAGTGCCGCCCAGGAAATTCATGCCGGAAGAATCCCAGTTGTAGGTGGGGAGGAGGCTCGTGCCACGCAGCCGAAACCCAACCACCTCGTCCTCCTCGTCCGCCTCGTCCTCCTCGGGGGGCCACGAGTCCTCGCAGGCCTTGTAAGCGGCGGCCGCCGCCGCCTTCTGCGCCGCCCCAGCGCTCGAAGACTCAACCAGGCGAGCAAGTGCTTCTACCTTGCCCCTGGCGGCGTTGTCTCTGGGTGGCTCCGAGTGGTGAACGCCTGCTGCTTTCGCTGCCCCGTTCAACGCTTGAACCAGCTTCGGCCGAGTGGCCGAAGACATGCTTCGAACCGAAATAGCTGCGGGTCTGAACGCTGGGGATTGCCCAAACCAAGCGTTTTTTGCAACCACCCTCTGGAATAGAAAATTGTGACCGGCACTATGCGAGAGAGCGATCCCCGCGGGTTTCGCCGGTCGGCTGGCCCTCGAGCCCCCACCATCGATGAACCCCGAGATGACTCCAAGGTAGGCCCGTGCACCGAATGACGGAACGGCTCCGCAGGACGCGGAGCGGTGCAGCACAAAGTTATGGAAATCATCGCACACGAAATCTTTGTCTTCTGGCGGCATGGAAGGCAACCTGAAAGTGCTGATTGAGGACGTCTTAAGCGAAACGACCACTCTCAGGCGGCATGAACATCGATCTGAAACTTTTTGTGAGGAAGTCCTACGCGAAATCGCCACTTTCAGACGGCATGGGGGAATTGCAGATCGCCCTGGAAGGCGATCTGAAACTTTTAAGGAAGTCCTAAGCGGAATGCCACTTTCAGACGCAGGCCCCACTTGGCCTTTATAATATTAAAGGGGGTGAGGTATGCGTCTGAAACTCCCAAGTCGGCATCGAATCCAACATTGTCCTGGGCCCCGTGGCCTAGGGTGGCCAACGGCGTCTCTCTCTCTCTCTCTCTCTCTCTCTCTCTCTCTCTCTCTCTCTCTCTCTCTCTCGAACCCCGCCGTCCCAACTTTGTAATCCAGCGGGTTGACCGCCGCCAGCGCACGTCGCGTCACTGTCACGTGTTTTCCATGCTCCACATCGGCACGCACAACATTCCTCAAATACTGCGACGCACATGTACCACTTCGAGCGAGATCCGGTCGGGTTCGACGCTGCCACTGGAGTGCCGCCCAGGAAATTCATGCCGGAAGAATCCCAGTTGTAGGTGAGGAGGAGGCTCGTGCCACGCAGCCGAAACCCAACCACCTCGTCCTCCTCGTCCGCCTCGTCCTCCTCGGGGGGCCACGAGTCCTCGTAGGCCTTGTAAGCGGCGACCACCGCCGCCTTCTGCGCCGCCCCAGCGCTCGAAGACTCAACCAGGCGAGCAAGTGCTTCTACCTTGTCCCTGGCGGCGTTGTCTCTGGGTAGCTCCGAGTGGTGAACGCCTGCTCCTTTCGCTGCCCTGTTCAACGCTTGAACCAGCTTCGGCCGAGTGGCCGAAGACATGTTTCGAACCGAAATAGCTGCGGGTCTGAACGCTGGGGAATACCCAAACCAAGCCTTTTTTTTTTTTTTTTTTTTTTTTTTTTTTTTTTTTTTTTTTTTTTTTTTTTTTTTTTTTTTTTTTTTTTTTTTTTTTTTTTTTTTTCTCTCCAACCGCCCTCTGGATTAAAAATTATGACCGCCACTATGCGAGAGAGCGATCCCCGCGGGTTTCGCCGGTCGGCTGGCCCTCGAGCCTCCACCATCGATGAACCCCGAGATGACTCCAAGGCAGGCCCGTGCACCGAATGACGGAACGGCTCCGCAGGACGTGGAGCGGTGCAGCACAAAGAAATGGAATTTATCGCACACGAAATCTTTGTCTTCTGGCGGCATGGGAGGCAACCTGAAAGTGCTGATTGAGGACGTCTTAAGCGAGACGACCACTCGCAGGCGGCATGAACATCGATCTGGAACTTTTTGTGAGGACGTCCTAGGCGAAACCGCCACTTTCAGACAGCATGGGGGAATGTCAGATCGCCCTGGAAGGCGATCTGAAACTTTTTAAAGGAAGTCCTAAGCGGAATGCCACTTTCAGACGCAGGCCCCACTTGGCCTTTATAATATTAAAAGGGGTGAGGTATGCGTCTGAAACTCCCAAGTCGGCATCGAATCCAACATTGTCCTGGGCCCCATGGCCTAACGGGCGGCCAGCAGCGTCTCTCTCTCTCTCTCTCTCTCTCTCTCTCTCTCTCTCTCTCTCTCTCTCTCTCTCTCTCTCTCTCTCTCTCTCTCGAACCCCGCCGTCCCAACTTTTTAATCCAGCGGGTTGACCGCCGCCAGCGCGCGTTGCGTCACTGTCGCGTGTTTTCCATGCCCCACATCGGCACGCACAACATTCCTCTAATACTGCGACGCACATTTACCACTTCGTGCGAGATCCGGGCGGGTTCGACGCCGCCGCTGGAGCGCCGCCCGGGGAGATTCATGCCGGAAGAATCCCAGTTGTAGGTGGGGGGGGGGGCTCGTGCCACGCAGCCGAAACCCAACCGCCTCGCCCTCCTCGCCCGCCTCGTCCTCCTCGGGGGGCCACGAGTCCTCGTAGGCCTTGTAAGCGGCGGCCACCGCCGCCTTCTGCGCCGCCCCAGCGCCCGAAGACTCAACCAGGCGAGCAAGTGCTTCTACCTTGTCCAGGGCGGCGTTGTCTCTGGGTAGCTCCGAGGGGTGAGCGCCTGCTGCTTTCGCTGCCCTGTTCAACGCTTGAACCAGCCTCGGCCGAGTGGCCGAAGACATGTTTCGAACCGAAATAGCTACGGGTCTGAACGCTGGGGATTGCCCAAACCAAGCGTTTTCTGCAACCACCGCCGCCAGCGCACGTCGCGTCACTGTCGCGTGTTTTCCATGCTCCACATCGGCACGCACAACATTCCTCTAATATTGCGACGCACATTTACCACTTCGTGCGAGATCCGGGCGGGTTCGACGCTGCCGCTGGAGTGCCGCCCAGGAAATTCATGCCGGAAAAACCCCAGTTGTGGGTGAGGAGGAGGCTCGTGCCACGCAGCCGAAACCCAACCACCTCGTCCTCCTCGTCCGCCTCGTCCTCCTCGGGGGGCAACGAGTCCTCGTAGGCCTTGTAAGCGGCGGCCGCCGCCGCCTTCTGCGCCGCCCCAGCGCGAAGACTCGACCAGGCGAGCAAGTGCTTCTACCATGTCCCTGGCGGCGTTGTCTCTGGGTAGCTCCGACTGGTGAACGCCTGCTGCTTTCGCTGCCCTGTTCAACGCTTGAACCAGCTTCGGCCGAGTGGCCGAAGACATGTTTCGAACCGAAATAGCTACGGGTCTGAACGCTGGGGATTGCCCAAACCAAGCGTTTTTTTGCAACCACCCTCTGGATTAAAAAAATGTGGCCGGCACTATGCGAGAGAGCGATCCCCGCGGGTTTCGCCGGTCGGCTGGCCCTCGAGCCTCCGCCATCGATGAACCCCGAGATGACTCCAAGGCAGGCCCGTGAACCGAATGACGGAACGGCTCCGCAGGACGTGGAGCGGTGCAACACAAAGTTATGGAAATCATCGCACACGAAATCTTTGTCTTCTGGCGGCATGGAAGGCAACCCGAAAGTGCTGTTTGAGGACGTCTTAAGCGAAACGACCACTCTCAGGCGGCATGAACATCGATCTGAAACTTTTTGTGAGGAAGTCCTACGCGAAATCGCCACTATCAGACGGCATGGGAGAATTTCAGATCGCCCTGGAAGGCGATCTGAAACATTAAAGAAGTCCTAAGTGGAATGCCACTTTCAGACGCAGGCCCCACTTGGCCTTTATAATATTGAAGGGGGTGAGGTTTGCATCTGAAACTCCCAAGTCGGCATCGAATTCAACATTGTCCTGGGCCCCGTGGCCTAACGGGTGGCCAACAGCGTCTCTCTCTCTCTCTCGAACCCCGCCGTCCCAACTTTTTCATCCAGCGGGTTGACCGCCGCCAGCGCACGTCGCGTCACTGTCACGTGTTTTCCATGCTCCACATCGGCATGCACAACATTCCTCTAATACTGCGACGCACATTTACCACTTCGTGCGAGATCCGGGGGGGTTCGACGCTGCCGCTGGAGTGCCGCCAGGGAAATTCATGCCGGAAAAATCCCTGTTGTAGGTGAGGAGGAGGCTCGTGCCACGCAGCCGAAACCCAACCACCTCGTCCTCCTCGTCCGCCTCGTCCTCCTCGGGGGGCCACGAGTCCTCGTAGGCCTTGTAAGCGGCGGCCACCGCCGCCTTCTGCGCCGCCCCAGCGCTCGAAGACTCAACCAGGCGAGCAAGTGTTTCTACCTTGTCCCTGGCGGCGTTGTCTCTGGGTAGCTCCGAGTGGTGAACGCCTGCTGCTTTCGCTGCCCTGTTCAACGCTTGAACCAGCTTCGGCCGAGTGGCCGAAAACATGTTTCGAACCGAAATAGCTACGGGTCTGAACGCTGGGGATTGCCCAAACCAAGCGTTTTTTTGCAACCACCCTCTGGATTAAAAAAGTGTGGCCGGCACTATGCGAGAGAGCGATCCCCGCGGGTTTCGCCGGTCGGCTGGCCCTCGAGCCTCCGCCATCGATGAACCCCGAGATGACTCCAAGGCAGGCCCGTGAACCGAATGACGGAACGGCTCCGCAGGACGTGGAGCGGTGCAACACAAAGTTATGGAAATCATCGCACACGAAATCTTTGTCTTCTGGCGGCATGGAAGGCAACCCGAAAGTGCTGTTTGAGGACGTCTTAAGCGAAACGACCACTCTCAGGCGGCATGAACATCGATCTGAAACTTTTTGTGAGGAAGTCCTAAGCGAAATCGCCACTTTCAGACGGCATGGGAGAATTTCAGATCGCCCTGGAAGGCGATCTGAAACATTAAAGAAGTCCTAAGCGGAATGCCACTTTCAGACGCAGGCCCCACTTGGCCTTTATAATATTAAAGGGGGTGAGGTCTGCGTCTGAAACTCCCAAGTCGGCATCAAATCCAACATTGTCCTGGGCCCCATGGCCTAACGGGTGGCCAACAGCGTCTCTCTCTCTCTTTCTCTCTCTCTCGAACCCCGCCGTCCCAATTTTTTAATCCAGCGGGTTGTAGCGACATTCTTCGTGCAGCGCCCTCCCGCCCATTTCGGCGCACCTGTCACGGGAATCGTGCCCCGGAAGGAGCTCCACCTGTGGCACCAATGGGCAGCGTCGCGTGGCGTCCCCCCGCCCATTGCGGAACATGCTTCGTGCGGGTCGTGCCAAGAGGAGGCACGCCCGCGGCCTCAGTGGGTATGTGTCGCGCGGGGGCATCCGAATTGTCCTGTTCGCCTCTCGCGCAGATCGTGCCCCACAAGGAACTCAGCGCACCCGTGCACGCGTGCTCCGTACCAGCTATTTATCCGAATTGCCCAACGGCACGCAGTGTACAGAGAGACCCGCGCTCTGCGCTACACATAAGTCCACAAGGATGCGTCCGTTGCCAGACCAATTTTTGTTTATAAGACGGAACGACTTTGGGCCCGACTCCATTTCTGCTGTGAGCGGGTCTCCGGGCAAAGCTACGCTTAATTGGAGTGTCCGGTGGGGTGGCGCGGACCCTCCTCCTCCTCTTCGGTCTCCTCGTCGGACTGGCAGCGACAATCATGTTCCCTGAAGGCTCTCTGGGGACAGGATGGTGTGGGCCGTGTTGGAGTCCTCGTGGACCCCGCATGAGCCTGCAAAGCCCGAGCCACAGCCAATTGGAAGCACTCGAAAATCTGGAAATGGTGGTGAAGCTTGGAAGTGAGATGGGGGAGGTGTAAGGTAACAGAGCAACACGTTGTAGGAACTGGGTAGGCCACGGCAAAGAATGTGAAAAGGAACGTAGGTGGTGTGCGAAAGAAACTGGATTGGCCTTCGACCCAACTCGCCACCGTGCCTTGGTAGTAAATCGAAAGCCATGAAAGTGTTAGGAAGGATGCCGGAAGAAACCTCTTGGGAATCTCTTTGGGGCCGTTGTTTGGCTTCGTGGGGGGCCGTTTTGGATCCTTCTGGGGCATCGTGGGGGCCTCTTCGGGTCCTCTTGGAGCCTCGTGGCAGCCTCTGGGGCCTTCTTGGGGCCTCCTGAGCCTCTTGGGGCGAAGAGCTCATAATTTCGGTTTGTCCCCTCTTGAAACAATCTTGGGGCCGTCTTTAAAGACTCTAGGGCACCCTTGGGCGCCCCCTGGGCCGCGAAGGAGCCCTGTTAGGCCGTCCCGGGGCCTTCCGTCCTGAAGCGGTGTTGGAGGCCTCTTGGGCCGTCGTGGATTGTCGGAAGCTCGAAAAGTAGAGGGCCCCAGAAAACATTGAAAAATCATGGGAAACCAAAGTTTTGCATCTCTCGGGGCACTCGTCTGGAGTCTCGGACGCCCACTGAAGCCTGCCCAAGGCCGTCCTGGCGCAGCCTGGAAGCCTTCGCGGGCAATTCAAAAACTATCAGCGGTGGTCTCGGGTTGTGTTGGACGAGTCCGGTACACTTTTGTATAACAATTTTAAAGCCATCGGGGCGCCCACGGGGCCACTTTGGGAGCCACAAGGGCGCCCGTGCGGCCCCCGAAGCCCCCATGCCAACCGGATGCCGTGGTTCCAGGACCGCCCCTGGCCTTCTCCGATATATATATATATATATATATATATATATATATATATATATATATATTCTCATACGCACCTCTCCGAAGGAATAAAGCTCAGAGGCGATTGGTGCGCACGCGTCCGCGATTTTTCTGGGCGCTTCGCTCGGGACATCCTCGAAATTCTGAAAATCGGTGGCGCCCCTCACGCAGATCGCGACGTCAGGTTCCAAAAACACATCGGACATGCAACATTTTAACATACAACCTTCAAAAACACATTGTAATTTCAATTACTCCGACGGAAGAACCCCACATAAGAATCCTCTGGGCGAATCTGGAAAAAGCCATCACCGTCGTCCTCGTGGTTGGTGAGGCGTCCTGGCTGTCTCTTCTGCGTATATTTCCTCTCGCCTTGGCGCGGGCCCCCCTTCCACTCCTTGCGTTGTCCCCATCCTCGCCCCCGTGTTTGTTCCGCGCCCCGCCACCTCCTCCCTTTCCTGTTGCATGAGCGCGCATGTCGATGTTCCTCGGCGCCGTCGCCGCCACGGCCAGCACACGCGCGCTCTCTACTGGTCACGTCGCGCAGCCGTTGGGGCAACCCCACGGGCCAGGCTGCCGGGGCAACCCCGCGAGCCGTTGGCGCGCAAGACCAAGCCGTTGGGACAAACCCGCGGGCTTCGAGCGAGGCGCAGCCGCGCTCAGGCGGAAGGCAGCACGAAACCCAGCTCTGCCGCGAGCTGCTTCGCCTCCGCCCTGGACAAAACCGCTCTCTTGTCGAACTCCAGGAGCGCCTTCCGCAGGGACGCCGGCGGCCCGCACTCCAGGAACTCTCGCGGCGGCGGCCGCAGGATCAGCATGTTCCGCATGCACGTGGCGCGGGAGAACATGACGTAGAGGTGCAGCCACCACTGCTCGTCCGACATGCCCGTGCGGCCAGCGTCCTCGTCTCTCGCGCAGTCGATGGTGACGCCCTTGCGCAGCGTCTGGCCCTGCGACAGCGTGGAGGTCAGGTAGGACGCGTGCGTCAGGGTGAACCCCGAGCGGCGCACGCTGTGCGCCCCCGAGCTCTGCCATGTGAACTCCCTTTCGCTGGGCCTGAACATCAGCAAGCTCCGCGCCCGCGCCTCGGCCTGGCCGTCGTCGTCGGCGCCTTCGGCGCCCTGTCGCAGCACCTCGGCGACCTGAGGAACCCCAAAACTTCCTTGTTGCGTCCAAAATGTGGCCTGGGAGCTGCGTTCTGGCAGCGCGAGAACCCAACATTGACGACAGTTACAGGTTTTGGATGACCCGCTCGGATTACCAACATGATCTGCGGGCCCCATAGGGAGGGGGCTCCCGCCTGAGACTTCCTCACAAGTCACTCAGAGACGAGGCTCCCGCCTGAGACTTCCTCCAAATTCAAGCTTGACGAGCCCAAAAGTGACGACAGTTACAAGTTTCCGATGACCCGCTCTGATTACCAACATGATCTGCGGGCCCCATAAGGAGGGGGCTCCCGCCTGAGCCTTCCTCAGAATTCACTCACAGACAAGGCTCCCGCCTGAGACTTCCTCCAAATTCGAGCTTGAGGAGCCCAAAAGTGACGACAGTTACAGGTTTCCGATGACCCGCTCGGATTACCAACATGATCTGCGGGCCCCATAGGGAGGGAGCTCCCGCCTGAGACTTCCTCCCAATTCACTCACAGACGAGGCTCCCGCCTGAGACTTCCTCCATTTTCAGGCTTGACGAGCCCAAAAGTGACGACAGTTACAGGTTTCCGATGACCCGCTCGGATTACCAACATGATCTGCGGGCCCCATAGGGAGGGGGCTCCCGCCTGAGACTTCCTCACAATTTACTCAACGATGATGAGGATGAGGATGATGAGTGGTGGTGAAGATGAGTGGTGAAGAGGATGATGATTGATTGTGAGTGGTGGTGGCGATGATGATGTTTGAATGAGGATGATGCCGATGCCGATGATGATGATGATGATGATGTCGTGAGCGTGTGAGAGAGTGCGAGTGATGATGATGATGAGTATGTGAGTGACTAAGCATGTGAGAGAGCATCATCGATGATGCTGATGAGGTTGATGATGAGAGAGTGTGAGTGAGTGTGAGTGGGTGTGTGTGTGTGTGTGTTCCTGTTCCTGCGCGGGGTGTCCAGAGAAAACAAGAACCCCACTTTGGATGTGGGGAATAATTGTGACCCCGATTCTCAGTGAATGGCGGTTTCGCTTGAAAAATCCTTCCAAAATCGAACCCCAGACCCCGCCTCGGAGCCTCCTGGGGGCCTCCTGGAACCTCCTGGGGCCTCCTGGGCCTTCTGAACCTTCTGGCACCCCAGACCCCGCCTCGGAGCCTCCTGGGGGTGTCCTGAAACCTCCTGGGGCCTCCTGGGGCCTCCTGCGGCCTCCTGGAGCCTCTTGGGGCCTCCTGAAGCCTCCTGGGGTCTCCTGGGGCCTCCTGAGGCCGCCTGGGGCCTCCTGGGGCCTCCTGGGGCTTCAGAACTACATGCACACAGAGACACAAATCACGCCCAACACATCACACGCTAGACAAACATAACACACACACACAACACCTACAACACACAAAAAGCACGCACCACACGAAGCATACATCACAAACACACACACACACACGCACAACACTCACAATCCTGGGGCCTCCTGGAGGCTCTTCTGGTATCCAAGTCGGGCCTCCTAAGGCTTCCTGGGGGCCCTGGTACACACATCGCAAAGTGTGGCAACCCCACTTGCGCTCGAGTGCGACTTCGATGTTGCATTTCACTCCTGCTTCAAACGCCCCTTCAGTTTTTTGTATGAGCCTGGGCACGCACGTGCCACTCGTATCTATATATATATATATATGTATATATACACACTCATATATGTGTTTTATATATAGATATTATCTAGTAGCATTACCATTCTTCTCATTACTAGTGTCATTCTTATTTGTATTAGTATTGCTATTGGTATTGATATTATTCGTATTATTAGTATTATTATTATAACTACTATTATTATTATTATTATTATTATTATTATTAGTATAACTATTATAATTATTATTATTATCGATACCATTATTATTATTATGAATAAAACTATTAGTATGTGGATCACTATTTTTTGTTATTGCTATGCCTATATATACAATACATAAGCTTACGTACATGTGCTTACATAAACGGTTTCTTTATATATACAAGCTCTAGATCTGAAAGCGTGTGTACACATGCATGTGTGTGGGCCTCTCTCTATATGCTTATATTGTAGTCGCTGCCTGTCCTTTAGAACAATCTCCTATACCACCAGGCTGATTTTTCGCCCACGCAAAGTCCGCTCTTGCCTTTGCTCGCTCCGTTACGCTGGGGCGGCAGCCGCAAATGGATCCTGCGTCCAAGGCCAGGCATACTTCGAAATGCACACTGCGATTTAGGTTCTGATTGTCCCAGCCATCTGGTGGTGTTGCGTCCGCGTTGTTAAAAAACACCGCCCCGCTCCACTCCTCTTCCCGCTGCCCCCTCCTCCTCCTCCTCCTCCTCCTCTCTCCTCCTCTTCCTCCTCCTCCTCCTCCTCCTCCTCCTCCTCCTCCTCCTCCTCCTCCTCCTCCTCCTCTTCCTCCCATCCCTGCCTCTGCCTCTGCCCTCTACACGTTTCGTGGCTCCACACTGGGATGTGCCGAAGGCCCCACTTGTTGGGTTCGCACGGCGTGCCCGCGCCCGAGTCTTGTCCCCATGGGAAGCTACACCGAAGGCCCGAGCGGCAAGGTCCGCATGGCGGACCCGCACCCGATGCGGCACACCGCTGAGACGCGTCGTGGCCCAATTTGGAGCCCCATCGAAGGCCCTAGAGGCAGGGTCCCCATGGCGTACCCACACCTGATTCGGCACTTTCGTGGCCCGATAGGGAACTCAAGCGAAGGCCCCAGCGGCAGGGTCCGCATGGCGTACCCGCGCCCGATTCGGCACACCCCTCACACGTTTCGCGGCCCCATTGGAGGCTCCAGCGAAGGCCCTAGCGGCAAGGTCCGCATGGCGTACCCGCACACGATTCGGCACACCAATTACATGTTTCGCGGCCCGATAGGAACCTCCACCGAAAAACTCACGGGTAAGGTCCGCGTGGCGTACCCGCACCCGATTCGGCTGGCACACGCCTCGCACGTTTCGTGACCCCATTGGGAACTCCACCAAAGGGTCTGGTAGGGTCTGCATGGCGTACCCGCACCCGATTCGGCACACCCCATCACACGTTTCATTACCTCACCTTCGTCTCACCTGCGTCGAGGTACTGACACTAGCGTATGGTTGGGTGAACCAACCAACCATATGGTTGGATGGCTGACACTCGCGGTACGGTCCACCAAGACAATTTAGGGTGTGTAATTTGGACTGTCTTGGAGGGTTCTGGAGGGTCTTTGCAAAAGACCGCCTTTGCATGGCTGCTTTGCGGGGGTGTCACATTGCAAGTCTGGGAGGTTTGTGCCCCCCCTGGTATAATTACGCTACCGAGGAACCCCACATACTTATATTATGGCTGGAGTGATGAAAGCTGAAGTGAAGCATGTGAGAATGATGTTGGTGGCCGTTGCCCCGCCGATACCGCTGTGCCCTGGACGACCGTCACGGATAGCGGCCGCGGTGAGAGACCACCCCCTGCGCACCCCCTTATGGTGTCGAGAATATGCCATGCCTGCTGCGCCCTGGACGACCGTCACGGATAGCGGCCGCGGTGAGAGACCACCCCCTGCGCACACCCTATATGGTGTCGAGAATATGCCATGCCTGCTGTGCCCTGGACGACCGTCACGGATAGCGGCCGCGGTGAGCGACCACCCCCTGCGCACCCCCTAGGGTGTCGAGAATATGCCATGCCTGCTGTGCCCTGGACAACCGTCACGGATAGCGGCCGCGGTGAGAGACCACCCCCTGCGCACCCCTTTATGGTGTCGAGAATATGCCATGCCTGCTGTGCCCTGGACGACCGTCACGGATAGCGGCCGCGGTGAGAGACCACCCCCTGCGCACCCCTATATGGTGTCGAGAATATGCCATGCCTGCTGTGCCCTGGACGACCGTCACGGATAGCGGCCGCGGTGAGAGACCACCCCCTGCGCACCCCCTATGGTGTCGAGAATATGCCATGCCTGCTGTGCCCTGGACGACTGTCACGGATAGCGGCCGCGGTGAGAGACCACCCCCTGCGCACCCCCTATGGTGTCGAGAATATGCCATGCCTGCTGTGCCCTGGACGACCGTCACGGATAGCGGCCGCGGTGAGAGACCACCCCCTGCGCACCCCCTACGCTGTCGAGAATATGCCATGCCTGCTGTGCCCTGGACGACTGTCACGGATAGCGGCCGCGGTGAGAGACCACCCCCTGCGCACCCCCTATGGTGTCGAGAATATGCCATGCCTGCTGTGCCTGGGCGACCGTCACGGATAGCGGCCGCGGTGAGAGACCACCCCCTGCGCACCCCCTATGGTGTCGAGAATATGCCATGCCTGCTGTGCCCTGGACGACCGTCACGGATAGCGGCCGCGGTGAGAGACCACCCCCTGCGCACCCCCCATTGTGCGAGAATATGCCATGCCTGCTGTGCCTGGACGACTCACCGATAGCGGCCGCCGTGAGAGACCAGCCCCTACGCGCCCCCTCTGGTGTCGAGAATATGCCATGCACTGTGCCCGACGACCGTCACGATAGCGGCCGCGGTGAGAGACCACCCCCTGCGCACCCCCTATGGTGTCGAGAATATGCCATGCCTGCTGTGCCCTGGACGACCGTCACGGATAGCGGCCGCGGTGAGAGACCACCCCCTGCGCACCCCCTATGGTGTCGAGAATATGCCATGCCTGCTGTGCCCTGGACGACCGTCACGGATAGCGGCCGCGGTGAGAGACCACCCCCTGCGCACCCCCTATGGTGTCGAGAATATGCCATGCCTGCTGTGCCCTGGACGACCGTCACGGATAGCGGCCGCGGTGAGAGACCACCCCCTGCGCACCCCCTATGGTGTCGAGAATATGCCATGCCTGCTGTGCCCTGGACGACCGTCACGGATAGCGGCCGCGGTGAGAGACCACCCCCTGCGCACCCCCTATGGTGTCGAGAATATGCCATGCCTGCTGTGCCCTGGACGACCGTCACGGATAGCGGCCGCGGTGAGAGACCACCCCTGCGCACCCCCTATGGTGTCGAGAATATGCCATGCCTGCTGTGCCCTGGACGACCGTCACGGATAGCGGCCGCGGTGAGAGACCACCCCCTGCGCACCCCCTATGGTGTCGAGAATATGCCATGCCTGCTGTGCCTGGACGACCGTCACGGATAGCGGCCGCGGTGAGAGACCACCCCCTGCGCACCCCCTATGGTGTCGAGAATATGCCATGCCTGCTGTGCCCTGGACGACCGTCACGGATAGCGGCCGCGGTGAGAGACCACCCCCTGCGCACCCCCTATGGTGTCGAGAATATGCCATGCCTGCTGTGCCCTGGACGACCGTCACGGATAGCGGCCGCGGTGAGAGACCACCCCCTGCGCACCCCCTATGTGTCGAGAATATGCCATGCCTGCTGTGCCCTGGACGACCGTCACGGATAGCGGCCGCGTGAGAGACCACCCCTGCGCACCCCCTATGGTGTCGAGAATATGCCATGCCTGCTGTGCCCTGGACGACCGTCACGGATAGCGGCCGCGGTGAGAGACCACCCCCTGCGCACCCCCTATGGTGTCGAGAATCTGCCATGCCTGCTGTGCCCTGAACGACCGTCACGGATAGCGGCCGCGGTGAGAGGCAACCCCCTGCGCACCCCCTATGGTGTCGAGAATATGCCATGCCTGCTGTGCCTTGGACGACCGTCACGGATAGCGGCCGCGGTGAGAGACCACCCCCTGCGCACCCCCTCTGGTGTCGAGAATATGCCCTGCCTGCTATGCCCTGGACGACCGTCACGGATAGCGGCCGCGGTGAGAAACCACCCCCTGCGCACCCCCTACGGTGTCGAGAATATGCCATGCCTGCTGTGCCCTGGACGACCCTCACAGATTGTGCAGACGTCTTGGGTGTATGATGCAGTGAACATGTACTTGTGTGTGCGAGTGTGTGCATGCGTGCGGCTGTAAGTAGACGCGTGTCTCATGTACTTGCCGTGCATGTGTTGACCGCGGGTTGAGGAGAGCAATGAAGAGGAGGAGGGGAGGAGGAGACGCGGGTGCGCCGCGGCAGGGAAGAAAACCAGAACCCCACGAAACATGTGGGGAATCACATCTAGAATATTTCTCGCCCGCCGCCGACATTGCGACCAATCTGAGCCCGGTAAAGGTGCTGAGAGGCCAAAACTTCTCAACCGCATCTACATGATTTTCTTCAATGCGTTTCGCCGACCCCTTGGGGTCTTCTCGGCGAGTGAGACCGTTGCCCCTCCCCAAACCCTTCCTCTGAAAGCTGGGTTCGGCCGATTGGAGAAGGGGGGTCTGGGCAAAAGGGCCGGGGGCCTCATTCATGCCAGATATGTTTCAACTGGCTGTAACATGAATACAAGAAGTGCCCCGGGGAGGGGCCCAGGGGGGAATCCTGTTCCTCCTCCTTCTCCTCCTCCTCTTCCTCCTCCTCCTCCTCCTCCTCCTCCTCCTACTCCTTCTCCTCCTCCTCCCCCTCCTGGTCGTCGTCGATGTCTTTCAGGATCGGCGGCACTGGCCGTCAGGCCTTCATGATATAAGAAGTGCCCCGACGCCTCCCTCTACGAGGCCACCCCAACAACACCAAGACGCCACAAGATGGCCTCAATCCGCCACCGTGCCTGCGGCACGATGAAGAGTGGAAGAACGCCAAGGGCTGCCTGGCAAGGCTTCTGTGGTATTCTAGGGGCTCCACCCTCCAAGGGACGCGCCCACCCGACTGCATCGCCCCCATCACCAGGGGTCCCTGGGCGGCCGTGGCGCCTCCCTGGGGCTGTCCAAGGCTTCCCTGACGGCCCAGGAGGCCCCCAATACGGTCCAAGGGAGCCCCGGGTCGCCGAAGGATGGCTCGAAGACGCCCAAGATGGCCTCCAGGTGGCCCAAGAGGCCTCCAAGACGCCCCAAGAGGCCTCCAAAAGCTCTCAAGAAGGCCACAAGAGGCACTATTCATTGATTTTCCGTAGGTTTTTGATTGATTTTGGCGTTCTCGCCTCTTCGGCTCTCCGACGTCCAAGACGGCCCAAGAGGCCCCCAAGACCACCACAACACGGCCCTAGAGGCCTCAAAGAGGGCACCAAGACGGCCTCAGAGCACCCCAAGACGGCCCAAGAGGTGCCCAAAGCGGCCCATGAGGGCCCCAAGACGGCCCCGAAAGCGGCCCAAGAGAGTGAACTCGAACCGAACACCCAAGCCTTCCGCCCCAAGAGGCCCCCTGGAGGCCCCAAGACGCGACCAAGAGGCTCCCAAGAGGCCCAACAGGGACCTCAAGAGGCCCCCAAACGGCCCCCAAGAGGCCCCCGAGAGGCCTCCGACGAGATCCCAACGAACATCCAATAGGATTCATAGCATGATGGCGAGACTTGGCGTAGGCAGCTGGATACATAAACAGAAGCCTCGAATACGCCTCCAGAGCGCTCGAAGAGGACCTTTGACAAGGCTCCATGCAGCGAGCAAGAATCGTCCCATTCCATGTCAGAAAATGTACATTTTCAGCATCTTCGCCTTCTTAGCCTTCACAGCGTTCACGACGGCCCCAGGGGCCTCCAAAATCCAGACGCCCCCTCGAGAGCCCCAAAACAACTTCAGACAACCCCAAACCCCAAACCGGCCCAAAAGGAGCCCTGGACTGCACCGGAGGACCCCAAAAGGGGCCTCAGGGGGGCTCGCGACAGCCCAGGATGGCTCCAAGACGGACCAAGAGGCGCTCGAGATGGACCAAGAAGCGCCCAAGACGGCCGAGGAGGGCCCCAAGAGGCTGCCAATAGTCCTAGGGGCTCCCGACCCCTCGAAAGCTTCAAAACCGCCTCCAAGAGAGGGGGACGGACAAGGGGCAACAGGCCCTTCGCAAGCGCAAAAGGCCACTGGATGACGCTCCCAACATGTCACCAAAACGCCTCCGCCTCCCTCGCCTCTCCGTCTTCCTCCTTTACCTCCTCTTCTTTCCCCTCCTGCCCCTCATCCTCCTCTTCCTCGCACGGACTGGCGGGACGCTTCGAACGACTCTCACTCTGTCAGGAATCGCCCCCCCCCCCCCCCCTGCTCCCCTAGAACCTGTACTGGGCTGGCCAGAAGCTCGACGGGGAATCCCGCCGCGGCGACGATGGCCCCCCAAGAAACCCCCATAGAACCTCGAAGATTCGTGGCTTTTTTGGAGGTCGTCCTCCTGCCTCCGCGCCGTTCCCGCTTCGGGCCTCGCCTGCGCTGCTCCCCCCCCCCCCCTCCCCGGAATCTTCGACATTCCCTCCCCAATTCAAGTATTTTCCCATACTTTCCTGGGGGTCGACGCTCACTTCTGTCTGCGTGTCATTTCTCGACCTCCGCGCCGTTGCCGTTTCGGGCCTCGCTTGCGCTCGGGGGGGGGGGGGGGGGGGGGGGCGGGGGCCTCCGCGAGCGCCCGGTCGTGGCTGAGTGCCTCGACCCTCAATGTGGCCGCCGCCACCTCTGGGGAGAAAGGCGATGCGGTCGCTGTCGGCGTCGGATGCCGTCGTCTTCGTCGTCGCCACGGAAGGGGGAGGCGGCCGAGAAGGAGGTCGCTCGACCTCGAGGAGTCCACCCCGTGCTGTCTGAGCATCGGAGGAGAAACGACGCAAACCCCCGCCCCCGCGCCCTGCGATGCGCGCAGGCACGCCGGAGCAAGAGGCAACACATGCCGACGGACTTACGCTGGCCCACGAGCACCACGATGTAATGGGGGCGCTGGAGGGAATGCCGCCATGCTCGCCAGGTCGCGGAGTCGAGCGCGATTGACCCGCTCTCGAACGAGAGCCCTCCCAGCTCCGCGGCGGGGGGGAGGCTGAACACGCTCGCGCGCGAGGCCCTCGTCGGCGGCCTGGTCGATCAAGGCCTGCTTCTGCGCAGCGGCCGTGCCGATGGCCACCGTTTCCCGAAGTTCCCAGCGGCGTCGGGGTTCACGCGGGTTGCACTCCGCACAGGGCGCGCCACGCCGCTGCCGTCGCCGCGCTTGCCTCAGGCCACGGGCCGCCGGCGCTTGGGCCGGAGGAGGTCCTCTCGCCGCGCTAGCCGCCCACTCGCCGCCGCCTCCTCGGCGCCGTGGCCTGCCTGGGCTGCTTCCCCGCGCGCGGCCCCGTGCGGAGCCCCGCGAGCCGCTGCGGCCGCTCCCGCGCGGGCCTCCCCGCCCAGCGCGCGCGCGCAGAGCAGAGCAGACCGCCGCCCCAGTGACTTCGAGTCCTCGCCGCCGAACCCTGGGCGGGGGCCTTGCGCCGCCGCGCCCGCCGCGCCCGCGCGGCCGCTGGCGCCTCCTGGGGGGGTGGCTCCGCGGCCTGGGTCGCACGCGCTGGCGACGCCACCTTCGACGCGATGTCGGCGGCAGCTGCTCGCCGCAGCCCCTCAGCCGCCCGGAGCGGGCGAACTCCCTCACAGGAGCGGCATGCGGCCGAGCCGCCGGCCGCCTTCGCCGCCGGCACTGCCCTGCGCGCCGTAGGCAGCAGTGGCCCGGGGTTGAGGCGGCTGAGGGTCTGCTCTCAGCTAGCTCCAGCCAGCGGGACTCGCACTGGTGCCCAACGCAAGCAGAAGGAGGGCGAGAGGGGGAGAGTGAGACCAAAGAGCAAGAGGACGAGCGAAGGAAGGAAAACTAAAAGTTGGGCGCAAACACTCGCCAACATAGACATCATGACATGGGCGGGCACGAAAGTGCCCAGCTCGGCGCGCGCTGCTCAGCAGCTTGTGGAGGGCGAGCCAGAGCTGAGACTGCAGCTCAGGGTCGGCCGGCAGCGGCTGCCAACCATCAGCACGCCAAGCCTATGCAGGCAGAGGCACGAGCTGCCAATTCAGGAGGAAGGAGGGGGAGAGGGAGGCCCCAGGTGGCCCCACCAGGCGCCCAAGAGGCCTCCACGAGGCTCCCAAGAGACCCCCCAGAGGCCCCAAGAAACTCTCAGAGGCACCCACGATGCTCTCAGAAGCGTCCGGGACCGCCAAGAGGCCCCCAAGACGCTCCAAGAGGCCTCCACTGGGGAACTACTCTTCCTCTGTGTGCTGCCCATTTCCCTGATCGAAGCAATTCCTCTGGGCATCGTTTATGGATGGGTTGGTAGGGTTAATTACGCGAAACGTCTAGAGTTCCCTGTTCGTAGGCCCCCAACGTCCCACATCACCATCCCTGGGACTTCAACGCCGCGAACCAACATTACTGTTGCGACCTGACGATCGCTCATCGTGCCAGATCATGATTTCTGGGACGCTAACACCGCGAATCAACGTGACTGCCACGACTTGTCAACCCTAAGTCGCGCCAAAACGTAATTTCCGGGTCGTCAACCAGAAGAGCCTTGATAATACTGCAAGCCTTTAAGTCGAATGTGTGCGGCGCAAAAGCGAGAACCACATTTTGAATAGGAAACGCCCTCCATCAATGAAACTCTGGCAATGTGTACAACGAATGTGTGCAGCGATGAAGCGAGAACCACATGCTGAAAGCTGCCCGCTCTCCATTCGTGAAGCTCTTGCAAACTGTCAAAACGAATGTGCGCGACGCTGACGCGAGGACCACATTTTGAAAACGACCCGCCCTCTATCTTTGAAGATCTTACAAACTTGTCAGACGAATGTGCGCGGCGCTAGAACGATAACCACATTTTGAACACGGCACGGCCTCCATCCGTGAAGCACTTACAGATTTCAAACTTCAAGATCCCAAATCTCAAGCGAAACGCACAGCCCGCCCTACCGACCCGTCTCGGGGTGCGACAGGGAGTTGTTTAGAAGGAAGAGGGGTGGAGGAGGAGGCGGAGGAGCAGGAGCAGAAGCAGAGGGAGGACAGGAGCGAGGATGAGGATGAGGAGGACAAGTAGGAGGACGAGGAGGAGAGGATGAGGAGGGTGAGGATGAGGAGCGAGGAGGAGGAACAGGTGGAGGTGGAGGGTGGCCACGAGCGAGAAGCGTCTTCACGGGCACGGGTTCCTGGAAGGGCCTGAGCGGGAGGTCGAAGACGGCGGCGAACTTCAGGACCCCAGTCCCCTCGGGATCCCGAGCCCTCGCGGGGTGAGGCGCAGAAGCACAGTGAACAGAAAGCATTAACATCAAAATTCTCGAACGTCTGCCAACGGCTTCTCCGCATGGGCAGTGGCTTTGCGCGCTCGGGTGTGGAAAAGGGTCTGGCGCCGTCAGAGAAACCGTCCGGGGACATTCGACGTTGCTTAAACCTCATGCTCTTCCGCCTGGCGGCCAAGAAAACCTCATTCAAAACATAATGGTGTTTTCCGGAAGGCTGTCGACCCGAGAGCCCCAGAAAGCCTCACAGCAAACTCGACATGGCCCCCAACCGTTCCCAGGGGACCCCAGAGAGCTTGATGCCGGATGCGGCCAACCTGGGCCACCATTGCTCGCCTCCGTGCTGCCCTTGTGTTCTCCCTCGGCCAGCCTCTGCTCTCGTGCCCCCCTTGCCGATGCTTTCTTCCCTTGCCCCGTCCTCGCTCTCGTGGCCCCCTGCTGCTTCCGCTGACGCCACCTGCTCTCACGCCGCCTCCCGCATCTCTCGGCGGCGAGCGAGAGAAGGGAAACGAGAAAAAGAAGGCCTTCTCAGAAGGCTCGGAAGTCCCCCGGCCTTCTGAGAAGGTTTCTAAACCTTCTCCGAAGATGCAACAAAAACTTCTCAGAAGGCGCGAGGGTGTCGCAGAAGTCCCGCCGCCTTCTGAGCAGGCCTTCTCCTTCTCACTCCCCCCCCCTCGCTCGCCGCCGACTCTCGTCCATCCCGGCTGGCATCCTTCCAGTGTCGGCGAAGCCGGCCCCGTGCCCGTCCAGAAGGGGAATGTGGGCGAGAGAGGAGGGCAACGGAGAGGGAGTGGCCTGGCCGCTGGCTGGGCCGCAAGCTTTCCCTTACTCTCGGCCCATGCGGTCCCACCTCCCCCCGCTGCAGCACCGAAGCGCAGAAGTGGCGCGTCGCGCTCCCGCGAGCAGGGGGACTTCCCGCGGCCGCGTATCCCTAGAGGAACAACAGATGGCATAAGCGTAAACTTTCTGAGGTCCGCGCAAATTTCTTGGATCGGCATTGGGCCCCCCTGACGGCGCATCTGGCACCGATCTGAGCAATCCGTGCGGACTTGAGGACATTTGTGCTTCTGTCGCCTGTCTTTCCCCGAATCGCAACAACAGGCTGCGGTGTACTGGGCATTCAGCGCTGCCTCCTCCGAGCCTATCCCCACTCCAAACTGCCCCCGAGGGAGGCCAGGGGGACGTGCCCGAGCGGAGCGTGCCCTCCAGGAGGGCCTGCCCACGCCTCCTGTCATCGCAAATGAGAACTGCGGGGGGGGGTCCCTGGCAGCTCTCTACGCTCCGGGAACCTAGGCATTCGGCGCTGCCTCGCCCCTGCGCCACTGCGCCACATCTCGTGGCCCCTGCGACCGCCAGCTGCCCCGAAAGAAGCGGCGCCACGTCCCCCCGCGCTCGCGATGCCCTGCAGCCCCCCCCCGGGCAATGAGCAGTGACAACAATTGTTTTTTGAACCTCGATGCCCTGCAGACGTCGGTGCGAGCGCCAGGGGCGGCGCCGCCAGGGGGGCCCAGCGCCCATCCAAGTAGAAATCCGCGCGGACCTCCAAAACATCATGTGTATACATTTGTTGTTGTTCCTCGGGAAATGAAACATCCTTCTGACGTCGGTCGGAAAAGGGCGAGCTGGGACACCGGCGACTCAAACATCGTTTCCAAGACCCCTCCCGGGTGCAAACGCATCACTTCTCCGAGCTGCGTCCAACTATGGCCAACTACCGTTTTCTCAACTGGCCCCCTTTTCTGAGTCGGGACAGAGCGGGACAATGCCGACGAGGGCGCATCCCGAGCGCCTGCCAGAACGCGCTAGACGAGGGCTGCTGGCAAACCCGACCAGCTTCCCCGTCGGTCAAGCGCCGTGCACAACTGAGGTCGGGAATGACAAGGAGAAGGCCTGCTCAGAAGGCGGCGGGACTTCTCAGAGACCCCCGCGCCTTCTGAGAAATTGTTTGTCTTCGGGGAAGGCTTAGAAAACTTCTCAGAAGGCTGGGGGACTTCCGAACCTTCTGAGAAGGTCTTCTCCTTCTCGCTTCCCCTCTCTCGCTCGCCGCAGAACAAGTGAAGGCGAAACCTGGAGCGAGCTGCAGGGTACCCCCCCCCCGCGATGGCCCTGCGGTGGGACTTCTCATGCGCCCCGGGGGCGCCCGGGCGGCCAGGAGGGCCCCGAGACGGCCCCCAAGAGAGCCCCAAGATGGCAGAAACTGGCCCTGGGGACCCCCAAAGCTGGCCCATAGGTGTCAACTGGAACCCTTCCTGTTGATGTTTAATGCTATTTCATGTGTCTCTTTGCACAATGACTTGCAGCAGTATAGCAAGCAGTGCGTTTCATTGTTGTTGAACCGCCGCTGTTTCTTGATCGAGGGGCCCCTGAACCACGCAAAAGGTTGCGTCTTACATTCTTCGTCACGACGAGATTATGTACAGAGAGCCCGTGATACTACAGACAACATTCTCCAGAGAGCTCGTGAAGGACTTAGCATGCCTTCGCAGGTTGATATTTTCAAGCGGAGCAAGTGGTCCGCCCCACCTGCTTCCCCGCTTCCAATCATGCCGCCGGCGCCGGGCGCCGCGCCGCCGACCTCCGCCAGCGACACCGCCGACGAGAAAAACGGGTGCGAGATCCGCACCAGGGGCTGCAGCAGCTGCCCCAGCCGCCGCGGTCGGTTCGCGGGCCCAGGCGGCGGACGGGACACATATCCCCAGCACTGTGGACGAGGCCGACTACGCCGCCACGCTAGGAGAAGAGGACGACAGTTGGAGCCGCTGGAGGGGCGGCGGTTGGTGGACCAACAATGAGAACGGCTGGGACGACGGGGGAAGAGGCCTTGACGCATGCCTGAACAAGACAACGTCCAGTTTCGAGCTGCGGCGCAGCGAGGGTTATAAAGTTTCCCGCCGCAAGCTCCAGGTCTTCGAGAGGTGCTGCCGCAAGAGAAGTCTTAGCGCCATCAGCGAAGGCGCCTGTCTGAGCATGAACTCGTTGCAGGGCGAGGCAGCAGAGGCTACGGAAGATATCGACCTGGACTTGCTGGGGACAGAAGATGCGTTCCAGCCCATCAGAAAAGTGCTGGACGAATACGACAAATACGATGATCAGACCGAACTGCCGGTCAGAACGGACACCTTCTTCGGCAAGTTCGCACGACAGGAGAAAGAGACGCTGACGCTGTATTGTTAACGCCACCAGCGAGAGCTGCGCAAGCTGAAGGTGGTCGGAATGGAGATTCCCGATATGCTGGCTGGCTGGCACGTCCTCAATCGAGCCGCGATACCACCGAACGGAGCCACACAGGTGCGCAGCCAGTGCGGAGACGGTCCCAGCTGGCTGAAGGTTCGCAAGGTGCTGCTCGACACGTGCAGAGCGGAGGCTACGCCCGACAAGCGCGACGTGAAGAGGACCGAGCGGATGCTCGCAGGAAGCAACGCCACCGCGGACGCGAATTGCACGTGCGACTACGAGTGGGAGAGAGGTCTCGTCTACAAGGGTTCGTGCGTGGGCGAGGACGGCTATTTTGAAGAGGACGCCAACTACGACCACTATTACGAAGATGATGGCGGTTACGGGTGCGAGCAGGACGACGCCGACGGGACTGAGGACGTGCCGCCAGATATCGAGGAAGCGCAGGTTGCCTGCGACGAGGCGTACGTCAGCTTCATCGAGAGCAAGAAGCGTGTGGCCGAGATCGCCAAGTCCCGAGGCTTCAACCCGATCGTTGCCCTGGCCCCTGACAACAACTTCACGCGCGAGCCGCGGTCGACGCCCAAGGGCAGCGGTAGGGGCGAGGACAAAGGACGAAGCAAAGGCAACGGCAAGGGCCAGGGACCGCCGCGCTTCCCTCCTCGCGGAGGCCAGGCGTTTCCGCGTCCGCCTACATCGGCCCCGCCGCCTACGCCTCCGAGGTCGAGCACGTCGGGGTCGACCCAGCAGCGCGGTCCTCGATTCAAGCGATTTCGAGCTGGAGGCTTCGTGAACAAACATGGAGAGTCGCACGTGGTCGGGGACGTGGGCGACGCTGCGGAAGCTGAGGATCTCGAGTTTGCCAATGCCATCGAGGAGGTACACTTGGTCACGGTCGGCAAGGGCATCCGCGATGGAGGAGCTACTCGACCCGTCATGGGCGATCAGAATTGGCGACAGCGGGGGGAGTATCTGCGAGCCAAGCAGCTCATTCACGACGCGAGGTGCGAGAACAGCGACCGCAGGTTCAGATTCGGCGACGGCAAGACGCTAGATGCCTAGCAGAAGGTCACGCTCACCGTCTGGCCCTTCGGCGCGAGGAAGGAGATCGCCATCCACCTGGTGCCTGGGTGGACACCGCTCCTCATCGCGAGGCCGCGCATGGAGGGGCGGGGGCTGGTCCAGGACTGTCGCGAGGGCAAGCTCATGCCGAAGAGCCACCCCGAGCAAGGCTGGTGGATGGCATCCGAGCGCGACGAGAAGGGGCACTTCATCATCGACCTGCTAGGCCGTGCCAGCAACGCGCCCGACGACGTCGCGAACATGGGCATCCCCGCGGAAGGCGAGGGCAGCAACGCCAGCGACGACTCATCCAAACGCGTTTCAAGCGATTCGGGACCTGAGGGCGACGCCGCGGACTCGGACATCGGGGGCGCCGACGCGCACTACCTGGAGACGTACGCGGAGTTTCTGGTCACAAGCGAGACGGACGAGATCATGGTCATAGAGTCCGGGGGCCCAGAGGACGGCGCCAGGGAGGGCCCGGACGGCGTGCCGCAGGACGTCTGCTCAGACTTGATCCACGCATTGGAGAACGCCGAAGACGGGGTGTTCTCGCTACTGCAGGGCCCTGGTCCGAGGGTCGTCTGGGAGGTTTTTGCGGGCCTGGGCCGGCTCTCCGCCGAGCTGCTGAACTACCCGATGGTCGAGGCGGTGCATGTCAAGCAGAGCGAGGGCTGGGGCCTCTCGAAACCGCGCATCAGTCGGCAGCTTCTGGAAGCCATCGGCAGGGAGGAGCCATGCGACATCTTCTTTGCCCCGCCGTGTACCAACTGGTGCTCGTGGCAGCGCGCGAACGCGCCCCTCTCGGAGGAGCGCAAGGAGACGATCGCCATGGCGAGGGAGCGCGAGGAAGCCACCTTCCTGAAGATGGCGAAACAGGCTTTCGACAAGCAGGCCGCCGCTGGACGCCATGCATATGTGGAAGGACCCTCGAGCGGACTTCATTGGAAGACGCGAGAAATACAAAAACTCAGGGGTGACTTTTGCGGGCTGGATCAGCGCCGACTTGGGGCCGAGTATGAGATCGACGGAGTGGCCAAGCCGCAACAGAAGCCGACAAGACTACAGTCAACCAGCTACGAACTCATCACAAACATGGGCATGGGATGCAAGTGTAAGACGGAGCATGTGGTGCTTCGTGGGAGGCTAGCGTATCATGCCCGCGACAATCCAGCAAGGGTGGCGAACAGCATTGCCTACCTCATCGCGCACCAAGGACGCGAGGAAAAAGGTCGACGAGATACGCGCCACAGAGGAAGTCGGACACGACTTCGACTTGGGCGAGTACAGCGACGCCATGCGGGAGCTCACGGAACGCTACAACGTGTCCACCGCGCGGGCCGTCAAGCGCGCACATCAGCCTGGGGCATCCTGCCGGTGCCGCGCTGGCCACCGCCATGCAGAACGCGGAGGCCCCAGCTGAATGGATCCAGTGCGCTTGGGCATTCCAGTGCGAGATTTGCATGAAGCGCCAGAGGCCGCGTCCAGTCCGCGTAGCGGTCCTGCCCAAAGCCAAGCTCGTCAACCAAAGGGTCTGCACGGGCGTGTGCTACATCACGTGGAAGAAGAAGAAAGAGCGCAGGGTCGTAGCCATCATGGGCGAGTTTTCCAGGTACGAGGTTGACTACCCGATCAAAAAGGAAACGTTCAGGCGCGAGACGAACCTGTGGGGCAAATTGTGGACCAGCTGGGCAGGAAAACCCGACTGCATGCGCGCGGGCGCTGGGTGATCGCACGCGGCAGCCAAGATGCAGAAGTGGAAGAGTGAGCGCAACGTCGAGCATGGCAGCGTCCCCAAGGGTGCTCACCACAAGCTTGGCCTGACGGAGCGCAATCGCGCCGTCCGTCGAGAACAAAAGGCCAAGTGCCGCATGCAATTCCCCGACGACTCGCTGAAGACGGCCCTGGGGGTCACGGCCAACCAGCGGAACGCGCTGAGAAACGTCGGCGGTTTCTCTCCGGCGATGCTAGCGTTGGGCGCGCAGCCCAAGATCCCTGGGGCGTTGGGCGACGAGGGCTTGGGCTTAGCCGAGCAGTCCGCGTTGACCGACCCGAAGAGCGAGGTGCACGATATCATGGTGCGTCGAATGGCCGCGGTCACAGCCTTCATCGAAGCGAACTCCCCCGCGCCGCGCGAGCCGCCTTGCTCGCGCGCAGCCGCCCCGCGCGAAGAGACTACGAGATCGGCGAGCGGGTGTGCTGCTGGAGATCAGACGAGGACAGAGCGCTGGAGATGCGTCGCTGGCGCGGGCCCGCGCTGGTCGTGGCCGCGGAGGCGAAGTCCAACGAGGGCGAGGTGCTACATGCAGGCGTGGTCTGGGCGACGCACGGGCGCGCCATCCACAGATGCAGCTTGGAGCAGCTGCGACCTGAGCTGGCGTCGGAGACGAGGGGCGAGAGGCAAGGCCCGGCGACCCGTGCTGCCCGCTCAGCACCGTGGAGAAGCTGTGGAAGGCGCTCAAGCAGACCAGAGGGGCGTTCAACATCCAGGACCTGCGAGAGAAGGGCGACAAGCCAGAGCGCGACGAGGCTGCGGACGACATGGGCCAGCCCCCAGCAGCCGCCGCTCGCGCGGAAGCGGATCAGGGGGCTGGGCAACCAGAGGACGCCGCGCCAGCAGCACCTGTTGACGTTCGCGCTGAGGAACCAGCCGCGGCCGCGCCGGCGAGCGAGCCGACCGGGGCTCGCATCGAGCAGTTGGCCAAATGCAGCGTGGAGGCGAACGGCCGCGTGGGCGGGCTGCCGAATAAGAAGACGCGGCTCACCTGGAAGACGTTAGAAGCCAAAGCCAAGGACGCGAAGTTCATGAAGGACGAAGATGATGAAAGGTTGCTCTTGCTGGAAGAGTCGGCCGAGACCGTGTTTATGGTCGCGTGCAATTGGATGGCCCCCACCATCGTGGGGGCCAGGCACTCGCCCGGAGAAAAAAAAAAAAACAGTTCCAGGAGGCGAAGTGGGAAGCCCTTGAGGTCTTCAACAAGAACGAGGGGTTGGGGCCCATCGACGAGTCCGAGGTCGACCCAGCCGCCTGCTGTCCGCTACGGTTCTCGCTGGAGTGGAAGCTGAAGGATGGCGAGCAGGTGGCCGGCGCGAGAGTTCCGTGCCAGGGTGCCAAGCATCGCGACGTGGTCGAGGGGCAGCTCGACAAGGAGGCGCCGGCCCTGAGCCGCCTCGGTCGTCGCGCCATCATGCTGCGGGCGACGGTGCGTAAGTGGAAATGGGTTTCCGCCGACGTGAAGTCCGCGTTTCTTCGGGCTGACAGCGCGGAATCCCGCGGGTTGAAGTTGTGCGCCACGCCTGCCGAGGAGATGCGGGAGACGTTGTCGCAACAAATCGGACTGGAACCTGGGCAGTTGTTGAATGTGACCAAGCCATGCTTCGGAGGCCCGCGGTCGCCCAAGCTGTGGCGCTACCGCTCCGATGAAGACGCCAAAGAGACCAGGTTCAAAGACCGTCGGCTCGAGGACTGCCTGTCACTCAGCCTGGGGATCGCGAAGGCCGGTGACGACCCGTTCGACTTTTGCGCGATCGACGGCCAGAACTACTTGGTGGGCGGCCTGATCGGGAAGCACGTGGGCGACTTCTTGGGATGCGGAGAGAACGCGAATGCGGGGGGCGATCTGCGCGCGCCCGTGGACGACCCCGAGTCGTTCAAGGCCAAGCTCGCTCTACTTAACCAGGAGTTCGGTTTCGGCAAGTGGGACTTCGCGTTGGAGCTGATGTTTACGGGTGGCGAGCTGGAACAGAACGTCAAAACCTACGCGACCGCGATGAGGTTTCAGAAGTACTTGAACGCGGTCAAACCGATCACCATCGACAAGGTCCGGCGCGCGAGCCCGACGAGTCCATTGACGCCGAAGGAGCTGACGAGTGTCAAGACGCTCCATGGGCAATTACCGTGACCAGCCGCGCCAAGCATCATCATTGCAGCCGCCGCCGCGTCGTTTCGTCCTGCTGTGACGGGCAACGCCACCGTGCAGGACATGATCGACACGAACTAGGACCTGCGATTCCTGAAGGCCAATGCGGACGTCGGGCTGTGCTTCCGTTTCGACAAGCCGTGGATCGTCATGAGGATTGGAAGTTACTCGGATGCTAGCTGGGCGAGCCAGCCAGACGGGAGCTCGCATGGCGGCTGCCAGATCTTCATCGGGCCTGCCGAGGAGCTTGAGGCGGGCACACCTACGCCGATTGTGGCGATGGAGTGGGCTTCGAAGGAGTTGCAACGCCTGTGCAAGAGTTCGTTGTCAGCCGAGGCTCAGGCCGCCGCGTTGGGCGTGGACTCGCTCATCTGGGTAAAGATCTGCGTGGCGCTCAGCTTAAGGCCCGACCTGGCGGGCGACGAGGCGATGACGTTCTCCGGCCAATCCCCGTTCATCACGGACGCCAAGTGCCTCTACGACGCCTCGCGGTCAGTTACCGCGGGGATGGGCATCGCCGAGAAGCGCGCCGCCATCGAAGTCAGGATCGTGAACGAACAGATGAAGGCGATTGACGCGGCCTGGGAGGTGGGTCAACACTCAGCAGCAGCTGGCCGATGGGCTTACCAAGCTCAGTAGTCGCCAAACGCTAGCGGACATCCTACGCGGTGGAGTGCGCGCGACGAAGTACGACCCGAACTTCGTGGCGGGGAAGAAGCTAACAAAGAAGCAGGTGGAGCTGCGCGAGCAAGAGCTCGGGCAAACCAGCGACGAGCCTGCGGGCCACACCGATACTACGGTTCAGCCGAAGCAGAGAGCGCGACGTGAACACTACGGAACGAGCGGGAGGAGCCTGGCAGTTACTCCAGCTGCAGGCGCCGCTTCAGGGAGCCAGTGGCTCGAAGCGGGCACCTCGATGGATCTGGACGGTGGCGCGTGGGACTTCCTGAAGTTTCTCGTGTTTGTGATTGTGCTATCGCTGGGCGTCGGGCTGGCGATCGGCGGCTGCATGGGGAGAAAGGTTGGCGCAACGCTGGCCCAGCAGAAGATGGAAAACCCGATGGGCGCGGTACTGTAATGACGAGGTGGAGCAATAAGTGACGAAGAAGAAGAAGACGCACCTACAAAGTGCGCAGACAGTGCCTCACCGAAGACGGGAACGAGCAGCGGGACGACGAAGACGACTACGAGGTCTACTATCCCCGGAGATGTGCCGACGCGTGGACCGACCGAGACGTCCGCAACCCGAAATCGCCCAGTTGCGACGGCCAAGCAGCCCGATGTGTACATCACCGCGTACGGCGAGATATACCAGTTGACGAGCACGTGCGTTGGGTTGCGGGGTGCGAAGAGCGTGATGCGGTACGAGATTTGCAAGTTCTGCTACGAAGATGGACCGCCCATGAGCGGCGAGTGATGTGCCCTGCAGGCTGTGGTGCCCAGACGAGAGGTCGAGCCTTGTCTCGTCAATAAATTCAGGGATTGAGATTTTGTGCGGTGGAGCGTTTTACTCCACGTGCGGTATTGCGAGCTAGATTTGCCAGGTCAAATTTGTTCTGAGGGCGATCGCCCGTGGGACTCACGTTTTCCATGCCAGAGTTTCTTTCGTTTTAGGTTTGCTCGCAGGGCCCTTCTCGGGTTCGAGATGTTTTTCTGTTTATGGTGATGTCCCCCCCGGCCTCACGGTGTTAATTTCGTGACTGCTGCGAACTCATATGTGCAAACTCCTTTTTCCGCCCGTGTCAACTGGAACCCTTCCTGTTGATGTTTAATGTCGTTTCACGTGTCTCTCAGCACAATGATTCGCAGCATTCTAGCAAACAATGCGTTTCATTGTTGTTGAACCGCCCCTGCTTCTTGATCGAGAGGCCCCGGAGTCACGCAGAAGGTTGCGTCTACATTCTTCGCCAAGGCGAGATTATTCACAGAGGGCCCGAGATACTACAGGTAGTATTCTCCAGAGAGCCTGTGAAGGATTTAGTTTGCTTTCGTCGGCTGGTAATAGGAGCCCAAGAAATCGCGAAAGAAAAGGAGAAAGAAAACGCAAACGAGAATAGTACCCCCGACACGGCACGGAACAGTATACAGCCGACCCGTATCAGAAGGATACGCGATACGGATGCAAGGGCCTTGGACGACCATCCTTGGCCAACGAAAGTGGTCAAGGATGGGCCGAGGAGGCAAGGCTGCAAAGGTACCCTTGGGAAAGTTGCCCATCCTTACTATGCGGGTTGACTGTATCACATGCTGCGGCTCCCCCACGCCTCCAGACGCGGGGTGTCACACGTTACTGCCTCATGTGCGCCCCCCGAGCAGTCGCCACACAAGGTGCTGGACTGACATGGAGGGAGTTGCCGCTGGCAGCTGGATAGCTCACAGCACCCCATCGAATCTTAAAGCAAAACTGCCCCCAAGAAAAAGAAACCATCTCTTGGACCGATCGCCCCCCGACGACTCCAATGATCGTCGACCGCTTGGTCTTCCCCCTGCTCGAGGGCATCGGGCGCCCCCACCACGCTGTCCAAGTCCAAGTCATGCTCGCTCGGAGGCGCCTCCGTGGGACGCTCCGAGAGGGGAAGCGGAGCATAACAAGGACAAACCCGCTCTGGACCAGGCCCGCAATGAAGCGAGCGGACAGTGGATCACACATGATCTAGAGAATCGTGCCCCTTCTGGCTCTGCCAACGACGCGGAATTCCACTGGCGCGCCCTTGCGCTTCACAAGCCTGGGAGATCCTGAAATGATCAGGGCTACATGCCTGCAAAACGTTCACGCCAAATGTCAATGTGGAAAAATCCAGGCCACCACCTCCAAACATGTGATAACGCATTTCGGGCTGCTAATCCAAATCTGTCTGATCAACTGCAAAACGTCCCGAAACAACATGAAGGGATTCATGTGGGGTACTTCCGTGATACTGGTCAACTCTCGAAGGTCGCGTAAAACACTTTTCGTACATCAGAACACCTGTGCTTTGTCCACCCGGCAAACCAAGAATACGTACTGAGGGCGCTTCCAGACACCACTCGCAACATAATATCAATAGCACGCATTCGCATCGCCACTCCACAGAAGGCGTGAGGACCGAACGGCCCGTCTGCACAACACAAAACAGCGACGGCCAACTATAACCCGGAACAGTAGGTCGTCGAACCCCGGCAGATAAGGTGCAACCAACATGCGGCGATGTTGCGCGGTAGAACTGAAGTGAAACAAACTCAGCGGTAAAACTCTTCATGGTGCTGTGTAAGGAGGGGTTCTTTCTTATACGTGTTTTGTGTGGTGCAACATGTACGTGCTAACGCCTGGTCGCAGCAATGGTGGTAAGGCGTTTAGGGGCCCGTGTTCCTTATTTCGGGAACACTTCAGGCATCTGTAAGACCCTCCGCACCTTGAACCACCACAAATCCTGTGGACATTTCTGAATTCCTCAAGACTCCCCTGGGTTTCGAAACGGTATCTCGCGATCCTTCAAGAACCAAAAGGCTTTCGTCGGCTTCTACTGGATCCCGCGAGACCCATCAGGACATGCCACGGCCCCCCTAACCTGTCCAATATTTCCCAAGATCAACCAAGATTTTTGCGTTTTGCTCTGGCTTTCCGTAGAATCGATCGACAGGCTGATCAACATCCCCCTCAATATTCTCGAATCTTCCCAAGCGTCGTTCTTGTCGCTTATGGTCCCGTACCGTAGGCTCCTCAAGAGCTGTGCAGGATCACTCGGGACCCCCAAAGACGTTTGGTGATTCTTCCAAACTGCGAGCTGTCTTGCACATTCTTCAGGACACATCAACACTATCTTGAATTCACATATGAAGATTTACACACATATATATATATGTATATATATATATATATGAGAGAGAGAGAGAGAGAGAGAGAGAGAGAAAGAAAGAGAGAGAGAGAGAAAACAAAACAAAGAAAGAGAGAGAGAGAGGGAGAAAAAAAGAGAGAGAGAGAGAGAGAGAGAGAACGCGTTTCACGGGCGCTTGCCTAGGGGAGCATTCGGCGGCGCGCTTCGAAAACGGGGGCCGGGGGTTGGCCCCCCCCAACACTCGGCGCTGTCGATCAAAACCAGGGGGGCTCCCCTCCCCCCCAAACCCCGCCTTCCCGAACCCCCCCTGTCCCAATGAAGGGGGGGGGTTCAACACCCCCCCCGGGCGCCGGCGCCAGCGGCCACCAACAGCGTCGACGGCGGGGACGCAGCGACGATGACCAGAGGCGGCCCAGGGTGGGGGAGGGGGTTTCAACCCCCCCCCTGGCGCAGAGGGGGGCAGGGGGGTTTCAACCCCCCGCCCCCCCTGCCCCCTGGCGCCGGCGCCGGCGCTGGCGGCGGCCAGCAGCGCCGGCGCTGGCGCTGGCGACGGCGGGGAAGCAGCGACGATAACCACCACTACCACCACGACTACCACCACAATCGCCACCACCACCGCCTCAACCCACCACCACCACCACCAACCCAGCACTTAACCACCACCACCACCACAGCCGCCACCACCGCCATATCCACCACCACCACCACAACTCACTATCACCACCACCACTACCACCACCACCACCACCACAATCTACCACGCCACCACCACCACCGCCTCAACCACCACCACTACCAGCAGCACAACCCACCACCACTACAAACCACCACACCACCACCACCACCACCACCACCACCACCACCACCACCACCACCACCACACCACCTCCACAAAGCACCGCCACTACCAGTGTCCACCCACCACCACAAACCACCACCACACCACCACCAAACCACCACCACCACAACACACCACCACCACCACCACCACCACCACCACCACCACCACCACCACCACCACCACACACCACCACCACCACACCACCACCACCACACCAACACCAGCACCACCACCACCCACCACCACCACCACCACACCACCACCACCACACAACAACAAACCACCACCACACCACCACCACCACCACCACAACCACCATCATCGCCACCACCACCACCGCCACCACCACCACCACAACCCACCACCACCGCCACCACCGTCGTCCTCGTCGACGCAACCCGCCGCCGCCGCCCGCCGCCGCATCTTCGGCGCTGGCCCGGAAAAAGAAGTCGTCGTCCCTGCCGCCGCCGCCGCCGCCAGCCGAGGAGAGGGAGAGAAGAGAGATAAGGGGGCGGGGGGGGGGTTCGAACCCCCCCCCTCCGTCACGGGAGGGGGGGGGGTTCGAACCCCACCCCCCGTTCATCCAGAAGGGGGGGTCCGGTTCCCCCCCCCTCTCTCCAAGCGACCACAGGACGCGCTTTTTCATAGCCATCGCGCGCAATTCGCGCGCGCTCAAGTTCTAGCTAGGATAATCGTCATCGTCATCATCGCCATCCCCATCACCATCATATCCGGCGTCATCGTCAGCGGCATCGTCATCATCACCATGACCATCACCATCATCACAATCGTCACCATCACCACCATCAGCAGCAACATCGTCATTACCATCGTCATCATCGCCATCGTCGTCATCATCGTCAATATCGTCACCTGAATTATCAACATAATCATCCTCATCATCGCCATCGTCATCATCATCGTCGTCGTCGTCGTGATCGTCGTCATCGTTATCGTCACCATCATCGTCATCATCTTCATCATCCGCCCACTCCTGCATCACAAACACCATAAACAGCATCGCCACCATTATTATCAGCATCGGCGTGATAATCCTGACCATCAGCAGCATCATCATAATGATCGTCAGCATCACCATCCTCAACGGCATCAGCGTCATCGTCATCATGATCGTCAGCATCACCACCATCATCATCACCACCATCACTCACATCACGATCACCATCATCAACATCATCATCATCATCATCATTCCCACTGTCAACATCATCATCATAATCTTCTTCCTCATCCTCATCCTCATCCTCATCCTCATCCTCATCCTCATCCGCATCATCATCCTCATCATCATCATCGTCGCCAACTTCATAATAGTCGTCATCATCGTCATCATTTTCGTCACCGTCGTCTCCGAAGCTCCCCCGCCGAACTCGAGGATATCTCCGCAGCGTCTTGCATGCCGCGTGAGCAGTATTTGGGATTTAGGTTGTGGGCCTGAGGCCGCCCTGCATAATCATCAGTGTCATTATCACCAGCGTCTGGAAGCCTTGCGGCGTCCTTTCGGCGCCTTTTGGAGGCCTCTTGGAGCTTCCTGGGGGCCTCTCGAGGCCTCTTGCGGACTCCTGGGGGCCTCTTGGGAGCTTCTGGTGGGCGAGGGCTCGAAATGTCAGTTCGTGTTCCCCATCTGGGGCTCCTCTTGGAGTTTTCTGGGAGCTCTTTTGGGCCGTCTTGGAAGCTTCCTGGGCCGTCTTGGGGCCCTCTTGGGCTGTCTCGGTGATCTCTTGGGGGCCTCTGGGCTCGTCTTGAGGCGATCTTTCGGGCCTCTTGGGCCGCCTTGGAGCGTCTGGAAGCCGAACTGGGGAGAACGCCAAAACCCTTCAAAACTCATTAAACATCAGTGACAATTTCCTATTGGGCCCCTCCCGGGAGTGCTGTCGGAGACCTGCTGGGACGCTTTGGCAGCTTTTTAACCGTCTTGGAGTGCTCCCGGGCCGCTTCGGACCTCTCTCGGGCTGTCCTGAGGGCGTCCTGGAGCCATTTTAGAGGGTCCTGGGAGCGTCCTGGCGTCTCCGGCGGGGGGGTGACCACAGCCACTGGGCGAAGTGAGGCCCCCCCCTGGTCCAGGACCCCCTCCCCATATATATATATATATATATATATATATATACATACACATGCATGCATATATGTATGTATGCATGTATGTATGTATGTATGTATGTATGTATGTATGTATGTATGTATGTATGTATGTATATGTATATATATATATGTCTATATATAAATATAAACATACGTAAACCATGGAGGATTGTGTACACAGGAGAAGGACAATCTATAGAAACATACGTACGTCGTCCAAGGCGCCTCGGCAGGCGCAGAATACGCCTCCAAGGCGCGGAATCATGTTCCCGGACCGCCTTCCGGGAACATGATGGGGACGACCTCCTGAGGGCCTCCAGTGGGCCTCTTGGGGGCCTCTCGGAGGCCTGTTGGGCTCTCCTGGAGGCGTCTTGGGGCGCGCTCAGGGCCATTTTTGGGCATCTTGGGGGCCTCTGGGGGCCTCCGGGGAGGCTCTTGGGGGCCTCTTTGGGGCCTCTTGGGGCCTCGCGGGGCCCTCTTGGGGACCGCTGGGCTCGCTTAGGCAGTCTTGAAGCCCTGTCGGGGCTCTCCTGGAACCGTCTTGGGCGGCTCCTGGGCCATCTTGGGGCTCTCCTGGGCCGTCTTGGGGCGATTTTGGGGGTCTCTTGGGCCGTCTTGGGGCGGTCTTGGGGGCCTCTTCGGCCGTCTTGGAGCGGTTTTGGGAGACTCTTGGACGGTCTTGGAGCGTCGGAACCCCGAACGAGCGAGAAGGCCAAAAACCTATAAAAAAACAATCAAAATCAACGATTTTGGCTTGTCGGGGCTCTCTTGGGAGGCCTCTTGGGATGCCTTCGGGGCCTCATGGACTTGGGCGGTCTCGAACTGTTCCTGGCGGTCCCATGGGCCCTCCGGGACGCTTCGGACGCTCCTGGGGGCGCCCTGCAGCCCCCATGGAGATTACTGGGAGCGCCCCGGGCCGCCCCCGAGCCCTACTCCGATATATATATATATATATATATATATATATATATATATATATATATATATATATATATATATATATGTCGGCGGTGCCCGGTGCGGAGCGAACCCCCCCCCCCGGTAATCTCTCCTGGGGGGTTTCGAGCTGGCGCCATTCCCGGTGCGAGCCTGCACGAACCCCCCCGGTAAACACGACCTCCTCTGGTAGGCTGCACGAACCCCCCCGGTAAGGACGCAACCCCTCCGTAAGCGGCGCGCTCCCGGCACGCGCGAACCCCAGCCCCGACGCGCGAATCTTACCAGGACGAGCAGGAGGAGGAACTGGCATTCCTGTTGTTCGCACTGCTGGGCTCGTGGCCACAATACGAGAGGCTGCGGCGCAACTCGCATGCTTGTGGCCCCAATCTGCATTACAAAGGACGAGGAGGAGGAGGACGAGGAGGAGGAGGAGGAGGACGAGGACGAGGAGGAGGAGGAGGAGGAGGAGGAAGAGGAGGAGGAGCAGGAGGAGGAGAAGGAGGAGGAGGAGGAGGAAGAAGAGGAGGAAGGCGAAACAAAGGCGAGCAGACGCGAATAGAGAACACAAGGCGAGCACACGCCACACTTCGACAGGGAGCCACCCTTCCCAACCGCCCCCCTGCCCCCCCCCCCCCAACCCACCCACCCCTCCCACCCCCCCACTCCCACAGGGGGGGGAGGGGGGGAGCCCAGGTAGACACAGCGCGGCCTGCACGAACCCCCCCGGTAAAGCGACAGGGGAGGACCCAATGCGGCCTGCACGAACCCCCGGTAAAGCGGCAAGGGGGGATGTTCGAAGGCGCTGGCGGCACCCGGTGCGGGCTGCACGAAACCCCCCGGTAGTGCTGGGGGGGGGGGGTTCGTGCCACGGCGCACCGCCGACATATATATATATATATATATATATATATATATGTATATGTCGGCGGTGCCCAGTGCGGAGAGAGCACCCCCCGGAATCGCTCGTCCTGGGGGTTTCGTGCTGGCCGCACCGCCGGTGCAGGCCGGTACGAAACCCCCCGGGATGCACGAACCCCCCCGGGGCCGGTGCGCCCCGGTACGAACCCCCCGGGGACGCCCCGCCGGTGAGCCCTGGTACGAACCCCCCTGGGATGGCCAGAGCGCGGGGCAGCGCCCGGACAGCGCATGCGAGCGTCCAGCGGCGGCGTCGGCGGCGACGTCGGCGACGGTGGCGTCGGCGACGGCGACGACGACATCCAGAGATTCCCGGAGGCCCCCGCAGCCCCAGAAGCTTCCCAGAAGTGTGGGCCGGACGTTCTCGGAGCTTCCCGGAAGTAGGGGGCCAGCATTTCGCAATCCCTCGGACGTCTTCCAGGGGCACCCCACCCCTCCTCCAACTCCTCCCCACTCCGTTGCACTCCTCGGCAACCCCTCACCGCTCCTCCCAACTTTTCCTCACTCCATCGCAGTCTTCGGCCCTCCTCCGCACTCTTCCCGCCTCCTCCCCACTCCCACTCCATCGCAATCCTCAGCACTCCCCCCCGCTCCTCCAAGCTCCTCCCCACTCCATCGCACTCCGCAGCTCTCCTCCCAGTTGCCCCAGACTCCTCCCCACTCCATTGCCCTCCTCGGCCCTCCTCGGCACTCATCCCGACTCATCCCCACTCCACCGCATTCCTCACCGCGACAAAGACGCTGACGACGACGACGAGCACGACGACGACGACGACCACGAGGACGACCACCACCACCACCACCCCATGCCCACAGGGGGACGGGGGGGGGGCATCACGCCACGCTCACAATGGAGGGGGGCCCACCGCGCGGGGGGGGGGGGGGGGGCGATGGCATCAGCATGAGGGTGGGGGCCACACCCTGGACCATCTATCTCAGATCCGTCCGTCGATCCGCATCCATCCGTACCTCCATTCATCCATCTGATCCTCTTTCCCACCCCACGCCCACGCCCCAAAGACCCATCCCCCTCGCTCCCACGCACCCCCCCCCGTCCCCACAGGAGCCCCCCCAGGCCACAGGAACGCCCCGCCCCAATACCACAGGGGGGGGGGCGCCAGTGCGCCCGGTACAAAACCCCCCGGGAAAGAGGGAGAGGGGGGGCTCGAGGTCGTCGCAGGCACGCGGTGCGCCCTGTACGAAACCCCCGGGAAAGCGGGGGGGGATGGGTTCGTACCACGGGGCACCGCCGATACGTATACATAATATACATATATATATATATATATATATATATATATATATATAGTATGGCTAGAACTTAAACGCGCTACGCGCGCTTAGGTTCTAGTTGCAGATGAGCAACGGGTGCCGCTGTAAGCCCCGCTGTGGCCATCACGACGACTTCCAGCGTCCTCGGGCCTATGCCATCGACGAAAAGAAACTCGTAGTCATAACGCAGGGCTCCATGTTCCCGCGTATGTCACATTCTCGCTGCCGCCCGTGATTGGTTCATCGAACTGCGCTTTTTGTTCTACTTTCGTTTCCGCTTTGCCCCGTCGTGACACTCAATATTTTGCACATGTGTTCGGTCTCCCCATGCCTGATCACGCAGACATCCGCCGGCTTCTGATGTGGGGGTTGGCTCGGGGCCCCGTTGCGCGCACGTGGGAACGCGTTGTTGTTTTTCCTTCTCCTTGTGCTCCAAGCTTCTCGTTTTCAGCGGTCGTTCAGCTGTCGGGTATCTGCAAAGGGCGCGCGCAGATGTCCCGGTCATCAGCGCCCTTCTTTGCAATCAGTTGCTGTCGAGTCCGTCCACGGGAGTGGGGAAGATTCTTTGTGATGGGACCCAAACCTCATGCTGGTGATCATCGCAACCGTGGGATCAGAAGGTTCGGGCTCACAGGGGATGCTCAATGAGTTGCCTGGCAATGCCCATGTATGGGTTTGCCTGGAGCTCTGACGGGGACCCTGGCGGCACCTTCTTGGCGCTCTGGCGAGGCCTTTCAGAAGGTAAAGGAGGGGCACGACACCTGAGAAATTGTATCGTATAGCCACACCCCGCTCGCTCAGGCGGGTTCGCCCTGCAAAGGTGGGAGGACCAAACATCGCGTGAAGTAGGGATGCCCTGCTCTCTCTGGCGGGGGGGTCCTTGGCGCTCTGGCGGGGCTTGCCCAGGAGGGGAGGGAGGAACACGAAACCTAAGGAACATGATGGTATAGCCACACCCCGTGTTCTGACGGGGTTACTTCGGGTGCGGTGGGAGGGGCAAGACAAAACAGGGACTGGATATGGTATAGCGACACCCCTCTTGCTCTGCTGGGGCCCCTTTTGAGGTGTGGGAGGGGCCTGGGTTAAGCAACATGTAACATGATTGGGTATAGGGATGCCCCGCTCTCTCTGGCGGGGCCTGTCTGGCGCTCTGGCGGGGCCGTCCCAGCAGAAGAGGGAGGAGCACGAAAGCTGAGGGGTGAAGGAAGGAAGACGAGACAGGAGGGACTGGAGGCAAAGGGAAACGGCGGGAGGGAAGGAGGGACGGAGGCCCGGGCCATCAGGGCCGTCTTGGAGCGCCTTAGGGCCTCCCGCTCCCGCTCTGTGGCCCAGCTTGAGCCTGTCCTGGGGCTCTCTTGCGCTGTCCGGGCCTCCTCCTGGGCAATTTCCGGGCTCCCTGGGGCCGTCTTGGGGTTCTGTGGGGGGCCTCTTCGGCGGTCTTGAGGCGGTCTTGGGGGCGTTTTCAGCCGTCTTCGAGCAGTGGAAGCTCGGGAACGCGAGAAAGCGAAAAACATCGAACAAACCAGTGCAAATCAATGATGTGGGCCTTTTGGGGCTCTCTCGGGACGCCTCTCGGAGCTCTCTGGGGCCCTCTTGGAGGCCTCTGGGGCTATGTGTTTGCCGTTTTGAGCTCTTCGTTGGCTACGTCGGGATCATCTGGGCCGTCCTGGAGCTCCTTGGGGCTTCCCGCTCCAGCTCTGGGGCCCATCTTGTGCCTCTCCTGGGTATCTCTTGGGCAATCGTGGGCTGCTTTTGGGCAGTCTTCAGGCTCAGCTGGGCAGTCTTAGGACTCTTTTTGGAGCCTCCTCGGCGGTTCTGGGGGATCATCGGGGGTCTGCGGCCGTCTTCGAGCGTTGGAAATTCAAACGAAAAACATTGGACAAAAACGACCGGAAATCAGAGATTTGGGTCTCTTCGGGCTCTCTCGGGACGCCTCTCGGAGCTCTCTTGGGGCCTCTTGGGGGGCTCTTGGGCTGTGTATTGGCCGTGTTGGGCCCATCAGGGACGCGTTGGGGCCATCAGCGCCGTCTTGGAGCGCCTTGGGGCCACCCGCTCCCGCTCTGTTGCCCAGCTTGGTCCTGTCCTGGGGCTCTCTTGGGCCGTGGTCTCCTCCTGGGCAATTTTCGGGTTCCCTGGGGCCGTCTTGGGGTTCTTTGGGGGGCCTCTTCGGCGGTCTTGAGGCGGTCTTGGGGGCGTCGTCGGCCGTCGTGGAGCGTCGGAAGGTCGAAAACGCGAAACGCCGAACAACATAGACAAAACCAATGGAGATGAAGAATTTGGGCCTCTTCGGGCTCTCTTGGGACGCCTCTCGGAGGTCTCTTGAGGCCTCTTGGAAGCCTTTTGGGCTGTATTTGCGGTCTGGAGCCCATCTTGGGCCGCGTTGGGGCTATCTGGGGTGTCTTGGAGCTCTCTGGGGCAGTCTGGGGGCTCCACAGCTCCTCCGGGGTGCTCAAGGAACGGTCTCGGAATCCCCGGTCCCCCCATGCGTGCTCGAGGCCCCGGCCCCAGGCGCCCGGGCCTGTTGCGCGCGCGTGTGTGTGTGTGTGTGTGTGTTTGTGTGTGTGTGTGTAAGTGTGTAAGTGTGTAAGTGTGTAAGTGTGTGTGTGTGTAAGTGTGTGTAAGTGTGTGTGTTTGTGTGTGTGTGTGTGTGCGTGTGTGTGTGTGGTTTTCCAATCGGAATCTAACGATTTTCCCCTCCCCGATCCTTCCCCAAGCGTGCCGTCTAGCGTGCGACGCGCGGTTTGGGGACCTCTGGGGGGCCTCTCGGGGGCCTCTTGGGAGGTCGTGAAGGCATCTTTGGTAGGAAAATTCGAGTTGTTCGTGTGCTCTCCCCCTCTTTGGAGCCGTCTCGGGGCTTTCCTGGGTTGCCTTGGGCGCCTCTCAACCCGTCTTGGAGACTCCTTGGGCCGCCCGTGGGCTCTCTTGTGGCAAGCAGGCAACCTGGCAGGGTGCGGAGGGGCGGGGGGAGCGGCCTTGGCGGTGTCGTTCTTCACCTCCCCAACCCCCGCGGTGGCCGTCCAGAGCAAGAGTGGCGCTACATTGGCAAGAACGGCCTTTGGTCCGCGGTCACAGGGGCCGCGGAGGGGGGGGACGAATCCACGCAAGCCAGCGCTGGGGAAACTGTATGGGTCCGGAGTCAAAGGCACCCTGGCGAAGGGTCACTTCTACGCGCCGCCGATGTGGGAAGGTATTCGTCACCTGTTGCCGTGAAGAGCATCGGATGGAAGATATGCTTTTGTGCGTCGGCGGCCTCCGGAAATGCGCTAAAGCACCGTTGGGAAAAAGGGCTCTGGATGAGATGTGGGATCCTGAGGTTCTTCTCCGTATTTGGCCTCTCACGACCGCCTGGGCCCGAGGTATGTCAGAAACCGACTCACGGTCTTCTGCGCCTCCTGTTCCTCCTCCTCCTCCTTCCTACCTCCTCCTCCTCCCACTGCCGAAGGCAAGGGGCGGGTCGGACGAAATAGGGGGATTGGGGAAAGGAACAGTGGCTAGACGCTAGACGCTAGACGGCACAGCGGGTGTAAATCACATGCATGCGTCGTGTCTGCGTCGTGTCGTGTATGGGGGTGACCTAAATCCCCAAACCGTGCGGTGACTCCGCATCCCCGCCGACTCACCACGCGGCGTGGTCACCATGACGTCGACCCAATCCCTAGGACTGTTGTGAATCGTGAATCGTTTTCTGACGGTCCCGGGGACCGGCGAGGGCCTCCAGAGACTTACACTGCCCAAAACCGCTCGCGTTCCTCGGAACCTCCACCCTCTGAGCCCAGCTCCACCCTCCCCCTGGCGCTGCCCCTAAAAGCCTCCCAAATGAGGTCCGAGTAGAGGGGCTCGGGTCGGAGGATCGCGCCGCATGGATGATAAATCGCCGATGCAACGGCGATGCGTCGCCGACGTCGTTGATGCATTGACGTCGTCGACGTGGACAAAATCGGGCTCCACATCAAGCCGCATAGAAGGTGCATCGGGGATGCGGTGCGATCCTCCGACCCCATACTCGGACTCCATTTTTGGGAGGCCTCGAACCACACTAGAAGAAAGCCTGCGATGATCTTCCCTTCGAAGGCGTGCCCGGGAGCCCCGCGGCGTCGGCTACGGCGGGACCCAGAGGCCCTGCGGAGGGCGGCCGAGCCAGGGGGGCCATGGAGGATGACGACGGTGCGGTGCGGGGACTTCTCCATGACCACCGCCTGGGGAACTTATGCTCTGGGAGCCTAAGGCGCGGTGGATATGGATATGCAAATAGATATGCATATATATATACACACACACATCTGATGGCCGCCAACGGGGCCGAGAACCGAGAACCCGTCCTCGAACCGAACCAGCCGAATCGGACCGGCCCTCGTCCCGAACCAGCCGAACTGGACCGAACCAGCCCGGTGAACAGAACGGGCCAGACCAAACTGGCCCGGCGGACCGAACGGGCAGAACAGGACCGGACGCAACCCTGGCGGCCTGGCTCACCCTCAGGGCCCGTAGGACCTGATGACGACGACGACGACGACGACGACGACGAGTGCGACGACGGGTGCGACGACGAGTGCGACGAGCGCGACGACGGCGACGGCGACGACGACGCGTGCGACGACACCGAGGCCCTGAGCCAAGGGACGGCTCGAGCCCTCCGCTGGGAAATGGGACCCCAACCCGGTTCGGACAACCCCTCTGGTCCGTACCTCCCCTGGTCCGGACTGGTCTGGACACCCCCTGAACCCCCGCGGGTCCGGACCCCTCACCCGCCCTCCTCGGTCCGGACGACGACGGCGACGGCGACGGCGACGGCGACGGCGACGACCTGCTCCACCCTCCGTCGTCCTGTGCCTTCCTCCCCTCGCCTCACCTCGCCCCTCGTTGGCCCTCCGTGCTTGCCTCCGCGGACGGCGAGGGTACCGATCGAGGTGGGGAGCCGTTGCTGCTCTATTCTCGTTCCCCCCCTCTCCTCCTCCTCTCCTCCCTCGCTTTCTCTCCCTCGGTTTCTCGTCTGTGGCGCTCGCGCGCGGCCAAGCCAAGGGAACGCAGGAGGGCCGCACCTGACAGGGGCACAAGTCGGTCGTCTGCCGACCCCTGCCAGGCGCACCGGCGCCCAGCCGACGTATTTGATGCAGTCGGCGCTCGCTTATGGGCCGAAGAAGGCCAGAAACGCCGCCTGCCTCGTCGCGGGGGGCCCGCCGTCGAATGCCCACAGCTGGCGTCCCGACGCCAAAGTTTGTCCGCACGCAAGCAGCGCGTGGGAGACGTCCACATCCGCGCTGGGACATGCGCCGCAACGGGGCAGGACCAGCGGCGCGGCCTCCCCGCCCAGGACTGGCAGCGGCCAGCGGCCAATCACCCTGCATACCGCCCAGGGCCTGTAATACAAACTGCCCCCGTGATCATCAAACACGTCATGTTGCAAGTTGTGCTGCAGCGCCAGCATGAGACTGCCAAACGGTCGCTCCAGATATGGTAGTGGCCGGCTGGCTGCCGTATCCGCCGATGGCTGGTCGTAGGCGTGCAAAGCTGGCATGGCCACCTCCTGCCGGTAGCGCCGTGACAATGATTTGCGGGGCGCCGGCGAGGACTGGGCTGCAACCGCCCCCTCTTTGAAACCCTCGTGCAAACTTATATCTGGAACTGGCCCATTCGGCATGCTGGTCATGATCTGGCCAACCGCGCGCCACCTGTAGGGCGCCAGCGACGCGCGCGCAGCCTCCCGCATCACCGCCGCCGTGTGTCCCTCCAGGAGGACCCAGAGCCTTGCTCGGGCCATGATCACCTGCAGGAACACGAGGGAGCCCACTCCCAGGTCCCACCGGCACTGGAGGCACGAAAGGGCCCAGTTCAGTCTAGGGCCGCGTCTGTGGCCCAATGCGCTCGCAGGTTGTTGAGATCGCTTTCAATATTGGGCACAGCGGCAGGCACTGCAGCACCTGCCAGTCGTGCGGGTACAACACGTATCAACACTTGGACGGCTAGGGCACGAACTGGGAAACCTCCCGCCTGTGCTGCCTGGTAAAGTTCATCAAGCAAGGACTGCCCCATGGCCAGGGTGGCCTTCGCGTGGGGGGTGAAGGACACTTCAAAGTCAAGGGTGATGCCAAGCATATTGTGCGCCAGCTCTACATCGAAACCCACGGCAAACGAATCAAACATTGGGCTGCCGTGTGCCGCCATACACTCGGCGTTCCCAGGTCCAAAATTGAAGGCGGCCTTGTGATCGTGGCTGAAAGGATGGGTTGGCCCAGGATGGCTCTGGTGGCTCCCGCTGATGGGTGGGACGCCGCCCCGTCGTCGATGTAGTGCAACATGCCCAGCCTATGACGACTCGCACATTCGGTGACCTCAAGGCGGTCTGAGAGAGACGGTAACTGGGCCAGGGCCGCCGCCGCGGCCGCAGCAAGACATCCGTTGTTCCTCACTGCAAGGGCCACCTGGTGAGATACGCCCCAGCAAGTAGCTCGGCTGGGCACCGCGCGTGGGCCGGACGCAAGGCTGCCCGTGCCCGCGGCGGTGACATTGCCCGCGACTCGCAAGGGCGCGCCATCTCCACCTTGTCTCGTAGGTCCCTGGGGAGGGCGTTGGGTGCTGGGGCGGAGGAGCGGCGCCCGTGCGCTGTGCCACACGCCGAGACATACGTCTAGGGAAAGAAGCCCATGCAGTCATAAAACCTGCTCGTCTTGCTGCAGAACGTCGTCGAGCCATAGCAAGGCGCGCCCGCGTGCTCCTGCCCAGAAAGTGCCCAACAACATACCGTTATGGCCGGCTACATCGAAGCACCACTCAAGATCGATGACGGCCTGGTCATTGGCTGGCCAAGGTACGATCGCATTTTTCTTCCAGGGAGGACGACTGCTAACACTACTGAGAGTGGATCCGATACTCCGCCACCTGGCTGCCGCCACCATGCTCCTGGATACATGAAGCACGCCTCTCCATCCACAGTGCGTTAAGGAGTTGGGCAAAGTTCGCGCAAATGCTTATGTGCCAGAGGCTGTTCGTGGAGCGAAAGATGCGCAGGCCTGATTTGTGCGCGGGCAACTTTTTCCGCGGCGACCACAGGGGCGAAGGCCGCCGCGGCGCAGCCGAGGCCGCCCCCGCTTGCCCGCAAACGTGAAATTGCCTGGGTGATCTCTTCTGCAGTACAAGGGCACATGGCAGTACTCGTGGGGGACGCGTCCTCTGGCATGGCACGTGATTTCCTTATCGTGCAGATTTCGCGTTCCATGGCAGCTGCGTCGGCCTCGTTCTGTGGGCGGGAATTCTGCGCGCGGGTGAACAAGTCGCCCGCTAGTCCCCGGGTCACTTGCCCCTGCGACATGACCCCACCCGTGGACGGGTCGTCTAGCGCTGCGTGGATGGAGACGCCCCCCCGGGACTAGGATGAAAGAAAACGTTCCCTCGACCTGGCGGTCGCGCTCTCGGATGAAAACGTACTTCTGGGGCATTGCGCGCTGGGCGGCCCGGGCTGACCCCCCAGGGCCCCGACGCCCGTCGCCTGGGTGCGCGTTGCCGCGGGGCCGCGACCTTGACTGCGCCTGCTGCGTCCAGCGCGACCCCCGCGACGTCGCGGCACCGCTCCGCGCAGTCCAGGATGCCACGCCGCACCTTCTTCAACGATGTGCCCCCTTGGCGTTGGCGGCGCCAGGGCTGGGTCGCACAGGGGTGGGCCCATTGCGTCAACAAGATTGCGTCAACAAGTGGACCCAAGAGAGGCGCAACAATTTGAAATTGCAATGCTGCGTCCCACTCATCAGCCGACAACGGCATCGCACCGCAGGATGAGATCCTGCGGGAGGTGACCGAGGGCCATTTTGTGATCCGAAGCTGCTACGAAGGAGCCCATGATTCTGAAATTGATGGTGGCGCTATTCGCTGCTAAGAATACGTCAGCTGCTGTGTCTGAAACGTGGGTAGGTGCAAAAGAGTTGAGCACAGTCAACTCGCATCATAAGGATGCGCGATACGGATGCAAAGGGCCTTGGAAGGCCGCTTCGAAGCCTTTTGAGCGGGGCACCGCCAACGAAAATGGCCAAGGATGGACCGATGAGGCAAGGATGCAAGGGTATCCTTGGGAAGGTTGCCCATCCTTACTATGCGGGTTGGCTGTGTCACTAGTCCAGCCTCTGTGGCCATCGGTTGCACGGCTCTGTCCGCGCCCGATTGCGCGCAATGGGCGCATGTACAGTCACGAGAACGGTCTAAAGAAGTGGGTCCAGTTCACGTTGCCATCGCCGAGCAAAACGTGCCGCGCGTGGGAATCTGCAGCCACAAAAATCGCGCGAGCTCGGAGAACAACTCCCGAGGTGTGTCTGTCGCCCACAAGGCCCCGTAGAACCCGTAAGCATTTTTGCACGGGCGCTCCGTTTTAGCAGCTCCGGGCCTTCATGGTTTGCCACCTGTCGCCGTAAAGCTCTTCGATGGAGCTGACCGCGGGCATTCTTCCGCCGACGCAGAAAAAAACCGACGGTTGCAACCCACGCGTAGGGGAAGTTCCTGGGCAGCCGCGCGCCTCGTGGGAGTCGTGCCCCAGGGATCGCACAAATGTGTGCTATGTTCTGCTGCGGCGGCGACGCCGATATACCCCACGGGCGCCAGTGCAGAAGCTCAATCGTTGCAAGCGTGGAGAAGGCCACTGACCCCTGGTTCATGGAACCAATGGTGAAGATCTCTGTTCGAAGTGGTATTGTGGTCACTGGGTCGACGGCTGCCTCGCCAATGCGCTGTCCACCCGCCTAGGGCGACACGGTGGGCTGGCGCAGCCCCAGCCCGTGCATCCCTCGTAACGCTTTTTCCTATTTAAGAAACGACCTAGGTCGTCCGCGATGGCAGCCAGCGGTCGGATGGTTGCGCCTCCAGCTGGCTGGAGGCGGGCTAAAAACGCTGCCACATCCTTCTGGATCGCTGCCCTCTCACATTTTCGTGGGCGCCCATTCTGCCCGGCAGTAAGCAGCTGTTGGAGGCCGTTCATGGTCAAGGGTCGCTGGGTGGGTTGGTGACGTGTGACGCCAATGTCCACGTAAAGACGCTCGCACACGGCCAGGCCCACGCCTCATAGCGCTTCCCGCCCCATCGCATGGCGGCTGGCTCTGCCCCGAGCCAGTCGGCAAGGGTCGACGTGCACAAGGGTCCCTACCTCCACCTCCAACGCTGTCCCAAGCCCCGCCTCCCGCCCGCGCGCAAGAGCCTCCTTCCCCGGCTCCGCAATACGCCCCGCTGGCCGCCGGCTGATCAGGAGGTGCGGGGGCAGACAAGCATCCACAAGGGGGAAGGGGGGAAGAGGGGGCGAAGACCAGAAAGAGAGAGTGAGAGAGAGAGGGAGAGAGGGAGGAAGAGGGAGAGAGAGAGTATGAGAACGCCAGAATCCTGCCCACGGTGATCTGACCTCGTGCGCACCATTGTTGCGACGGTCCAGATCCACTCAGGAGGGGCTAGGCAGCGGGTGCCATCGGCCGAGCGGCTGATGGTCCTCCTTCCCTCCCTCTTCGACTCCCCCTCCGACTCCTCCTCCTCCTCCTCCTCCTCCTGCTAGGTGTGCTCCTCGACTCCCCCTTCGATTCCTCCCTCGACTCCTCCTTCGACTCCTCCTCCTCCTTCGACTCCTTCCCTCCATCTCTCCTCCCCCTTCGACTCCTCCTCCTGCTAATTGTACGACGGGGTCGGCAAAGCACCTCGGCTGCGGCGCGGCGCCGCCACGGGCCCAGGCCAGCTCCCGTGCCGCCTTCGTCTTCTTCGTTGTCGACTTCGTCGCGGTCGCAGACGTCGTCGCCGCTTTTAACGGCGAAGTCGTCGTTGTCGTCATCATCGTCGTCGTCGCCACCGTGGTCGCCTCCGTCGGGGTACTTCGGGGCACTTCGAAGTAGTCTGGGGGGTACTTCGGGGAACCTCTGGGTGCCTGGAAATGGTTTGGCCGAATCGAACCGGTCGAACCGAAAATATTCGGCCGAACCGAACTGTCCGAACTGGACCGGCCGAACTCGACTGGCGTCGACTGGCCTGCTGACTCGAAGCAGACCTGCTGGGCCGAACTGGACGGCGATCTGAAACAGACTGGCCGAACCGACCCGAAGGCACGCCCAGCTGGACCAAACCGAACCGAATCGGGGCAACACATACATGTGTACATACTCATGTATATTGTATGCATGCGCACGTGTGTATGTGTGTATGCATGCATGCGTGCATGCATATATGTGCTAATGTATGAATAATATATGTATGTACGCATGCATGTATGCAGACATGTCGTATGTATGTACTACACACGTACGTATATGTGCATGCATGCATGTATGAATGTAGGTATGTATGTATGCCTGTATATATGTGTATGATGTATGTGTGTATGTGTGTATGTATGTGTGTATGTATTTGTACATGTATGTCTAGATGTATGTATGTATGTATGTATGCATGCATGCATGCATGCATGTATGCATGTATGCATGTATGTATGTATGCATGTATGTAGGTAGGTATGTATGCTTGTTATGTATGTGTGTATGTATGCATGTGTGGATGTATGTGTGCACGTATGTGTATGTATGTATGTATGCATGGATGTATGTATGTATGCATGTGTGTATGTATGTATGAGTGTATGTATGTATGCATGCATGACGGTGTATGTATGTATGTATGCATACATGCATGCATGTATGTATGTACGTACATGTATATATATATATATATATATATATATATATACATGTGTATGTATGTTTGTATGTGTGTATGCATGTATGCATGTATGCATGCACGTATGTATGTAAGAAGGTATGCATGCGTGCATGCATGCATGCATGCACGCATGTATGTATGTATGTATGTATGCATGCGCGTACATAGGTATATGTATAGGCGTGTGCAGGTACATGCATAGAGTTTCTGGCCGTCGCTGGACTACTTCGTTCCTCGGTTCAGAAAATGACCTGGTTGGGACGGCTACGGCGCGCGATCGTTTGCGGGTTTCCAGGTCAGACCTGCTGGGGCCGTACAAGAGCCCTCTTGGGGGGCCTTTTGGGGCCTCTTGGGGACCTGCTGGTGGTCTCGGGGGCCCCCTTGGGGCGGAAAGCCCGAAATCTCAATTCGAGTTCCCCCTCTTGGACCACTCTGGGAGCCCTCTGAAAGCCCTCTTGGGCGCTTCTTGTGCCGTATTGGGGTTCTCTTGGGGCCCATCGGGGACCCTGTGGTGGCCTCCTGGACAGTCTTGCGGTGATCTGGGCGGCCTCTTGGGCCGTCTTGGACGCCGTGCAGGTCGGGAAGTAATCTATTCTGCGACTGTATGATTGCCTTTGGGAATGGGGTGATGTTTGCCTTTTGGAGCCCTGTTGAGAGGGTCTCGGAGGCCTCTTGGAACGTCTGGTAACCATCTGGAGCGTCTTGGACCGATCGCTCGGCGACTCGGGTCGCTCTGGGGCCCTCCTGGGGCGTCCTGCAACCAGTTCCCTCACCTGGCAGGACATCGAGGCATACATATATATATATATATATATATATATATATATACATATGTGTTTTTACATAACGGTATTCATTTAGTGCAACAATCCGCCACCGTGCCTGTAGCACGTAGTGTAATCCCCCAAGGCCCATGCAGCCCTGTGAAAACCATAGTTGCAAGGTTAAACGAAACTGTTCAAGGCCCCAATGTCTGGGGATCCCCGGGATTTTCAACCCGGGCATGTCGCGCGCGTCCTCCAGTAGCGCAGCCGGCCAAACATGGGACCAACACGCGTCCAAGAGGGCCGAATATGCATCCGAGAAAGCCCAAGAGTGCCCCAATGCACCCAAGATGGCCTCAACACGGCCCGAGAGGCCCCGAAGACGTCCCACGAGGCGTCCCGAGAGGGCCCCAAGGAGCAATTATAATATATGCTCCTTAGGTTTTGAAGGTTTTTTACGTTCTCGCCTTGTTGGCTTTCCGACGCTCCAAGACGGCCCACGAGGCCCCCAGGATTGCCCCAAGACGGCCCAGAGGCCCACAAGAAGGCCTCAAGCCAAGACGGCCCAAGAGGCGCCCAAGGCGGCCCTAGAGGGCTCAAAGACGGCCCCAAGAGGTGGCCCAGATGGGGAACCCGAACGGACATTTCGAGCCCTCGGCCCCGAGGGCCCCTCAGGAGGCCTTCAGAGGCCCCCAAGAGGCCCCAAGAGTCTCAAGAGGCCCCAAAGGTCTCCCAAGAGGCCCCAACCTGGCTCCTAAGAGGCACCAGGACTGCCCCCAAGAGGCCACCGAGAGCGCCCCGAAGAGACCCGAAGAAACACCCATGACAACTCTGAACCACAAGCCAGGCACGGTGTCGGCATGGGTCGAATGCCACTACAAATGTGTGGTTTCATAAACATAAGTACATACATACATGTATGCATATATGTCGCATGTATGCGTACGCGAATGTGTTTATATACATGTATTTGTATATGATTATGCATATTCATATGTATGTGCCAATGTGCATGTACATATACCTGTACATGTGTTTGACCATGTGCGTTTGGAGGTAATATGGGTACAATCATGTTTGTTTAGATGTAGACATATATAGCTGTATATATGTACTGATGTATGTACTATGCATATATATATATGTATATATATAGTTCATTAATTCATTCATTCGCATCATTGGCTCCGATGTCATAGCGAGTCTAGCCTGGCAGCAACAAACATCGGCTCGAAACTCATTAATTAAACTCGAAGCGATGTCCCTGCTCGCGGCGGTCATGCGGCCTCCACCCTATGTGGCGGCCTCGAGTGCCTAAATGTACAGACGAATAGATGGTAAGGTGTGGCAGGGTATATGTATGTGTATATGTATATGTATATGTGTGTATGTATGCATGTACTCATGCATGCGTGTATGCATGGATGCATGTATTCATGCGGGCATGCATGTATCTATTTTGCCCCTCCCAAGCCACCAGGTCCCCGAAAATCGATCCCCCAAGCGGCGGTTATGGATAGCCCTCCGCATCGGAGAGGCCTTCGAACGTATGGGGCGTCCTCGGGAAGCAGCCTGGGGCGTCCTGGATAGACCGCCCGGCCTCCTCAGGCCCCCGCTGGGGCCAGCCAGTGTGGAAACTCGAGCGGGCAGCGGCAGTACGAAAAATGGTGTGCAACATAACTGGGTGGAGGATGACGACGATGATGATGACGACGAGGATAACGACGATGATGATGATGATGTTGACGACAACGAGGATGACACGGATGATGATGATGATGATGATGATGATGATGATGATGATGATGGTGGTGATGATGATGACGGCGATAATGATGATGACGATGACGATGCTGATGGTAATGATGATAACGATGGAGATACTGGTAATGCTGATGATGGTGATGGTGATGATGACAGTGATTATGATGATCATGGGCGTGGTGATGGTAATGACACTGATGATGAGGCTGATACTGATGCTGATGATGAGGACAGCGATGGCGATGATGATGCCGATGAAAATAACGATGATGGTAGTGGTGATGATGGTGATGATGATGTTGCTGTTGTCGATGCTGCATGCTGATGCTGATGATTATGTTGATGATGCTGGTGGTAACGATGATGGCGATGATGATGGTGATGCTGACGATGCTGGTGATGGTGATGGTGATGTTGGTGGTGGTGATGATTGTGATGATGTGATGATGTTGGTGATGATTGTGTTGACGCGGATGGTGTTGAAGGTTGGTTGTGCTGATGATAAGGTGGATTTTGTTGGCGATGCCGATGATAACGATGTCGCTGTTGTTGCCGTTAGGGATGCCAATAGTGATGCTGAAATGTGATGACGCAACTGTTGATCGTGTTGGTGATGATGATGCTGATGTTGTTGATGAAGGTGATGGCAATGATGATGATGTAATTGATGATGCTGTTGGTGATTATGGTGATTTGGCTGTTGATGTTGTTGATGATGATTGTGATGATGGTAATGACGATTGTGATGGTAGTGGTAATGTTGATATTGTTGAAACTGATGGTGATGATGATATGTGGTTGACGATGATAAGGCTGTTGACTGTTGAGGTGATACTGAGAATGGCGATGTGAACGGTGGTGATGATGCTGTTGATGATGGTGCTGATGCGGTTGTTGAGACTGGTGATGCTGGTGATGGTGATGTTTATGTTGTTGATGGTGCAGATGATTGCAGTGATGAAATGGTATTGTTGATTCTGATGTTGAGGATGTGCCTGATAATTATGGTCATGATGGTGATGATGTTGATGTCACCACCTCCTCTCTATCAGCAGGCTGAGGGGGAATCAAAGGACTACATGTGACTGCAAGCTCCGGGGCTTCCTCCCCAAAAACGTGTAGCACTACATACATATGAGGTTCGTGCCAACGCGTCGGCAGCACCATAGGCCAGGAGCACCCTGTCGCCTGGTCTGCCAACCATGCATTGTGAGTTGGGCCAAAATCGCTTGTTCAATTCAACCTGCAATTTACCCCGACTTGCGAATCATATCTGGTATCAGATTGAGAAAAGGGTGTCGCAGCAAAGCCTCGAGCACACCCACACAGTCCTCATAGAATTCATCACTTTTGTCGAAGAGGCGTTTCCAGATGTGTTTCGACATGTCGTCTCGGATCCACTGTTGACGCATTCCTTCCAACAGGCTCTCCAGCAATTGCATGTGTTGTTTCGTGCTGTCCAGACAGCCTCTCCGAACCTCGATTGCACAGTGTGCGAGGTCCTCGAATATAGCATTCGACGTTCGTTCGCAAATGTTTTCGGAGAGCTCGGCTTTGCCCGCGGAGCTCCTGGATATAGTGCCTGCGAGCGTATCTTTGACCATCGAAGTCAACACTCGGCTTTGGGACTGCACTCAACACGTTTTCAATTGCCGAGGCGAGCCTTTCCAACTCGGCCACGACTTCATCAACACGATAATCATTGTATTGTATACAAACAGAAAGCGGGAGTACGTCGGCAGTTGCATTGTCAACAATCGCAGAGTCCTATGAAGAAGCGGCTCCATCCTCCTCGGAAGAGGCGTCACAAATATTGAAGGCAAAACCATCGCGGACGCAAGATCGAATGTTCGAGGAATGTCATAACTCTTGTCCTCCCCTATCTCTTTCTCCGGGCCTGCCTTGTGGTTGGGCTCCTGCTTCGGCTGGGCCTCGGTCTCCAGCAGGTCCATTCGAGACAAGTTGCGCCACGCATCACATCGATCCGATCGGCAGTAATCCGACGCCAGCGCTGCCCAAAGATATCCCACTCGCTTCAATACTGTCATCATCGAGGTCGCCTGGCACCTCACGACAGGTTCGGGCGCCATTACGAGAAACACCTCCGAATACAATAAATCAAACTTGCAACACAACGCGCGGCGAATGGGGGCTACGGGCGCGGTAGCCGGCTCGAGCCCTGATGACGATGATGTTAATGATGGTAATGATGATGATGAGGATGATGGTGATGATCCAGATGATCATGATGATGATTTTGATGTGACTGATCATGGTGATTGTGTTGATGTTGCAGATGATGGTAAAGATGATGTTGAAAATGATGATGTCGATGCTGGTGCTTGTGGTGATGATGATGTCGATGCTGTTGTTGATGATGGTGGTGCTGACGATGATCATGTTGATGATGATGACGACGCTTCTGGTAGTGATAATCATGATGCTAACGATGATGACGTTGATGAGGTTGATGATGATCGTGATGATGACAATGATGATGCTGATGATGATGATGATGCTGATGGTGATGAAGATGGCGGTGATGATGATGGTCATGATGATGATGTTGATGTTGCTGTTGATGGTGATAATGTTGATGTTGTGAACGATGATGATTACGGTGATGATGATGCTGGTGAAGATGCTGATGCTAGTGATGAAGACGATGATGCTAATGCTGATGATGATGCTGTTGAGGTTGGTGATGGTGATGATGTTGATGTTCTTATTGATGATGATGGTGGTGATGATCTTGCTGTTGTTGATGATGTTGACTTTGTTCATGATGATGGTGGTGGTGATGGTGGTGATGATGGCTATGCTGATGATATTGCGACGCTGGTGGTACTATTGATGCTGATACTGATGATGGTGATGACGCTGATGATGATGGTGATGATGGTGATGACGCTGCTCATGATGGTGATGATGGTATACTGTGATGATGGTGATGCGGTTGATGCTGATGCCTATGAAGATAATCTTATTGTTTATGATGATGCTGATGGTGATGACGATGACGGTGATGATGATGCTTGTGACGATGATGATTTGGTAGATGGTGATGATGATGATGATGATGATGATGATGATTGTGAGGGGATGAGATGTTGTTGTTGATGATGATGGTGGTGATGATCAGGATGATGATGGTGAAGGTGATGATGATAGTGAGGGTAATCATGTTGATGTTAGTGAGGCTGATGATAATTATGGTGATGCTGATGATGATGATGATGCTGGCGATGGCGATGATGCTGATGCTAGTGCTTGTGATGATGATGCTGAAGTTGATGACAACGATGACGATGATGATGATGATGATGGTTGTGATGATGATGCTGATTGTGCTGATGATGGTGACGACGATGACGATGACGAGGACGACGATCATGATGATGACGATGATGCTGATGATGGTGATGGCGATAATGATGACGACGACGACGATGATGATGATGGTGATGATGGGGATGATGATGATAATGATGCTAATGCTGATGCCCATGACGAAGGTAATTATAATGATGATGCTGCTGACGATGGTGAGGATGATATTGGTGATGATGATGAGGAAGAGGAACCGAAGGATGAATCTGCTGCTGATGAAGACGAAATTGCAACTGGCAGTGTTACTGCTGCTGATGATGAAGACGATTATGCTGATGATGATGATAATTGGTGGAGGAAAAGGGAAGATTGATGGCAGATACAGTCGGAGAGAAGGGGGAGGAGGAGGAGGAGGAAGAGGGAGGAGGAGGAGGAGCAGGAGGAGGAGGAGGACGGGGAGGAGGGGGAGGAGGAGGAAGAGGGAGGAGGAGGAGGAAGAGGAGGAGGAGGAGGAGGAGGAGGAGGGGGAGGGGAAGGAAGAGGAGGACAAGGAAAAGGAGGGGGAGGGGCGGTCTCCAAGCCCGCGCTCCAAACGCCAACCCAGCCTTGGCGAGCGAGAAGCTCACAAGGTCGGCGTCGCTGCCGAAGCCGTGCGCCTCGCGGTGCGTGCCACGGGGCTGACCGCGCGCGGGGGAGGAGGCAGGAGCAGGACGGGGAAAACGGGAAGGGGGATGACGGAGGAGGAGGAGGACGAGGAGAAAAGGACACATCTATAGTAAGGAGGAAGGGGATGAGGACGGAGGAAAAAAGAGAAAAGGAAAAAAGGAAAGGACCACTTGCCCATTGCCGGTCTCCCCTAGTTTGGGGAGCACGCCCGGGCCTTCCTGGCGCGGGAGGCTCGGCACAAACGATGCCCACTTGGGTTGCACTGAGAAGAGGAGGAGACGGAAGAGGACCAGACTGGAGCGGAACGCTTGCGACCTTGGCTTGTCTCTCCTGATTGCAACGCGTTGAAAACTGACCGGGGATACGTATAATAATCTGCGGATGCCACGGGACTATAGCCCGCGGCCTCGCTGAGGGAAGACCTCTGGCCTTGAGGAAGAACGTCTGATGGGGAAGAGCCCATGACATCCTGCAGGGGCACCATCCTCCAGCGGCAGGTGCGCGATGAAAAAAAAGTAGGGAACCTCCCCCAAACCAATCCTAGGTCGCAGCCCACCAATGACTCGTCAAGGGGAAGAGCGGAAACTACGGGCGAGAAGGAACAGGACACCACCAACGCGAACACGCACACACACAAACGCACACACACACACACACACTCACACACGCACACGCACACGCACACGCACACGTACACGTACACGCACACGCACACGCACACGCACACACATAGACACAGACACAGACACAGACACAGACACAGACGCATATACAGATACAGACACAGACACAGACACAGACACAGACACACACACGCACACACGCACACACGTACACACGCACACACGCACACACGCACACACGCACACACGCACACACGCACCACACACGCAAAACACACGCACACGCACACGCACACGCACACGCACACGCACACGCACACGCACACGCACACGCGCGCGCACGCGCACGCGAACGCGCACGCACACGCGCACGCGCACGCGCACGCGCACACGCACACGCACACGCGCACACGCACACGCACACGCACACACGCACACACACACACGCACACGCACACGCACGCACACGCACACGCACGCACACGCACACGCACACGCACACGCACACGCACACGCACACGCACACGCGCACACGCGCACACGCGCACACGCGCACACGCGCACACGCGCACACGCGCACACGCGCACACGCGCACGCGCACACGCGCACACGCGCACACGCGCACACGCGCACACGCGCACGCGCACACGCGCACACGCGCACACGCGCACACGCGCACACGCGCACGCGCGCACACGCGCACACGCGCGCACACGCGCACACGCGCACACGCGCACACGCGCACACGCGCACACGCGCACACGCGCACACGCGCACACGCGCACACACGCGCGCACACACGCACGCGCGCACGCACACACGCGCACGCACGCACGCGCACGCACGCACGCGCACGCACGCACGCGCGCGCGCACGCGCGCGCGCGCGCACGCGCGCACACACGCACAAACGCACACAACACGCACACGCACACACGCACACGCACACGCACACACACGCACACACACGCACACACGCACACGCACACACACGCACGCACGCACGCACGCGCACGCACGCACGCACGCACGCACGCACGCACGCACGCGCGCGCGCACGCACGCACGCACGCACGCACGCACGCACGCGCCCGCCCGCCCGCACGCACGCACGCACGCGCGCACGCACACACACACACACACGCACACACACACGCACACGCACGCACACGCACACGCACACACATACACGCGCACGCACGCACGCACGCTTGCACGCTCGCTCGCACGCACACACCCACACACGCACACACACTCACGCACACGAGGCCAGGAGAAGGGCGATAGCAGGCAACAGCAACGGCCGCGGGAGGGAAGGAGGGGGCGGGGGAGGAAAGGCAAGGAGCGGAGGGGGCCGCGGCATTACATGCGAAACTCTACTGGTTGGATTCGGGTTGCCAGGGCTCGGGCGGTGGTGGAGGGGCCAGCAGCGCGCTCGAGGCGCGCGCATCAGCAGCGAACGAACAATAGAAACCGTCCTGACCTGTGCAACTCTCTGACGAGCCTGAACCACCGTCATTTGAATAGCCATGGGGCTCAACAGAATAGGGCCTCGAAGGTGATCTCGCCCGATCGGTGCTGCAAAATGGGACCTCGGGCGCTCTTCGGAGCAATTCGTACTGGGAGTGCCCGAAATGGCCCCAGGCCAAGTCCAACATCCAAATACACTCCCGGATCAACATGAGACGAGCAGGGCGCCTCATCCTCGACGGAGGCGGCCTGGCACCATGAGTTCTAACGCTGGCCGAACTGCGTGCGCGGGGGTCGCACTAGCTCGCGGGGTTCTGGGTACTCGCCACCAGAAATAGAAGTCTACACCGGCGCAAAAAAAAAACCTGGCGAAAGACCCAACCATATGCAGTTGTGAATACCTCAATTGTGAATACCATCTCCGCCCGCGCTCCCTATGTGGCCACGGCTTCCCGCCGGAGCCCGACATGCTCAGGTACACGTTCGTGGCCGTCTTCGCGGGCGCCGACGACGACAAGGACGGCGCCCCTCTCACCGAGGAGCAGAAGCAGGAAAGGGCCTTGAGAGCCATGAGGGAGGAGGTGGCGTTGCACGTCGACAAGGCGGAGTACGACGCCCAGGCGCGGTTGTTGAAGCAGCACAAGTATGGGGCCACGATCCTCGTGAGGGTTGTGCCGCAATGGCCCGGGGCCGCCGTGCGAACCCTGCCACTGGCGCCTTCGGTGGAGCTCCCTATGGGGCCACGATCCTCGTGATGGGTGTGCCGAAATGGCCCGAGGCCGCCATGCGAACCCTGCCACTGGCGCCTTCGGTGGATCTCCCTATGGGGTCACGATCCTCGAGAGGGGTGTGCCGACATGGCCCGAGGCCGCCATGCGAACCCTGCCACTGGCGCCTTCGGTGGAGCTCCCTGATGGGTGCCGATCCTCGAAAGGGGTGTGCCGAAATGGCCCGAGGCCGCCATGCGAACCCCGCCGCTGGGGGCCTTCGGTGGAGCTCCCTCTGGGGCCACGATCCTCGTGAGGGGTGTGCCGAATTGGCCCGAGGCCGCCATGCGAACCCTCCCACTGGGGCCTTCGGTGGAGCTCCCTATGGGGCCACGATCCTCGAGAGGGGTGTGCCGACATGGCCCGAGGCCGCCGTGCGAACCTTGCCACTGGCGCCTTCGGTGGAGCTCCCAATGGGGCCACGATCCTCGTGAGGGGTGTGCCGAAATGGCCCGAGGCCGCCATGCGAACCCTGCCACTGGCGCCTTCGGTGGAGCTCCCTATGGGGCCACGATCCTCGAGAGGGGTGCGCCGAAATGGCCCGAGGCCGCCATGCGAACCCTGCCACTGGAGCCTTCGGCGGAGCTCCCAATGGGGCCACGATCCTCGAGAGGGGTGTGCCGAAATGGTCCGAGGCCGCCGTGCGAACCCTGCCACTGGGGCCTTCGGTGGAGCTCCCTATGGGGCCACGAAGCGCTGCACTGGGCGGGTGAAACGCAGGGAGGAGAGAGGAGGGGGAGGAGGAGCGGGAGCGGGAACGCGGGGCACCGTCTCTTCAAAGCGAGGACCCAACACCACAGGATGGTTGGGAAAAACAATGCTGCATCACTCAAATCCAATGAACTCGGTCGTTCAGGTGCTTTTGAATCCCGTCTGGGGCCACTCCAGACTTCTGGGGGGGGGGGGGGGTGGGGGCGCTCTGCATCTCGTTCCAGAGCCCCTTTCGGGGCAGCTCCTGCTTTGATCTTGCCTCCTTCCTTCCTGGCGCGTGCTTGTCGCCTGCTGGCTGTCCAGTGTCACCACTCGGCTCTGAAGATATGGGCCCATCACGAACTGCAGCTCGAACGCGTCTGCCTCCTTCTTTCCCGCCTTCTTGTTGAACCAGCGTGCTCGTGCGCGACAGTGACATGTTCCGCTAGGGCCCTCAACGTCTCCGCTTTGCCACCCCTGATCACCTGCGACCAGTGGTGCTTGAGCGCTGCCAGTGCCGGCGCCTCCGCGCCTTGAGCCGTCGCCCCCATGCTGTCGATGCAGTGCGGCGCCGACGCCGTGAATGCATGAGGCCATGGTGGCCCTTTGTCGCGCTGCCTCCCCTGCGCTCTGCAATGGCCGTCTCCGCAGCGCGAAACCCTCCGTCCGTCGCCGCCTGCCCCATGGGTCGGCCGACGCTTGCCGAGCTACCGCGAAGGGCTGGACATGCCTGCCGCAGTCAAGCAGCCAGGGAACGCGCGTGGCGCGCGCGCGAAGATGATGGGAAAGTTGGCGTGGATCAGCAGCATGAACCTCGCGTGGCGGACAGTCCGAGACCGAGGGGGTCGGGTTTCTGAGCGTCGTGCGGCGGTTTGACACAAATGCCACTCTTGAGCGAATCGACCGCGCGCTTGCGCGCTGAATTCCTGGATTCAAGCGCACCGTCGCACGCGAAACATCGGTTGTTCACTACAGCCGTGCCGAGAACAGATCTTCGGCCATGATGATTATGTAAGTGAACAGGCGCCTGCGTTATGCTCTGGAGCCATCTGGAGCGGCCAGGGACGGCGCGCCCGTGATCGCCGTCTTCAGGCTGGGCCTCTGGGAGCCCTGGTACTTCGGGAGGCGGGGCCCAAGTGGGTGGAGGGATCCCGATGGACAGATAGGCTGCCCGTAGCATTTCTGCGTCGAAGAGCGCGAACCAATCGATCAGCTCTGGGCCTGAAAAAAACGAAGAGGCTGCCCATCAAACTGCTGCACCATGCTATACTCCTCGCCCCCGAACTCTGCCACATATGAGATGCCCTCCACAAATCTGCAAACCCAGGGACAAGCTGCTACACTGGTTCGGGTGTCCTCGCCCACGATCTGAAACTCATTGGCGGGCTCCGCCCGCGCCTTGCCTCGAAGCGCCACCCATTCGGCAACGCGTGCTTTAGCATTGCCAGCCCACCTCTGAGGCCGCCCGATCCTCCTAGCTTTGAATTCAAGTTGGAGGGGGGGCATCTGCCAAAAACGATGCACCTGCGCGTTGGAAATGGATGCGTTCTGCTCACCCTTCTCATAAGTAGTCCCTTCCCTCATCGCCCTCCTCGCATAATGTAAGGCGCCCGAGTTTGTAAGGTGCGAATATGTGACGGCGTCAATATAAGCGCTTCTACTCCAGATTCTGCTGGCCCGATGACTCTGGACAGGAACGCTGCTCGTTCTTCAACTGGTGGAACACCGCGCTGATAACACTATCTCCCCAAACTGCGAACCCCTGCATCAATGGCTTACAGCCGCGCGGGAAGCTCGCGGTTGGAACGGGGCAAGCCATGAAGCATCTTGGCGAGGTCGCTGGGCGCGCGGGCTGCGGGCCACGCTTTTGGCTTCAATCTCGCGCGTCCAGTCTGGGGCCCAGCGCCGAACAGCGCGAGCGCAGTCTCGTTCTTGATCGGGCTGAGGAGGCACTTGCGGGTCAGGAGTTGATCAGAGAGGAGGGTATCGTGGGAGAGAGACTTGAGGCTGAGCTGTGCGTGGCTCTGTGTCGCGCCAGATGCCGAAACAAATGTCTTAGCAGCGTCGTCAACTCATGTGCGATGCGAACAGACAAGCTCGATTGGTTCCTCCTCCACCTCGTCCGGCGTTTGATCCACCGCGCGCGAATCAGCTGCAATGTCCTCTCCTCCCTGGGTCTCCTCGAAAACGATGTCGGCGTCCCAAGTGAAAACCCGGGCGGCCCGCGGGCCCCCCCTGGAGCGTTCCCGCAGGAAGCTCGACGAAGAGGAACCGGTCGGGACCATGGAGGGCGACGGCTGGGCGGCGAAAGCGTTGTTCCCCAATCTTGACCTCCCGAGGCTGCATGATGGCCTGGTTGGCCCTGGAGAGGTGGGCCCAGTCGGCGCTGCCGACGGCGTCGCTGACGTCCTCGTGGTCTCTAACATGCTGCAGGCCGAGGCCTTAGACGCCAGCTCAAGCTTTCTGAATCATCGCTGGCGTCTCGCGCCTGCAGCCTGACGCGCGTCCGCGGGCAGAAAGGGGCTCTCGGTCGCGCTGATCTGGGCATGGCCCCGCAGCTATAAATGCCTTGCCGAAGGGGCGGAGAACGTGCGCCAGTCTCTTAGCATTAATGGCTATGCCTTGCAATGGATGGCAAACGATTGGAGTCTGCCCAGACCGATGAACTCGATGGAAGATTACCTTCGCAAAGCACCTAGTCTATGTCTGGTTGACCTCGAGGCTCGCGTACCTTCGGCCACTGAAGCGCCGGGAACTCCTTCTGCGGGGGTGCAGGAGCACCCGGAAGCTCCAGAAAGGGAATGCCATGGGGGCGCCGCGCGTCTTCCACTGGCTTTCCGAAGATCTCCGGAGATCAACCGGGGCATCTCTGTGGCCCATTGGAGCTCATCCTCGGTGAGAGGGGAACGGGGGCTGCTATGCGTCGACGCCAAACTCAACATCTATAGTAAAAGGGAAAGGGATGAGGACGGAGGAAAAGAAAAGAGAAACGGAAAAAGGAAAAGTAACACTTGCCAATTGCCGGGCCCCTTTAGTTTGGGGGGCACGCCCGGGCCTTCCTGGCGCGGGAGGCTCGGCACAAACGATGCCCACTCGGGCTGCGCTGAGAAGAAGGGGAGACGGAAGAGGACCGGACTGGAGTGGAACGCTTGCGACCTTGGCTTGTCTCTCCTGATTGCAGCGCGTTGAAAACTGACCGGAGATGCGTATAATAATCTGCGGATAGCACGGGGCGATAGCCCGCGGCCTCGCTGAGGGAAGACCTCTGGCCTTGAGCAAGAACGTCTGATGGGGGACAGCCCGTGGCGGCCCGCAGGGGCACCATCCTCCAGCGGCAGGTTCGCGATGCAAAAAGAATAAGGAACCTCCCCCAAACCATTCCTAAGTCGCAGCCCGCCAATGACTCGTCAAGGGAAAGAGCGGAAACGACGGGCAAGAAGAAACAGGACACCGCCAACGCGAACACGCACGCACACACACACACGCACGCACGCGCACACTCACACACGCACGCGCACACGCACGCGCACACGCACACGCACGCGCACACGCGCTCGCACGCGCACACGCACACGCACACACAAAGACACAGACACAGACACAGACACACAGACACACAGACACACACGCACACACGCACACACGCACACACGCACACACGCACACGCGCGCACGCGCACACACGCACACACGCACACACGCACACGCACACACGCACACACGCACACACACAGACACAGACACATGCACAGACACAGACACAGACACAGACACAAGCACAGACACAGACACAGACACATACACAAGCACAGACACATACACAGACACACACACACTCGCACACACCCACACGCGCACACGCGCACACACGCACACACGCACACACGCACACACGCACACGCGCACACACGCACACGCACACGCACGCGCGCACGCACACGCACACGCACACGCACACACACACGCGCGCACGCACACGCACACGCAGCGCGCACGCGCGCGCGCACGCGCACACGCACACGCGCGCGCACACGCGCACGCGCACGCGCACACACACACACGCACACGCACACGCGCACACGCGCACACGCGCACACGCGCACACGCGCACACGCGCACGCGCGCACACGTGCACGCGCGCGCATACGCGCACACGCGCACACGCGCACACGCGCACACACGCGCACACGCGCACACGCGCACACGCGCACACGCACACGCGCACGCGCGCACGCGCGCGCGCACGCGCGCACGCGCGCACACGCGCACACGCGCACACGCGCACACGCGCACACGCGCACACGCGCATTCGCGCACACGCGCACGCGCGCTCGCACACGCACACGCGCACGCACAGACAAAGACACAGACACAGACACAGACACAGACACATACACACATACACACACGCACACACGCACGCACGCACACACGCACACACGCACACGCGCGCACGCGCACACACGCACACACGCACACACGCACACGCACACACGCACACACGCACAACACAGACACACACATGCACAGACACAGACACAGACACAGACACAAGCACAGACACAGACACAGACACATACACACACAGACACATACACAGACACAACACAACTCGCACAACACCCCACACGCGCACACGCGCACACACGCACACACGCACACACGCACACACGCACACACGCGCACACACGCACACGCACACGCACGCACACGCACGCCACACGCACACGCACACGCACACGCACACGCGCACACGCACGCGCGCGCACGCGCACGCGCACGCGCACGCGCACGCGCACACGCGCACACGCGCACACGCGCACACGCGCACACGCGCACACGCGCACACGCGCACACGCGCACACGCGCACACGCGCACACGCGCACACGCGCACACGCGCACGCGCGCACACGCGCACGCGCGCACACGCGCACACGCGCACACGCGCACACGCGCACACGCGCACACGCGCACACGCGCACACGCGCACACGCGCACACGCGCACACGCGCACACGCGCACACGCGCACACGCGCACACGCGCACACGCGCACACGCGCACACGCGCACACGCGCACACGCGCACACGCGCACACGCGCACACGCGCACACGCGCGCACACGCGCACACGCACGCGCACACGCGCACACGCGCACACGCGCACACGCGCACACGCACACGCACACGCACACACGCACACACGCACACACGCACACACGCACACACGCACGCACACACACGCACACATGCACACACGCGCACACGCGCACACGCACACACGCACACACGCACACACGCACACACGCACACACGCACAAACGCACACATGCACACACGCACACACACACGCACACACGCACACACGCACACTCACACTCACACGCACACACACACACACGCGCACGCAAACACACACGCGCACGCACGCACGCACGCACGCACGCACGCACGCGCGCACGCACGCACGCGCGCGCACGCACGCACGCACGCACGCACGCACGCACGCACGCACGCACGCACACACACGCACGCACACACGCACGCACACACACGCACACGCACGCACACGCACGCGCAGACGCACACGCACGCACATACACACGCACGCACGCACGCACGCACGCACGCTCGCTCGCACACACACACACACGCACACACACGCGCACACACACACACACGCACACACACTCACGCACACGAGGCCAGGAGAAGGGCGAAAGCAGGCAACAGCAACAGCCGCGGGAGGGAAGGAGGGGGCGGGGGAGGAACGGCAGGGAGCGGATGGGGGCCACGGCATTAAATGCGAAACTCCACCTGGTTGGATTCGGGTTGCCAGGGCTCGGGCGGTGGTGGAGGGGCAAGCAGCGCACTCCAGGCACGCGCATCAGCAGCGAACGAACAATAGAAACCGCCCTGACCTGTGCAACTCTCTGACGAGCCTGAACCACCGCCATTTGAATAGCCATGGGGCTCAACAGAATAGGGCCTGCAAGGTGATCTCGCCCGATCGGTGATGCAAAATGGGACCTCGGGCGCTCTTCGGAAAAATTCGAACTGAGAGTGCCCGAGATGGCCCCAGGCCGAATCCAACATCCAAATGGATTTCCGGATCAACATGAGACGAGCAGGGCGCCTCATCCTCGACGTAGGCGGTCTGGCACCGCGAGTTCTAACGCTGGCCGAACTGCGTGCGCGGGGGTCGCACTAGCTCGTGGGGTTGGGTACTCGCCACCGGGATTGAAGTCTACACCGGCGCAAAAAAAAACGGTGCTGCATCACCCAAATCCAATGAACTCGGTCGTTCAGGTGCTTTTGAATCCCGTCTGGGGCCACTCCAGACTTCTGGAGAGGGCGCTCTGTATCTCGTTCCAGAACCCCTTTCGGGGCAGCTCCTGCTTTGATCTTGCCTCCTTCCTTCCTGGCGCGTACTTGGAGGGCCGCGCGCGCTGTCGTCGCCTGCTGGCTGTCCAGTGCCACCGCTCGGCTCTGAAGATATGGGCCCATCACGAACTGCAGCTCGAACGCGTCTGCCTCCTTCTTCCCGCCGTCTTGTCGAACCAGCATGCTCGTGCGCGACAGTGACGGGCATGTTCCGCTAGGGCCCTCAACGTCTCCGCTTTGCCGCCCCTGATCGCCTGCGACCAGTGGTGCTTGAGCGCTGACAGTGCCGGCGCCTCCGCGCCTTGAGCCGTCGCCCCCGCGCTGTCGACGAAGTGCGGCGCCGACGCCGTGAATGCATGAGGCCATGGTGGCCCTTTGTCGCGCTGCCTCCCCTGCGCTCTGCAATGGCCGTCTCCGCAGCGCGCGCCCTCCGTCCGTCGCCGCCTGCCCCATGGGTCGGCCGACGCTTGCCGAGCGACCGCAAAGGGCGGGGCATGCCTGCCGCAGTCAAGCAGCCAGGGAACGCGCGTGACGCGCGCGCGAAGATGATGGGAAAGTTGGCGTGGATCAGCAGCATGAACCTCGCGTGGCGGACAGTCCGAGACCGAGGGGGTCGGGTTTCTGAGCGTCGTGCGGCGGTTTGACACACAAATGCCACTCTTGACAAATCGACCGCGTGCTTGCGCGCTGAATTCCTGGACTCAAGCGCACCGCCGCACGCGAAACATCGGTTGTTCACTACAGCCGTGCCGAGAACAGATCTTCGGCCATGATGATTATGTAAATGAACAGGCACCTGCGTTATGCTCTGGAGCCATCTGGAGCAGCCAGGGACGGCGCGCCCGTGATCGCCGTCTTCAGGCCGGGCCTCTGGGAGCTCTGGTACTTCGGGAGGTGGGGCCCAAGTGGGTGGAGGACCCCGATGGACAGAAAGGCCGCCCGTTGCACTTCTGCGTCGGAGAGCGCGAACAAATCGATCAGCTCTAGGCCGGAAAAAAAAGACGAAGAGGCTGCCCATCAAACTGCTGCGCCATGCTATACTCCCCGCCCCCGAACTCTGCCAACTATGAAATGCCCTCCACAAATCTGCAAACCCAGGGACAAGCTGCGACACTGGTTCGGGCGTCCTCGCCCACGATCTGAAACTCATTGGCGGGCTCCGCCCGCGCCTTGCCTCGAAGCGCCCCCCATTCGGCAGCGCGTGCTTTAGCATTGCCAGCCCACCTCTGATGCCGCCCGATCCTCCTAGCTTTGAATTCAAGTTGGAGGGGGGCCATCTGCCAAAAACGATACACCTGCGCGTTGGAAATGGATACATTCTGCTCACCCTTCTCATAAGTAGTTCATTCCCTCATCGCCCTCCTCGCATAATGTAAGGCGCCCGAGTTTGTAAGGTGCGAATATGTGACGGCGTCAATATAAGCGCTTCTACTCCAGATTCTGCTGGCCCGACGACCCTGGACAGGAGCGCTGCTCGTTCTTCAACTGGTGGAACACCGCGCTGATAACAATATCTCCCCAAGCTGCGAACCCCTGCATCAATGGCTTACAGCCGCGCGGGAAGCTCGCGGTTGGACGCGCAGTCAGAACGGGGCAAGCCATGAAGCATCTTGGCGAGGTCGCTGGGCGCGCGGGCTGCGGGCCATGCTTTTGGCTTCGATCTCGCGCGTCCAGTCTGGGGCCCAGCGCCGAACAGCGCGAGCGCAGTCTCGTTCTTGATCGGGCTGAGGAGGCACTTGCGGGTCAGGAGTTGCTCAGAGAGGAGGGTATCGTGGGAGAGAGACTTGAGGCTGAGCTGCGCGTGGCTCTGTGTGGCGCCAGATGCCGAAACAAATGTCTTAGCAGCGTCGTCAACGCATGTGCGATGCGAAAAGACAAGCTCGATTGGTTCCTCCTCCACCTCGTCCGGCGTTTGATCCACCGCGCGCCAATCAGCTGCAATGTCCTCTCCTCCCTGGGTCTCCTCGAAAACGATGTCGGCGTCCCAAGTGAAGACCCGGGGGGCCCGCGGGCCCCCCCTGGAGCGCTCCCGCAGGAAGCTCGACGAAGAGGAACCGGTTGGGACCATGGAGGGCGACGGCTGGGCTGCGAAAGCGTTGTTCCCCAATCTTGACCTCCTGAGGCTGCATGATGGCCTGGTTGGCTCTGGAGAGGTGGGTCCAGTCGGCGCTGCCGACGGCGTCGCTGACGTCCCTATGGTCTCTAACGTGCTGCAGGCCGAGGCCTTAGACGCCAGCTCACGCTTTCTGAATCATCGCTGGCGTCTCGCGCCTGCAGCCTGACGCGCGTCCGCGGGCAGAAAAGGGGCTCTCGGTCGCCCTGATCTGGGCATGGCCCCGCAACTATAAATGCCTTGCCGAAGGGGCGGAGAACGTGCGCCAGTCTCTCAGCATTAATGGCTACGCCTTGCAATGGATGGCAAACGACTGGAATCTGCCCAGACCGATGAACTCGATGCAAGATTACCTTCGCAAAGCACCTGGTCCATGTCTGGTTGACCTTCGGCCTGTGAAGCGCCGGGAACTCCTTCTGCGGGGGCGCAGGAGCACCGGGAAGCCCCAGAAAGGGAATACCATGGGGGCGCCGCACGTCTCCTACTGGCTTTCCGAAGATCTCTGGAGATCAACTGGGGCTTCTCTGTGGCCCATTGGAGCCCACCCTCGGTGAGAGGGGAACAGGGGCTGCTATGCGTCGAGGCCAAACTCAAGACGGCACAAGAAATCATCCGTCTCCTGAAACCAATCGATGATCGTCGCCTGGAGACCACCCTCACTGGAAGGAGCTGGCGGCGAGCCTCGAGGTCCTCAGAGCAGGGGATCGCGGCGGCAACATCGTTGCAGTGGCGCTTCTTGGGGCTCGTGCCCCCTGCCCGCAGGAACCGAAAAGTCGAGCGACCTCAGCTTTGCGGTCTTGTTGACGTGCCAGAATAAACTCATCGGTGACATCCTGTCGCCGCAGCACAAGGTATCTGCGACGTGGGATGAGGAGATCCTTTGTGGTGTCCGTGAGTTCCTGGGTGATGCTGGCGATGGCGGTGATGGGCGCTGCTGGGCCCCATGCATCTCGAAGCCGTCGTCGTTGTTGGATGAGTAGCTCGACGTGGTCAGCGCGCTGCTGGCGGCTCGCAGACGGCGCTGGTCATTCGGTGAAGTACTGGGCCCCTGCTTCGCTCAGCACGTGTAGCAAATTGGCCCAGTCCCGATTTGGAGTCTGCTCCTCGCGCTGAAACTGCTTCCATTCGTCAATATCATGAAATTCGCTGTCCCACCTGCTGAAGATAATCGAGTCGGCCTGTCCCTCGTCGTAGCCCATCTATGCATGCATCTCAAGTCCATCTATCTTGGGTCTGTGCGAACCCGCGCCGAAAATGATCCGCAACCGTCATTGGCAACCCCAATGTCTCCGAGAAAGAGCAAGCCTGTCGAGCGTGAACGGGGGGTGGTCTCGCATCGCTGCGGTGGCGATGGCATCAAAAAAGCGCCCCACCCTGCGCGAGGGCTCTGCCGTGATCGTCGACTGGAGAGCGCGTTTAAGTACAATGATGGAGTCGAGCTGGCTGCCGTGTCCTGTAGTGTTAAGAGTCGGTCGGGCCATGGCCGTGGCGCGCGGGTGGGGAGCCGCCAAGTCCAGCATCTCCAAGAACGGGATGAGGGCCTCCGCAGAATCTCGCCGTCGATCCACATCATGGCGAGGCCCTGTGCGCGCTTGTGGTGGGTCGCAAGATTTCGGCGCCTTCCAACTTGGTGACCCCCAAATCCGAGTTGAGATCCGCTCGGTAAATGATCGGGAAACACCTGTCTGTGTACGCCCCAGAAGGGCTGAGACCTCAGCCACTTCATAATGGCGTCGCAAGTCTAGCAATATGCATTGAAATCACTGGCTTAGGTTGGGGTCGGAGGAAAAAACTGAAGTCGCTGCGAAATCGCGTCTTACTGCGAGCTCGAAGCGCGACGCCTCGGCCATGCCTGGGAGAAACCTGCGTCTACACCACTGAGCTGCGTTTGGTAGTCGGGCCGGAAATGGGGGCGCAGCCGCGGGATTTGTTGCTGCGCGGAGAGCGTGCCCTGCCAGCATCAAGGCGCCATCTAGCGTCTGCTCGGCGCCATGTGGCCGCGCCAGCTGGGCCGTGGAATTGCGCGCCCGCGCCATTGAGACCAATTGGATCTGCGTTCTGGGAGAGGGTCGGCGGCGCCCTGCCCGCGGTCGGAGGCGCTGGCGTGCATGGGATTGAACTGGCGAGCGGCGAGCGCCCTAAGTGCTCTTGACCCTCCCAAGCGCCGCGGTCATAGCGCGGATTGCCGAGGCTGTGCTCGTTTCCGTGGGCCTTCAACTCTGCCAAATGAAAATCGGAAAGGGGGTCGCGCTGTCTCGACCGAGCGAGCGCCGAAGAGGCGGCAACGCGCGGGCTAAATCAAGGCGCAGGGGAGAGGGGGGGGGGGAGCCTAGCAGAGACGACGCTTCGGAGGAGGAGTAGGAGGCAGAGGGGGAGACAACTTTTACGACGAAGGTTCTACCCAACCGTGGTCAGCGTCAACTTCTACTGCGAGCCCACGGGCGACGTCGAGTACATCGAGATGCTCACCGCGGACCAGATGCACGTGCGCCTACTCAAGCACCATGTGCAGGCCAAGCTTGTCAAGGAGAAGTGTGACTACGAAACCAACTGCCAGGGCCATATTGTCGCGCGCAATCAAATATTTACGCGGTGTGCGGAACCCGCCGCTACATCCGCATCCGCGACCTATTCGGCGTGTGCATCGTCGAGTACAAATAGAAAGACGATTGCAACGCAAATTCTTGAAGCCCGTGCGTTTCATGGGCGCGAGTATTCAGGACAGCGTCATCTAAGTCAAATACTGGTGCTCTCGATTATTCCAAGAGCGGCATCATGACGCACTAGCCGATCAACGAGGGCGACGACCAGGACAAGGAGTGCGACGCTGGAGGCTCGGCAATCGACAACGCCAAGAGCGATGGGAACAACGACAACGTCATCCACCGGGGCAAACGCCAGCGGGCGACTGAGGTGAGGCCGCAGTGCGACAGCGAGGGCAAATACCACATCTCCTTCTCTACATCCCCCTTCCTCTCTTCCTCCACCATGTCCTCTTCGTTGCCCCATTTTCCATTTCCTCCACATCGCCCCCTCTTCCCCCGTCGCCCCCCCTCCACCGCCCAAAACTTCCTCGTCGTCACCCTTTTCCACTCGTCATCCATCGCTCCAAAGGCACCATGGAGCATTGCTTGCGTTCGCTTCCTGGGCGCGTGCTGGGTGCCGCGAGGCAGCCGCTGCGTTCTCTCATTGCTGCAGTGCTGCCATCCACCTACCCGTCCATGTGTGCCGCATTATCGGGCCACCATCCACCGAAAACCTACTCGCACGTGCGAGCGCTACTGGCCCCCCAGAAGATATCGGCTCAGACCTGCCGCGCGCATGCCAATGCGCGACGACATGGCCGGCGCGAGCAACCAAGCGTACCGACGATGCTCCATGGAAGTACCTGCTAGCTGAAGCACGCATCTGGCCCCGCGGCCTCCGGCGCCAGAGCTGTGAGAGGGGGGGGCAAGCAAGACGGCCAGTCAGCAGATGCCCGCCCCCTACGGAACGGCGCCTGCGCACGGCACTTGGCCGCAGACGCCCCACGGCGACGCGCGCGCCTCGGGGGTCGCGCGCAGAGAGGTGAGAAGAGAAAGAGAAGAGGAGACCTGCGGGCGTCGCCTCTGGCCAGGCCTGAGACGCCCTCCACGCCCCCCCACCCCCCCGCCCCCCCTTACGACGCGCGGGTGGCGAGGGCAAACATAAAATGAGAAAGACCTGGCTGGGCAGACCTCGCAGCGACAGCATTCCAATCGAGGCGGCGGTAGACAAGCGTCATGATGTGCACCTGCGGGGGAAATCTGACGCGTGTGCACGACGTCAAAATAGCATGGATATAAGGAAGATTGCTCGCTGCGCAGCGCGCTGCAGCGCCGGGCGCGCGCCTGGCGGGGGCGACAGAGAAGACGAGCAGGATTGCGAGAGCGCGCGAGAGCTTTATCGCGTCGACGCGAGTCTCTCGACGCGCACCCGCGGGGGGCAGGATAGAGGAAGAGAACGGGGGAGAGACGGGGGAATAATAACATGTCGACGCGTTCTGCGGGGGGGCGGGGCGCTGCCCGTTCGACCCGGGGGGCGCGAGCTCGGGCTGACGAGCTGAAACAACGTGGAATGATGTGAGCTCAACCTCTGGATTCTTCGTGGTTCAGCTGCCCCGAGGAGCGGAAGCGCCGACGGCGCCGCCGGCCCCCCGCCCCCCGGCGCGAGACCGCGCGAGAGGGGGGGGCGAGAGGCAGTAATGAGATAGAAAGAAATCTTGCCCCCGCCCAAAAAATGGGCAGCTCTTCGCGATTAGGGGCGCGCCGGCCCCGCCCCAAATTGGCTGCTCTTATCGACGGAGGCCGGGCGCTGGCCACCTCGGGCGTGTTTTTCAATGCTCCGCGGTGAGGGGTGCAAGTTTGCGGGGCTGCGACCCCTCCGCAGAGGCCCCCCATTCGCGGCGAGAAGAAATGGAGAAGAGAGAAATGGGGGCGGACCCGGCTCCGGGGAGACGCGGGGGGGCGAATCCCCGCGACCCTCAGAGGCTGCGGGGTCGGAAGGAGGAGGAAATATTAAAAAAGGAAAGACCACCCGAAGAGGGGCATCCGCGCCCGCGCGCCGCAAGGGCGAGAATGGAGATCCGCGCGGAGCTGCAGCGGGGCCCGCCGCGAAGACTGAACCTGCAGTTGTGGATGCTGCGGGTTCCGCGAGGAAGAGCAACCTGAACGTGGCTGCGACATCTATCAACCGCGAAACAAACCAAAACAATCATGGGCCAGCTGTGGGCGCCATAGGCTCCTGCCATCGACGTCTCGGAATCGTCGGCGGCGCGCTTTCCGCGCTTGGCCCAAACGGGATTCGGGCCCCGTGCTTTCTCAGCATCGCTGATTCACGAATCTCTTTTTGGGGGGCCTGGGAGAAGTACGAGCGGCAAATGCCGGGCCACCGGGCGCCCCCGCCAGCTCGGGCTACTCTTCGCGATTAGGGGGGCGAAATGCTTGCCCCGCGCGGGGCCCGCCGCCTTCCGCGCCCTGCGACCCGTCGGCGACGGGGGGCGAGATCGCCGGCCGAAATCGGGATCGCCAGTCTGCAGGTCTGGGCCCGTGCGTCATGCAACCCTGCCAAGGCGTTGATGTTCCGCGAACGACAGCGGATATGATTTCCGCGCTCGCTGGCGCGCGCACTTCAGACTATAACGCAGCTTCAAACAATCGCCCCACAATGGACGCGCGCACGGTGACAACGTGCACGCACAGACGCGCGACGAAACAGGAGACAGGACACATGGACGGCGAGAGAAAATCCACGCGTTGATGGAGGTTGCAAAGGACAACTGAAAGCGAGAAGAGGAGGGCGTCGACGTGCGCCTACGGGGGGTCGGGGAGCAAAACCTCCCCCCAACGCAAGTCGACGTGGGAGGATGAAAGAAATAATATTGACAATGGGGGACCCATCGAAAAGTCTCTTTCGCGCTGGGGGCATTGTGAAATCGGCGTGGCGCAGCGTCCAGCCAAGGCGATGAGGACGCCGCGGGCTGGTGGACTGGCCAGCGTATGCAAAATCACCAACGCAGCTTCCGACCGAGACAGCCACCGATGGTCATATAGATAGTAGTGACGCGTCATATAATATGATGCAGAGCGCCATCCACCAAGTGGCGTTGCGGCACATAGAGGCAAGACGCACCGTCACATCTCCAGAGGTGGTGGCGCCTTCCTGTGGCGGCGCTGCAACGGCCGGAATGGGCAGAACGGACCGCCCCATCACCTGAAGCCATTGCGCCGTCTTTCGACTGGCGCTGCTCAACTCGAAATGGGCAAAGAGATCCGCCACATCACCTGAAGCAGTTGCGCCGTCCTTCGCCTGGCGCGGCACAAGCACAGCTCAGAATGATCAAAAACGTAATGATGGGCACATCGCCCAGAAGGCAAAGCAAGAACGGCTGATAACCTGTGAGAGGGATGAACGAGCAAAGCAGCCAATCAGCATATACCCACCCCATGTGGAATGGCGCCTGCACGGGGCACTTGACCGCAAGACACTCCATAGAGACGCGTGCGCCTTGCGGGTCACGCACAGAAAGGCGAGAGAAGAAAGAGAAGAGGATAACTGCGGGTGTCGCCACCGGCCGGCCTGGCCTGAGACATCTTCCACAAAAACAAATGGATATGTACAACTAGCTCCAGAAATTACCAACGGAGAAGACGACAGGCAGTATTTCATGATCCGAGGCATCAAGACGGCTTTACGCCACCACTTCCAAAACTTTCTCAACAAACGCCTCCATGTTCACAAAGTCAAACTCTCGGAAAGACCATTCGACGCTACGGTTGACGACCGCCTGGAAGGACCGCGTCACGGGCAACAGCCACCACAGCCTCTGCAAGATTGCTACTGGCATTGCCACTGGCATGCTACTGGCCTTGCATCCTGGTGGAGAATTAGCCACGCGGCAGGGCAACGAAGTCAAATTACTATATGCCATGGGGCCCGGAGAAGGAGGACTACGCCACGCTCGAGATCGGTAAAGGCCCCCTACTATCGGAGGGCTAAGACATGCGTTCGCTGCCAAACTATACGGGCAACCGTACGACATCGAACCAGACCAGCACACGCACATGAATCTATGTTACATGAGCTGCAATTGCAACGAACTTGGCCTGGCCAGCGAAGTCAAACCCCAATCTCAGCCTACAACTACAGGCGTCACCAAATACTACGTGGACTTGTTCGACTCACAGGGCAATGCGATCACACAATTCTTCTACGTCAACTGCGGCGTACCATCCCCCATCAAAGAACCACAACAAACTTACACTGCAGACGATCCAATACGGACATACCAAACGTGCGCGAGGTGGTATGGATGAGGATGATTACTAAGGACTACATCGCATTCCAGAACAATCGGTACTTTGATACTGATATGCTACCGAAGGCCTTGAGAAACGTACGACGTTTTCAACGCTACGGACAAAGTACGCCGTCCTCGGTACCGGCCGCTCTACTTCTGAACGGCCCCTCCGCTTCCCTTTCCTCATCCCCTCCCCTCCGTGGGCCTCAGGATCGACAGGATGGTTGGTTGCCTCCCTCCACCCTGTCCCCCCTGTCGAAAATGGTCACCCTGTCCATGGGGCCCCACTCACGCGTCGGCCGAGCCCCGCACGCGGGGGCCACCACGCGCACGTGGGTGGACTGCGGGCAGCCGCTGCTGCTGCTGCGAGGGAGAGAGAAACAGAGAGGGAAAGAGAGGGAGAGAGAGAGCGAGAGAGACAGAAACAGAGACAGAGAGGAGGATGAAGAGGAAGGGCACGTTGGTGTCACGTCGCGCAGGAGCCATGGGGCCAGATCGGCCGAGAGAGAACGGCCCATAAGGCGCAGCAGGACGTGCCTGTGTCGGGCTCCTCGCAGCGAGAGTGCGTCGCAGGGCATCCATGGAAAATGAAAAACACGTGTGACGCGCCAGCGCGGTACCACACCGACCGCAGAAAGGCCGCACACACGTGGCGCAATGATCGTTGGCGAGCCGGGGGGGGACGGCAAAGGGAGCGGGCCTCCTCAGAAAGTTCAGAAGGCCTCCGCCCTTCCGGGAAGCTTCATGAGCCTTTTCCGACGCCCCGCTGACTTCTGAGAAGGCCCGATCCATCTCAATTAACCCCTGGGCGCGCCGCCAACACAGTCGACGTTTTGCAGAAAAGAACCTCAAAAGGAACTAAGGGGTGTTCATGATGCCCCACTGCCCCACCCCAGAAAGGGCGCAAGAAAGTGGCGACAATTGCCACGCCAATCATCACGCAAAGAGGTTGAGCTTAATTTTTGCACTTGGGGCGAACACTGGCAAAAGTCGTTATAACACTTCTGATGGCAACTGATGAAAAAATATAGGTGTCAGCGGCTGGACCATCCACTTCTCCTCTCTGACACGCTTGAAATATGTCGCACTCGACATCAGCTGGCGACCGTGCCTCTGTGCGTTATATGGCTGTAGGAATGCATCTGCGAGCGGGCCATCCATCGCCAGCAGTGGTGAGGTGTCCAACACAACGTCCATTGAAGCAGGGGGAGTGGGATGAGGGCGGCGAGAAGAAGCCCAATGTTGAGAGGAGGATGCGAGGACGAGATGGATGGAGAGGGAGGCATCGAGGGAGACAGGGAGAGAGGCGATCCGATGGCAAGGAGAGGGAGGACGATGAGAAAGCAGACGACGACGCACACCTCGAGAGCTGATGACGATGGCAAAACGGGCGAACCGTCCTAGGATCGGCATGCAGCTTAAGATTTCGCGCACGCGTGAGGTGACGGAGGATGATGGGGAAGAGAGAGGGACAAAGTGTAGTCCACGACCGACGCAACTACAACGGACCCTTCATCGGAGCCCACGCGCAGAGATGACGAACTGGTAAGGCCTCGGGCTGCGCAGAAACAGCCCGTAAAGGTAGTCCTAGCTGGCTTCAGCCGGCCCCAAGGCAGTCCCGGCTGGCCTCAAAAGGCCTCCCGAATAATCTGGGATGGTCTCAATCGGGGATCTGCTGACCCAGGTCAATGAAAACCCGGGTTAGGCAGACCTTGCAAGATCCTGCAAAATCCTGCAGGATCCTGCAGGGTCCTGCACCCAAGCCCGGGCCAATGCGGCCCAACCCCCCTGCAGGATCTTGCAAGATCCGGCGCTCTGGCTGACCCCCGCTTGCATGGGCCCTCGTCTCTTGAGCGCCGGCTCGACACCCTGGCGCCGCCTCCAGGGCGCTCCGTGCCCCGGGATTGAAGTGTTGAGACCGCCCCAGACTACTCGGGGGGCCTGTCGAGGCCAGCTGGGACTACTCGGGGGGCATGTTGAGGCCAGCTGGGACTTACTTGGGGGGGGGCCGTCTTCAAGCATATTTCGTCACGTTTTCGTAAGAATCGGCGATGATGTGCATCTGTGTTTCTTCTTTCCTGCCACAGAGACAGGAGGGCGAGGGCCCGAACGGGAGAGGAGCAGGACAACAGAGAGTGGGCCCTGGGAGCGGCAAGGGGGATGGGCCCTGGGAGCGACACAACATTTCTACCGTTTCTGGAAATCAAGCTTTTGAATCTGGCTTGCAACGAGCGGCTCGCCAACACGGACAAAACAGACAAGTGACATCGGAAACGGAACCAACACCGAAAACAAAAACGACGGAAATGCACACACAAACTATCAAAACGGAATCGTAAACACCGAACGAAACAAGCAACAACGAACAACAACACTTTCTACAAGGTTTTCGGAATCATCTGCAGAAGCTGTTCGGAAGAGGCTAGATGCACCCTGCCCCCCAAACACACAAACAGATAGAGGGCAATGGGCATGTACCCTACTTGGGCCATGAACCAGACCTGCGCAGGTTGAACATAGACCGCGAGCAAATTGCCACAGGCAGGCTGAGGTGAAACATCAACGGAAGCGAAAGAGGAGATCTAAAAGGGAAAACAGGCCTGGGGGCCCATAACAAGGGCATGTATTTGCCGACCCCCGCTTGCCGGCAGTGACAAGGCTGGAATGAGTGATTGTCCGCCTCCCCTTTTCCACCTTCCCCAAGGCCCTGCATCGCGTTTAAGGTGTGGGGCGGCCTGGGGGACGGTCGAGCTCGTCAACGCACCCCTTGGGCCTCGGGCGGCCTCCAAATTGCCCAATCGAAGCTAGCTCCAACTGGACTCCAGCACCCCGAGGTCTCCGACACCCACTGGGCCCAATTGGCTCCGATGACACCCCAAAAGGACTCAAAAAGGATCTCCATGAGGGTCCCGAGAGGCAAACATCGCCCCACATGTATGGAAACAACTTGTATTCCAGAGCATTCGCCTTTTTCGTCTTCACAGTGTCCACGGCGGCTGGACAAGCTCGCGAGGTCGCTCCAGAACGATCCAACATAACCCCCTCTGAGTGCCCCCAAACCGCCCAAAACTACATCCGAACCCGGCCCAAGAAACGTCCAAGTCAGACGAGGTAAGTAGAAGTCACATTTCCAGACCTCCGCCCAAAGAAGACCCCCAGACCCGCAGGCAAGCGACAAATAACACCCCGAGCGGCCCCCCAAAAGCCCCGACAGGCCCAAAGAAACATTCAGACGCTCTCATAAATGTCCCCACCCAGCCCCGAAAAACCTCAACGCTGAACGTGATCCCTTTTCTGGTGGACCTTCCGCGCGTGCGTCAGAGATAAGACAAGCCGAGAGGGCCCCAAGACGGCCCAAGAGGCGCCCCAAGACGGCCCCAACAGGAGCCCAAGAGAGGGAACGCGAACCGAAAATTCGAGCCTCCGCCCCGAAAGGTCCCCAAGAGGCCCCCAACGGGTCCCCAAACGGCTCCAAGATGCCCCCTAACGGCCCCCAAGAGGCGTCGAAACCTCATCGGCTCGATTGCCTGGGCGCTGCGTCGGATCGGTTCGAAATCAAAATCGAATCAGTGACTAACACATCGTTGGCGCAAGCAGAATCGAAATCGAATCGGAATCTGGACCTAGGCGCCTGCAATGCCCCGGGGGTGAGGCACGGACGGAGATGGGCAGCAGCAGACCTCTCTCGAGGTGCGTTCCGACCAAGGAGTCGAAGCGAATCTGGCCTTGGCGACGACGGACGGGCAACGGTGTTGGAATTTCCTTTCTTGCCAGGGTAGCCACGGAGCTCTACGAGCCGACGCCGAGCCAACCGGCAAGGTGAGGAAGCAGTGGCACTAAGGGGGAACGTCAGTGGGGGACGGGACCAGGGGGAAAAAACATCGAGCTGGAATCGGGCCCCCGATGGCGAAGCTTCATTGTCATGGGCGAAGTGAGCTATCGGGGCCTCGTAGGCGGTCAATTGGCGATAGGGGGTCTCGATGTATCCCATCCTGGGCCTCTCACCTCCTGACGTTGCCCCTCGACCACTTACCCAAAGAACAGGACTTCCTGTGATGGACACACCTTGACAACTCTCCGTCGCTATACGGCCACTCATGAGCCACGTCTACATCGCAGAGCGGGGGGGTCACTGGGAAAGGGCATGCCACTACTTGACAAAACCTTACCTCGATGTGTGGCCGCCGCGATCGCCGCCGCAACCTCCAAAACAGACCTGGAGGTTTGGTCTGGCGCAGGAACGGTCAGCATCGGATCAGCACATCGGATCGGATCGGAACGTGTATCGAATCGGACCGCATCGGCGCGGAATCGGAATCGAATGGAATCGGCGGAACCAGGATGTAGAACAACGCCACGCACACATCGGGCCGCATCGGATCACCCGAACATCTGGATCGAATCGAACCGGGCCGGCCAGAGCCGATACCGAATCGGATCGATCGTATCGAAATGGATCCTTCCAAGGTCATATATCACCCAACGATTTGGATGCACGCACAAGGGGGGTAGGGGGAGGGGGGAAGGATTTTAAAGGAGGCCGCTTCTTAGAAAGTGCCAGCCCTACATCTAAACCCCTTGTGTGCGCCGCCAGAGCCCACAAAAGGCCGATCGGCGCATTGGTGCCGCCGTCCTGAAGCTCTCGTCGAGCACCAGCTGCTGGCAATGGAATGGGCCTCCCCCCTCCATGGGGGCAAAGAAAACAGCAACATGGTAAGGGATGAGCCTGCCAGAACCAGAGCCGGCACAGATCGGTCGGAAGAAGCAGGCAAAAACGTGAAGTAGGAAGGCGGATAAAGTAGATTGGGTCCAGGCCCTCCCAAATAATGACAGAACGCAGCAAACGCATGCCGATTCTTGAAGTAGGGAGGCGCTTGAAGCAAATTGGGGTTCGTGGGCCCCAAAACTGTCACTTTCAGCGACCGGCGTGAATCGAATCGGGTCGATCCGGACCCCGCCGGGGCCAGATATCACGCAACGACATCCCCCGACACACTCCGTCGACCCGCGGCTGCCCGCGGAGACGGGCGTCAGGCCTCCAGCGCGCCGCGGCGGCGGGCCAGCGCTGTGGCGCCGACCAGGAGCGCCTGCACGCCGCGCGCGCTTGCGGCAAGCTGGCGCGCGCGCCGCAGCCGCGCGGCCAAAGAGGGCCCCCCAAAACACCCAAAACGCCCCAAGAGGGCCCAAGAAGGCTCCAAAAGGGGGGAACTCGAACCGACCTTTCGCGCCCTCCGCTTCAGGATGAACCCCAAATCGCCGGCAGGCCCCCAAGATGCGCCCCAGAAGCCCCAGGAGGCCCCCAATGGGTTCAAATCAGGCCCGAGACTGGGGAATGCGCCTGGAGACTGGAGACTGGAGACAGGGGACTGGAGACTGGAGGGTGCTAGAGACTGGAGCCTGGATGCTGAGGAGTGGGGACTGGAGACTTGGGACCTGGGACTGGGGACCTGGGACTGGAGACTGTGGACTGACTGGACTGGAGACTGGGGACCTGGGACTGGAGACTGAAGACTGCGCCTAGAGCCTGGAGACTGCGCCTGGGGGACGCCGCATGTCATACCCTCGCCAATGCAATGCGAAGCGCTTGCCGCGGGCGAGGGGGGGAGGGTCACTAGAACCGTCCCTTTCTGTTTTGCTGTCTGTTCTTCGCTGGGCCCGGCTTCCTCCTCCGTCCTGCCGTGGCCGGGCGCCTCCTCCCTTCCCCCTCTGCATGGTGGCCGAATTCTCGTTCGTTCATCTTCCAACGCCTCACCGCCAGCGCAATCACTCTGCCTAGCCGCGAGCGAGCGAGCGAGCGAGCGAGCGAGAAGCCTAGCGCCAGACGGCGCGCGAGCAAGGTGAAACATGGCACCGCGATGTCAAATTGCGGTGCTACCTTGTGTTCGGGCACCAAGATCTCACTGCCGACTCCCACGATGCTGCCGCCCCACCTGAGGGGTGAAAGTATGCAGACAGCGCGTCGAGGGAACCAGCGACTTCAAGACAATTGCGAAAAACCATGCTTCCCCACGCTTGCCTGGGGCGCCCTCGTCGCCGAGGTCCGGACGGGGGCCGAAGATCTATACCACCTGGCTGGAAAACAGATTGCCGGACAGGGTCGTTGTCAGGACGTCGCGCAAGTTGGCCCATGAAGAGCATCTGCCTCTTGATGACGGTCTCGCTGATAGGCCTCCGGCCTGACATTGTCAACACGGTTGCATTTGACACTCTGCTGTAACATGCCGGCGAAACTCCTAATATTTTTCGCAGGCAACGTGCTTGAAAACTGTCTAGCCTCCTCCGCTCCGTCTTGTTCAGGCAGGCGGCAAACACGCCGTATAATAGTCTGGGCACCACACACGATTCGAAGATCTTGACTTTCTTCCTCCGAGGAAGAGAAGAGTGGGACCATATCGAAGACAAAATCTTGAAATCTTTGCCCGCTGCGCCAATCCTGTTGCTCAATTCTGTTCCGCTCCTTCCGTCGGCGGACAGACGGGTACCGAGATACACAAGATAATCCTTGCAAGTCACCAACTCACCGCTGCTGTCCCGAACGTCCGCCGCCGTCTTCACCTTCAGCATCTCTATTTTCTGTAGGTTGAACGATAGCCCATAGTGACTTCCACATATCTCTATGCACTTCATGAGGTCCTCGATGATATCCGGGTCACTGTCGATCAGGAGCGTGTCGTCAGCATACACTAGTTCCCGCACAAACTTTTCCGTTGGAACTTGGCCTACCCGTGTTCGGTGCATAGCGTGCGCGTCGGTGAGAAGGGTAGTCACCACAATGGTGAAGAGAAATGGTGACAGTGGGCAGCCTTGACATATACCATAGTTTTGTACATGTTCGTGGGATGTCTCTCCGCGGTCGGTCACGACGAACTTCCGACCCTGATAAATAGCAGACACAACGCTGACGAAATGCGACGGGCATCCAAACCGCCGGAGTGAGACTGCGAGCGCTTCGGGCGACACCGAATCGAATGCTTTCGCCCAGTCGAGCGCGAGGAACAAGGCAGCCCCGTCCTTGGTCGCCCATGCATCTTCCAACACTCTCCTTGCGATAAAGATCGCATCAGCGGTGCCCCGGCCAGAACGAAAACCGAATTGCGTCCTCCATATGTGATTCTCGGCTCCAGCCTCCTTCAGCCTGCTCAAAAGGATCATGGCGAACATTTTGTAGCCGATCGGCAACAAACATATTGGGCGGTAGTTGTCGCAGGATGCTGGGTCTCCTTTCTTGTAAATTAATGTGACCTTCGCCTTGTGCCACGAATCGGGCACTCTTGAGGTGCTCCACACCAGGTTGCAAAATTTCGTAATCCATGACAATGCAGTTTCTCCCTGGTCCGTCGCTGCCTTCCAAAACTCAGGCGGTAGATCGTCCATCCCTGCTGCCTTGCCATTGCGTAGGCGTTTCGCTGCGGCTCGGACCTCGTCTTCAGTGATAGGCCCCATGCGGACTGGAAGCTCCTCGTTGATGTGCTCAACGTTCTGCATTGTTGTGGTTGGCCGGACAGCCCATTGCTTTTTCTCAAAGTGATTTGCCAGCGTCTCTGCCCGGCGTTCGCTGTCGACGAGTTGTCCTTCAGAATCGCGCAGTCGACCTTGACAAGGGCAAAATCCTTTCCGGAGCTTCCGTATTTCACCCCAGTTGCCGTCGGCGGTGAGCTTTTCCAACCACACCGTGCGGTCTTTGGCGACGTGCTGGCGGATGGACTTCGCAAGGTTCTTTTCCGCAATGCAATCCCCGCGCTGCCTGGCATCATTTCGCCAGGCAATGAGCTGCAGCGTGCTCCCCGAGATCCACGGCCGTCGGGCGGTCTTAGGTTTCTCAGGCAAGGAGTAGGCAGCTGCGCGTTCAAAAGCATCTACTAGCTGGCACCACGAGAGGTCGACATCGGAGCCGGCGTCCCCGCCCTCGTTAATGTCCTCAAGAGACCTCGAAAGATGCTGTGCAAATCGTTGGCGTACGCCTTCCTCGCCGAGTTGCTCAACGTCCAACTTCGGATTCTTATGCGGCACGGCCGGCTGGAGGGTGGAGGGTGGAGGCCCAATATCATTTCATCATTTCTTCGCCCCGACGCAAAAAATTGTTCTTCGCCCCCTGGAGGGTGGAGGCCCAATATCATTTCATCATTTCCATCAGCTGAGGAGCTTGAAGAGAGCTCCAGGACGGCGGCACTGATGTGCCGATCGGCCCTGCGGGCCACGTTCAGGCTCCGGAACCGATTCGACAGAATGAGCAAGGTTACGAACCACCACTCGACATCTACCAAACCACCCCAACCCAACCCGAAGTCCCACACTTCGGGTTCGGGGCGTTGCGGGCTCACGTTCCAGGACGCCCCCCCACTGGGAATGGAGTGCAGCTGGGAGCCTGCGGGTTGGGGTTTGGGTAGCTTGGTGGGCAGAGAATCACAGAGGCCGCCACCGCCGCTGGCCATCGGGGAGGAGAACGGCAGGGGAGACCTGAGACTCGGGGTCGGGGGACTCGGGCTGGCCGTCGTCCGGAAAATGACGGGACCCCGCCTGAAACTTGAGGCTGCAGACATCCTACGAATTCTGTCGTTCATAGAAAATTGGTCCTGATGAATGGGGTCCCAAAGGACGAGGTGCCTCGAACAACGGAAATCCACCCTTGGAGCCCTGCCTATAGGTCCCCATCCCTCAAGACCCCATCTTTCGAGTAGGGGATCGATTACTGAGTTGATTTGCCCCACCATATGTTCGTCGAGTCTACGGATAATATTCCTATATATCTACCAGCAATATAAGCATGTTCTGGTTTTGACGCACAATTATTGTTTTGGTGCATATCATGCTGCAATCGATCCTGTACTCGAATGTTTGAACAACCGACTCTGGATGTTCAAACTCCAGAACTCGAGGCACAACAACCGGCATAAACATACACTTTCGCTGGTCCGCGCACATTTCTTGGATCCGCGCTGGACTCGAGCTCGCCAGGGGCGGCGCCGGAGGCGTCGCCAGGGGGTACCAGCGCAGATCCAAGAAATCCGCGCGGACCTCCGAAAGCTTATGGTTATGCTGTTTTATCGGTCTCGAATATTTATGTAGTTTTTCTTATTCGAGTCTTTCTTCAGTTCTTTCGATGTGTATCAATTATGCAGGCGATCCCCTAATTACTCGATTCTTTGAACCACCGACTCTGGACCTTCAAACTCCAAGGCTAGAGGAACAGCAAACGGCATAAGCATAAACTTTCGCTGGTCCGCGCATATTGCTTGGATCTGCGCTGGGCCCCCTCCCTGGCGCGCGGAGCGCGTCAGGGGCGGCGCCCGAGGCGCCGCCAGGGGGTCCCAGCGCAGATCCAAGAAAGCCGCGCGGACCTCAGAAAGCTTATGTTTCTATAGTTCTTTCTTCTCCGAGTCAGGAGAACAGCTCGCGCGGGTGCTGATGGGAGGTGGCCCAACTGGGGGGTGAAGAAAAGAGCCCTAAAGGGAGCCTTCAGGGCCCCTTTCGGGCACCTGCTGGCTCCTAAAGGGGCCCTGAAGGGCACCTTTAGGGCCCTGTTCTTCACCCCCCATTTGGGTCACCCCCCATTGGCACCCGCCCGCCAAGCGTCGGCAGACCCGAGGCTCTGGCGAGCTCGAGCCCAACGTCTCCCCGGGGCAGGGAGGGAAGGGCCTCCTGCCTCCGTTCCTTGCTCAGGGGGCTCTCTCCTCCGCCTCCCCGCGCCCTTTCTTCCTCCGAGGGGCCACGCGAGGGGAGGGGACTGGCACAAGACAAGACGAAGCCAAGACGAAGCTAAAATCGGGGATAGACTAAGAATATTTAAGATCCCGCGGCATTGGCGGATGTCTCAGGCGCCGCGGCCTTTTCAGAGTGTTCTGGAACGCTCTGAGAGCGTTCTGGAACGCCCTGTAACGAATTCATCTTCGTCCTGACCCCGTCCGACAAGGGGGCCCACTTCCGCCCAGAGGGCGGTGCAGCGCGAGCGTGGGAGCGCGCAGTGAAAGCGTGGACCGGATGCCGAAGGCACACTGGTTGCGTTGTCTGCGTGTGTTTTCTCACTCTGCTCATGCTCCGTCTGACTCGGGTTGGCACGAGTGGGGGGAAGCATCGACCTGGAATCGGCGATGCATCGCCGATAGATCGGCGATATGACCCCGATTACGAGAATCCCTACGTTCCTGGGCGGGGTGGGGCTATCGGGTCCCTATCGGCGCTGAGCGGGCGATTGGGGGTCGATGCGTCCCCCCGTGAGCCAATCCCCCCCTATCGTTCCCCCTTGACTTTCGGGTCATACCGTGGCTGTGGCCGCCGTTTGGGACGGTCCGGGCACCCCTGGAACGCTCTCGGCGAGGCAAAACTGCTGGAAGGCATCCCGAGGCTGGAAAGCTGCCGAGTGCCGACGAAAAGGCCCAAACCCTAGAACCTCGAAACTTTTCGTCCTCCGATCCGCCACTCGCTCAGGGACTGGGCTGATTCGGGGATCTTTTGACCCGGGTCGATCCAAACCCGGGTCAATCAGGTCTTGCAGAACCCTGCAAAACCCTACAAAATCCTGCACCCAAACCCTGGTCAATGCGAAAGATCTTTCCTGCAGGATCCTGCACCCAAACCCGGGTCAGGGCGACCCTGGCCTTGCCGACCCCCGTTTGCATTGACCCCCGTCTCTTGAGCTATGTTGCCGCCATCGTACTTCAAGACCACATCCCAGAAGTAATTTCGAGGGCCCAGAAAAGTGTCGAAACAGTGTCGAAGCAGTGTCGAAACAGTTTCGGATGCGTGTCTCCCAGGGCCGGACACGTGAAAACCCCAGAGCTTCGGCGCTTTTTTGGGTCTTCGGAATTCTTTCTGGCGATCAAGGCTAAAGCAGGTTGGAGCATCCTACGTCTTGAGCCCCGGCTGGTCCACGTCGCTCCAGCTCCGGGGCCTGGCCGCCCGAGGCCTGCCGCTCGCTCCAGGAGCTGGCGGCCGCGCCGCGCGCGCCCCCCTCTGCTGCGCGTGACGCTTGCCAGACAGGGCGCCCCCTTCAAATTCTGATGTTCCAGCCTACTGTAACCTTGGCCACCAGAGAGAATTTCGAGCACCAAGAAGATACCCTGGGAGACACTCGTCCGACACTGTTTCGACACTTCTCCGGGCGCCCGAAATCATTTCTGGGATGTGGCCCCTAAGTGCGATGGGAGCAGCATAACCCTCATGTGGAAGGCCCGACCCAATCGTCGAATCGGGAAACCGCCTCGAATCGAGACACCTGTCGTTGCCCTTGACGCCCGCTCCGGCCCCATCTGTGAAGCCCAGAGCTCGAGGGCCTCGCTGCGAGCGCGCGGCTGCCCGGAGAGGGGGCGGGCAGAGCGGCGGCGGCGAGCTCCCGGAGAGGCCCGCGCCACGACGCGCGGGCGCCGCGCGCGCCCCAGATGCCCCCCGCCGCCCCGACGCTGCGGACTGAGCTGCACGCGCGCGCATGCACGCGCGCACGAAGCCGCCGCAGAGACCGACAGTCCCGGGACTCCTGTAGGCCTGCCGCGACGTGCTCTCAGAGCAGAAGAGCGTTCAAACCACAGAAGCAGTCTTCCTAGGACAAAAGGCCGATGTACTGAGACACAGGAGCCTCAACCAGACATGTTCTCCTAAGATCACTTCGTGCAAACTGCAAGAGGTTCTTCGAACATTCTTCGGTGGGCTCATAGGCGAGCCAGGACGCTTCCCCACTGATTGATAGACCGCGCATCGGCAAGAAACCAATTGTAATGAATCTTGACTACCTGCCCAACCCAAGCCGAAACCCCAAATCTCGGATTGGGGGGCGTACGGGTTGCATTCGTGTTTTTTTCAATGTTCCTGGATTGAACCCCCCACTGCACACGGAGGGCAACTTGGGGCTTGGGTTTTGGGTTTGGGTGATTTGGTGCGTGATGAAGACCATGCAACATTTCAGACAAATTTGGAGTCCCGAAACGGTGCGGTAACAGATCGTGCGGTGACCTCGAAATCCCCCAAGACCTCGCCGCACGGTCCGTCAACGCACGGTTTCGGGACCTCGGATGCCCCAGTCGCCCGAGACGTCCTCGGAGAACGACCCGAGTCCCAAAACCGTGCGGTGACCCCGAATCCCCACCGACGCACTACACGGTGTGGTCATCACCCCGTTTGGGGGCCCCCGAACAAATCGCGAGAATGCAAGCGCACCGGTGCTCAAGCATTGTACACGGAACAAAGCTGCGATGGGATAATATCTGCAGCACCGTGAACAAAAGCACCAATAGCGCCCCAAGCCCGTTCCCTTGGCTGTGGTTTCGCTCGATAGTAGATAGGGACAGTGGGAATCTAGTAAATCCACTCATGCGCGTCACTAATTAGATGACGGGGAATGGCTAACTTGAGAGAGTCATAAGTGCTCCCGCCGTTTACCCGCGCTTCTTCGACTTTCATCACTTTGGCATTCAGAGCACTGGGCAGAAATCACATTGCGTCAACACCTTTTGAGGCCATCGCAATGCTTCGTTTCAAAAGCCCCCACTGTCTGCTCTCGGGCCAGACCGACCTGCGAGGGCCGCCGGGCCCGAGTCTGAGCGAAAACGCCTCGCCGCGGAGGAAGCTGAAAACACACACTCTATACACCGACGCTTTTGTCCGGAATTGCACTGACACGTGCACAAAAAACGGACTCTGGTGTACACGGGATCCTGGTGTCTACATTTTCATTGTTCTTTCTGGGAAACGGAAAATATACACCACACCACCCCGACGACATCCCCGACCCCCAGAAAGTCGTGGGATTGAAAAACACCCCGCCAATGGTAATGTATACGTTCCAGTTTCCGAGAAGTAAGAGGGTGATCAGGCCTTCTCAGAGAAGGCGGCGGGGCTTGGGACAATGCTCACAAGGCTTCTCAGAACGCAAGAGGCCTACGAGCCTTTTGGCGAAGGCCCCCCCCCGTGACCAATCGGCGACGCCAAGACCTCGGGGTCGCGGGGGCCCTTCGTCGGCCCACGGCGGCCCTCGCCGAAGGCATCCGCCATGAGTTTTCGGTCCGTGGCCGCCCTTGAAATCCCGACCCCTTTCCCCGGCCCCCGGGGGTACATTTTTGTTGGCCCCGCCGATGCCCTCGCAAACCCTCCCCCCCTCTCCGGGCATCCGACGATGTGATTTTTCACTCCGCGACCCCAACTGTCCCGACCCTTCCCCCGGCAATGGGCTTCGGAGGCCCAAGTCGAAGCAAACGCCTGGACTGGTAAAACCCACAACGTCGGAAATCTGGGTCGGAGGCCTTCGGCGGCCGCCGCTAGCATGCGGAGGCCCCGCCTCTCCCCAGACATCTGATGTCATGATTCTTCGTGCACGAAATTCGGATCCCGATCCTTTCCCAGGACCGTGTCTTCGTCTCGACCCACTTAACCACGCAGTTTGACTCTAAGTAGGTAATTCGAATAAACATGCAAATCACGAAATACTAGCTAGAACAAAATAGTAACGCATTGTGAACTGTGAGCTGTCATAGCGACTGTTATGAGCCGCTATGATGTCAAGTATTCCGAGCTGCGCCACATATTCGAAAATTGAAGCGGTCTAGCGGCAAGTTGAGATACACCCGCGTGAATGAGTTAACCATGGGAACAACAACATATTTGTGCCAAGCGAGCTCCATTTGAACTCACTGTACGTGCGTGTGGTGCTATATGTTACAAACGCACCTACATCATTAACAAACGTTGACATACTGTAATATATATGAAGCACACGCTACCATGACTTCGTACAATATCACTGATCGCTTTATCTAGTCAGTGACTTGCTTGGGGCGACACAGGACATCCGCCGGGGCACTGCTTTACACTGAGGGCCACGGCGCTCGAATCAAACGATAACTCAGCTAACTAGACAGCACAATTCTCCTCCGAGGCTGTGGGCTGGCCTTGGGAAGGTGGAGAATTACTTGAGAACATAACGGCGACAATTGAAACGCTCATCATTCCCGTGCATCACTTCCATGATCGCTTTTTCTAGTCAATGACTTGCTTGGGGCAACACAGGACATCCGCCGGGGCACTGCTTTACACTGAGGCCACGCAGGAGGCCGCGAAGTCCCAACTGGGTTCGCGTACCACTCCACTCCGCGCGACATCCCAGGAACCCACGACAATTGCGCACATTGCGCACGTCGTAGCCACACAGAGAGCCGCGAGGTCCCAACCAAATTCTCGTACCACTCCAATCCGCGCGACATCCCAGGAGCCCGCGAACGTAGCGACAATCAGGCACTTCGCAACCCACCAGGGAGCCGCGAAGCCCCAACTGGGTCTGCGTACCACTCCACTCCGCGCGACACCCCAGGAACCCACGAACGTGGCGACACTTGCGCACTTCGCAGGCCACGCAGGAGGCCGCGAGGTCTCAACTGAGTCTGCGTAATTACAACTCCACTCCGCGCGGCATCCCAAAAACTCACAACAATGGCGACACTTGCGCACTTCGCAGCCCACCAGGGCACTGCGAAGTCCCAACTGGGCCTGCGTACCACCCCACTCGTCGCGACGTCCCAAGAGCCCATGAATGTGGCGACAATTGCGCACTTCGCAGGCATCGCAGGGGGCCGCGAGGTCCCAACTGGGCCTGCGTACCACGCCACTCCGCGCGACCTCCTAGGAGCCCACGCAAGTGGCGACACTTGCGCAATTCGCAGCCCACCAGGGAGCCGCGAAGCCCCAACTGGGTCTACATACAACTCCACTCCACACGACATCCAAAAAACACATGCGAAAGTGGCGACTCTTGCGCACTTCGCAGCCGCTCAGGGAGCCGCGCAATCCCAACCGGTTTTGCGTACCACCCCACTCCGCGCGACCTCCCAGGAACCCACGGAAGTGGCACCGTTGCACAATTCGCAACACGGCAAGGGGCCGCGAAACCCTAAGTGGGTCTGCGTATCACTCCACACCGCTGGGCCTTCCAGGAGCCCACGCATGGGGCCTGTGGTGGAACTCCCTATGGCGCCACGAAGCGTGTGAGGGGTGTGCCAACATGAGCGTGGCGGTCGCATGCGGGCGGTGGCAATCCCTATGGGGCCACGAACCGTGTGAAAGGTGTGCCCGCATAGGCGTGGCGGACGCACGCGGGCCGTGGCGTTGCGGCGGCTCTCGGTGGAGCTCCCTATGGGGCCACGAAGCGTGTCAAGGGTGTGCCGACATGGGTGTGGCGGACGCATGGTGGCGGTGGTCCTTACGGTGCCACAAAACGTTTCGAAAAGGGGGGGGTGACAGGGGCGTAGCGGGACGCATGCCGGCGGTGGCAGTGGGGCCCTCGGTGGGGCCATACGGGGCCACGAAACGTGCCAGGGGTGTGCCGACATCGGTGTGGCGGACGCGCGCAGGCGGTGGCACTGGGGTTTTCGGTGGAACTCCATATGGCGCCACGAAGCGTGTGACAGGTGTGACGACGTGGGTGTGGCGGACGCGTGCTGGCGGTGGCAGTGGGGCCTCCAATGGAGTTCTCAATGTGGCCACGATACGGGCGAGTGGCGTACCGAAATATTTGTCGATGGTAAATGCTGGCGGCGGCGACGATGATGGCGATAATGGTTCTGGCGGCGGCGATGATGATGGTGCGGATGTTGATGCTGATGATGACGGTGTTGATGCTGCTGGTGATGACAACGGCAACCTAAGCAAATACCCACAAACGCAAGATTGATGGCAACTGATAAGTACTAAAACGTTACAGTGCTTAGGTCGACGATGGTAACCTCTGAAACGCGTTCGCCTGCTCAGCTGCAAGCTTAATGTCAGTTTGTGAATACCAAAAACATGAGGGGCGCGCGATTAAGATGCAACATCCTCGTCGGTGTTTGGCGCCGACGTCCAGCCGACTGCAGGAGGGCGACAAACGCGTCGCAACCGGCGACGCTTCAGCGGAGGGGGGCAGCGAAACCTCCGATATAGCGTGCGCTTGGGTCAAACTGGCTACAGACAGGAAAGATAAAAGAGGCGGGGGAATGACGCGCCTCGGCTGGCGGGCGGTGCCGGCATGGCTTCAGACAAGCAACGGAAAAGACGGGGAGACGCGAAAGTAGCAGACGGAAAGGGCTCCCCCTTTTCTTTTTCCTCCTTTTCACCCCATCTACAACAACGGCTTACGACGACGCCGACGGCGAAGGGAAAAAGCGACGGCGGACGACGACGCACTGCGGATGCCCCATATGGGGGGACGGCGGGGGCGGGGGTGCTGTGCATGCCCACTGTAGACGTCGACGACGACGACGACGACGCGACGACGACGACGACGACGACGACGACGACGACGACGACGACGGACGACGATGAACTGCGGATGCCCTAGCTGCAGTCGGCAACGACGACGGCGACGATGACGACGAAGACGATGACGACGACGAGGGCGAGGACGAAGACGACGAGGCACTGCGGATGCGCGATGGGGGAGCGGGCATTCGTAGGACCGCTGTAGTCCACGACGACGGACGACGGAGGATGACGACGACGACGACGACGAGGACGAAGACGACGACGACAACGCGACAACTGCGGTTGCGACGACGACGCAGTGCGGATGCCCTGAAGGCGGGAAATGGTGCTGCTTAGGCCCGCTGTAGTCGACGACGACGACGACGACAACGAAAACTACAACGTCAACAACACGACGACGCCGACGACGACGACGATGCAATACGGATGCTCATTGGGGGGGGGAACGTGGTGCGTAGGCCCGGTCCCGCTGTAGTCGACGACGACGACGACGACAACGACGACGGCGACGGTAACCACGCCGACAATGACGACGACGACGATGATGACGGAGGACGACGACGACGACTGTGGCCCGTCAGTAATCAGCTTGAGACGGGGGAACAACTTCGCCTCGGATGCATCGAATCCCCGTCACAACTTCAAGACGAAAGGCGCTCGTTTTGAGACTGCCGCGCAGAAGGTATATGATCCCCTCGACGGCACCCGCGGCAACCCCATAGCACGCGCGATTGAAAAAAACGTTTCGCGCCCCGTGGGGCTTATTTCATCAGCCACCCAGGGGGGGCTTCATCTGTCAACCACAGGCTAACATTATAGAGATTAATAAGGACCTGTTCAACCAAACGACACATTTTGTTACGGCCCCGGGGCCCGGCAAGGGTCCCCGAAAGCCGGAAACGACCAAACCCTCCCGTCTTGATGTTTTCACGACCCGAAGCACGTCTGGGCCGGAGGGCAGCGCACTTAAAAAGCACATCGCTCGATGTCCGGGATGGAGGGCCCCAGGCCTCGAGGGTCGGGCCTCGAGGCGCCAGGGCGGCCCCCCCACCCCCCCCAAAAGAAAACAGGCGACCCAGCGGGAGGCCTGAGCCCAGACCACGACGACGATGGCGACGGCGACGACGCCGACGTTGACAGTGACCACGATGACGGCGACGACGACGACGGCGACCACGACGACGACGGCGGCGACGACGACGGCAACGACGACGGCGGCGGCGACGACGAACAAGCCTTGCAGGTCGATCGTTAGAGTACCGGGTGGGGGCAGGCCTCGGGCGGCTCAGGGATCGAAGAACTCGCGCTGGGGATGTTCCTTGGCACTGCCACCACCTTTATTTTGGCACTGCCGGCGCCTGCATCGGAGGCGACGTTAGGAAGCGATTGGCTCTCGGGCGGGGGGGTGCACTTTGAGGTACCATGGGGGACATGATCTAGAACGAGAACATACCGTAGATATATCTACCCATGCTCCAACCTCATACTGCGCCAGGAGCAGAGGCCGCGTTTTCAAGAGAAGAACCACCGTGATTGTGTCCATATACGTGGCGGAGCCCAACATCCAACGTATCGATGGACGCGTGTGACTAGAAGGTGAAAACGATATTTGGCAAAAGGCCCCAGACCGTGATCTGCTAAAGGCAGGTCGCCTTGTGCGGGAGGGGGATGTGCTTTTATCCACCGTTTGGGAACCGACGGCGGTGGATATGGATATGGGTATATATATACAAGGATATATATATAAATATGTTTGTATATATATATATATGTGTGTATATATATATATGTATACATGTGTAAATAGATGCGTGTACATATATATATATATATATATATACACATACCTATAGATATAACATGTGGATTCGCCCCTGATGGACAACAAATACCCATATCCACCGCCTTCGGAGGTCCGCGAACATCGATCCTCCAGGCAGTGGTTATGAATGAATCCCCGCCTCGAAACTTCGCCCTGCAAGTTGCATCGGCCCTTGGAAGCAGCCCATGGGTCTGGATTTGTTCAAAGTGAGCGTTTTTCGTTCGGCGTTTCGACATTGTGCGGAAAAAGGGGGGAGAGGGGGGGGGGGGGGCTCCGGACCTTTGCTTAATGCGACTGTTTGCGGCAGTGCGTCCATTAATCGGGGGAGGGGTCCACCTGTTCAAAGCAGGCGCCGAAAACGGCCAAGATCCACTCCAGTGGGGGGAGGGGGGGCGAGGGCCCGCGCCAATCGTAAAAACAAGGAATAAGAAAACGATCGCCATGACACACATCAACGCATCCTCCTCCTCGTGCTCCTCCTCGTGCTCCTCCTCGTGCTCCTCCTCGTGTTCCTCCTCGTGTTCCTCCTCGTGCTCCTCCTCGTGTTCCTCCTCGTGTTCCTCCTCGTGTTCCTCCTCGTGTTCCTCCTCGTGTTCCTCCTCGTGTTCCTCCTCGTGTTCCTCCTCCTCCTCCTCCTCCTCCTCCTCCTCCTCCTCCTCCTCCTCCTCCTCCTCCTCCTCCCAAGACCCTTCGGAAACGCGCGCGCGTTTCGCGCCGGCCGCCGCGGGGCGGGCGCCGCGGCAGCGAGGGCGGCGATGCCAGCGGACCAGCTGCGGCTCCAAGACCTGGCGGCCGAGGCGGCGGAAGCGCTAGCCTCCAGGTCCTCGGGGGGCGGGCCGAGGAGGAAAGCGGCGGCTGAGGAGGAGGAGGAGGAGGAGGAGGAGGAGGAGGAGGAGGAGGAGGAGGAGGAGGAGGACAAGGACAAGGACATTCGCATAAAGGGGGTGCAGCGTCAAAACACCGACGCTGGTGTTTTACGCACTTCTGCCAACATCCCCTGCGATTGGTTGTGCGACAACCCTGCCTTCTCGCTAGGGCCGGCACGGGGAATGCCACGTTGCTGACGGGCTGAGCTCCGAGATGGCCCCGTAAGGCAGCCTCACCACCCTGCGTTCACGAGTCCCTGCAGGTCAGCGCGGGGCGAACGGCTGCTGGCCGCTCCGCGTGCCCATGGGGAGGGGGCGAGCGGGCTTAGCCGTGCGCCCCAGCCAGGGGTGGGGAGACGACGACACGACCTCCCGAAAGGAGACGAAGGGGGAGGGGCGGGAGGCCCGTGACCCCGACCTGTTGCTTGCGGGGCCGCCTGCTCTACTGTTTTAATTCGATGTTCCCCTCTCCCGCTCGGCCCATTTCTCGGTCTGGCCAAGATGTTCCCATGCGCTGTCGCACCTGAACTCTGATCCCTGTTGTAGTACCCCGCCCATCCCCCTCGAAATTTATGTGGGGCAGAAACTACTGGTAGTCACTGTCTGTTGAAGGTGGGTCCATCGAGGAAGCACTTTGGTGGACTTCGTGATGATCACATGTGTTCTCCTTCGAAATCCTGCAGTAGTGTGCATGTCGGCACTCAGGAAAAATCCCATTGCGATGACAGTGCCAGTGCGAAAAACCCCGTGGTGCCCATCCTGTACGGCCCGAGATGCGCTCCGAGAAAAACTCGCTGACGCATATCATGGCTGCCTGTGGGCTTGTCCAGCTTGCCCAGAATTCGCCGGCCCAACGGGCCAGAGGCGTGCTAAGATCTCCGGTAACTGCTAAATGATACTTCTACTTCGCGCGCGCGGGGCGGCCCCTGGGGGTCCCCGGACGAAAAGTACCCTGGGCGATCCCCGGCAGACTCGAGTCAGAGATCGTTTTCCTCCTGGGCGCCGCCCCCGTGGCCCTCCAGAGAACCCCAAGAAGGGCCACGAGGCCGCCAAGAGCCCTCCAAGATGGTTCAAGAGTGCTCCGAGATGCCACACGATCGTTCCAAGACGCCCGAGATGGCCCCCGGACGCCCCAAGAGGCCTCCAAGAGCACTCCCCAGAGGGCTCCAAGAGGCAAGAATTCATTACTTCGCCCCAAGAGGGCCCAAGAAGCTCCCAAGAAGGCCCCCAGATGGCCCAAAAGGGCTCCAAGACGGCCCCGGAGGCATCCAAGACAGCCCAAGAGGGGCCCAAGAGGGCCCCAAGCGATGCCCCAAAGGGGTAACACAAAACAAAACTTCGAACCCTCGGCCTTAAGAAGCCCCCAGGACGCCTCAAGAGGCACCTGAGAGGCCCCCAAAGCCCCCAAAGAGGCCCTCAGGAGGCCCCCAAGCGACGCTGAAGAGGCCCCCCAGCGGCCCCAAGAGGCTCCGTCATGCGAAATGGGCCGGCGGAGTGAGCGAAGCGACTCAATAACATTCCGAGAGAACCTCGCGAATGCTTCTCTTGGCGTTCCAGGGGGCTCCAGTGGGCGCACTCACTGGTGGCCGCTGGATGAGCTGGCCGCAGTCGCCCCCTTCCGACTTGGGGTAGCCGAGCCTTGCCTCGAAGATCTCGGTGCCATCCAGCAAGGTATTCGTGCTGTCTCGTAGCTTCTGGCGCTCCTTGAGCCTCTTCACTTCCTCTGGGTAGAGATTGTCATCGCTGCTCAACTCCTTCAAGGCGACCTTCGTGAATCTGTGAAAGTCATCTTCGTCGTTCTTTGATGTTTTCAGCGTTGGGTCACGCCTGCCCTGTACACTGAAGGCCTTCCTCCCTGCCCTTTCCCACGCGTCCACAGGGTACCTTGCGACGAAGTCGCAACCTCTGACCTTGTGCGTCATTGGGAAGGACGCGGGGGTCAGCTCGAAAAGCTCCTCTGGGCTCATATTCTGGGCGGCGTCGAAGAACTGGCAGTGGCACTCTTTGATGGCGTCGTCTAGCTGCTGCGGCGGCCTTCCTGCTACGATTGTTTCCCATGTGTTCCCCACCTTGAACTCCACCACCATCGACGGCCCACTCTTGAACGGGAGGAACGTACACCCGCGCCCGATCTTTGACCACCCCACGCAGTCGACGCCGAACGTGTCCTTCATCTTGTCCACCCACTCTTTCATAAGCACATATTCTGGGTTGCTCTCCTGTGCCTTGACGAGCTGCAACCAGTCCACCTTGCACCAGAACTGCCGCTTGGCTCCCTCTCGAATTGGGGCTGGGGCCTCTCCACCACAACTTGCTTTGGAAGGCAAGCCCGCACGAGCAGGCTACGCCCTTCTTGTCGTCCCAACCTGTGCCCCTCCTGCATACGTTGGACAGCTGCGTGTTGTCGCTCCGCTTGTCCACGAAATCCAACGCCTTGAGGTACGCCGACTGTTGTTTCTCCCATGTGCTTCGCCGTCTTGTAGTCGCCCATCGCGTGTAGTTCTCTTTTTCCTCTAACTGTTGTTTTGCCGCCTTCAGTGCATCTTCGTAGGAAGAGGAGGGAAGAACAGGACTGATGCTGGCGAAGACCGACTGGGGTGCCTCCCCTGGCGGCGGCGGACGGGCGGGGGGCCCGCCCAGGCCGTCTCTGGCGGGAGGACCCGGCGGGCACCCAGCGACGCGCGCGCGCCAAGTCCGCGCCCGGGGCACCGTCGTCCGCCTGGGCATCCGCTGGAAGAAATTATTTAAAAAAAAGCCTGAGTGCAATATCCCCAAACAGGGTTTTTAGACCCACTGCGGTTTCCAAGGTCGATTGCGTGCTCGTCCAGTGCGGGCTGGCATGGCATGTTAAAACATGCCTCCTCCTCCTCCTCCTCCTCCTCCTCCTCCTCCTCCACCTCCTCTTCATCCCGAACGGCATCTCGGAGCCCAGAGTTGCGAGGATGTCTCCAGCGTAACGGGCTGGACCACCTCGCGCGCGGCATTTCGGACCCCAGAGTTGCGACGATGTCTCGGGCGAAACGTGCTGCGAGGAAGTCTCAGGCGAAACGGGCCGGACCACCTCGAGCGCGGCGTTTCAGAGCTCCGAGTTGCGGGGACCTCCTGGGGCCTCCTGGGACTTCCTGGTGACCTCCTGGGGCTTCCTCCTGGGCCTCCTGTGGCCTCCTGGACCCCACCTGGGGCTTCCTGAAGCCTCTTGGTGCTCCCAGGGGGTGATATCTAACGTGTGGCCGTCGGGCCCCCCAAAATGAAAGGAGTGGGGCACAAGAGCAGAAACAATCAACGAATCGACACCGGTTGTGTATTAACTTGACACGTTCTGATAGGGGGCCTCCTGGGGATTCCTGGGAGCCTCCTGGGAATCTCCTGCGGACCCCTGGGGCCTGTCCTGGGCGTCCTGCGGCCTCCTGAAGCTCTCTGGGGCCTCCTGGGGCTCCCAGGGTCCCAGGGGGGATATGTAACATGTGGTCTTCTGGGCCCCCAGGCTGGACCACCTCTTGCGCAGCATCTGAGAGCTCAGAGTTGCGAGAATGTCTTGTGCGAAACGGGCCGGACCACCTTGCGCACGGCATCTCAGAGCTCAGAGTTGCGAGGATGTCAGGCGAGATGGGCCGGACCACCTCGCGCAGGGCATCTCGGAGCCCAGAGTTGCGAGGATGCCTCCAGCGTAACAGGCTGGACCACCTCGCGCGCGGCATTTCGGACCCCAGAGTTGCGACGATGTCTCGGGCGAAACGTGCTGCGAGGAAGTCTCACGCGAAACGGGCCGGACCACCTCGAGCGCGGCGTCTCAGAGCTCCGAGTTGCGGGGGCCTCCTGGGGCCTCCTGGGACCTCCTGGTGCTGGGGCCACAAGAGCAGAAAAAATCAACGAATCGACACCGGTTGTGTATTAACTTGACACGTTCTGATAGGGGGCCTCCTGGGGCCTCCTGGGAGCCTCCTGGGAATCTCCTGCGGACCCCTGGGGCCTGTCCTGGGCGTCCTGCGGCCTCCTGAAGCTCTCTGGGGCCTCCTGGGGCTCCCAGGGGGGATATGTAACATGTGGTCTTCTGGGCCCCCAGGCTGGACAACCTCTTGCGCAGCATCTGAAGGCTCAGAGTTGCGAGAATGTCTTGTGCGAAACGGGCCGGACCACCTTGCGCACGGCATCTCAGAGCTCAGAGTTGCGAGGATGTCAGGCGAGATGGGCTGGACCACCTCGCGCAGGGCATCTCGGAGCCCAGAGTTGCGAGGATGTCTCAGGCGAAACGGGCTGGACCACCTCGCGCGCGGAATCTCGGACCCCAGAGCTGCGACGATGTCTCGGGCGAAACGTGCTGCGAGGAAGTCTCACGCGAAACGGGCCGGACCACCTCGAGCGCGGCGTCTCAGAGCTCCGAGTTGCGGGGGCCTCCTGGAGCCTCCTGGGGCCTCCTGGTGACCTCCTGGGGCTTCCGCCTGGGCCTCCTGTGGCCTCCTGGACGCCACCTGGAGCTTCCTGAAGCCTCTTGGTGCTCCCAGGGGGGGATATCTAACATGTGGCCGTCGGGGCTGCCCAAAATGGGGGGGGGCACAAGAGCAGGAAAAATCAACGAATCGACAGCGGATGTGTATTAACTTGACACGTTCTGATAGAGGGCCTCCTGGGGCCTCCTGGGAGCCTCCTGGAAATCTCCTGTTCCCCCTTGGGGCCTGTCCTGGGCGTCCTGCGGCTTCCTGAAGCTCTCTGGGGCCTCCTGGGGCTCCCAGGGGGGATATGTAACATGTGGTCTTCTGGGCCCCCAGGCTGGACCATCTCTTGCGCAGCATCTGAGAGCTCAGAGTTGCGAGAATGTCTTGTGCGAAACGAGCCCGACCAACTTGCGCACGGCATCTCAGAGCTCAGAGTTGCATCGATGTCCCAGGCGAGACGGGCCAGTGTCTCGGGCGAAACGTGGTGCGAGGAAGTCTCAGGCGAAACGGGCCGGACCACCTCGAGCGCGGCGTCTCAGAGCTCCGAGTTGCAGGGGCCTCCTGGTGCCTCCTTGTGCCTCCTGGGGACCTCCTGAGGCTTCCTCCTGGGCCTCCTGTGGCCTACCGAACTCCACCTGGGGGTTCCTGAAGCCTCTTAGGGCCCCCAGGGGGGATATCTAACCTGTGGCCGATTGAGCCCCTCAAAATGGGAGGGGGGCACAAGAGCAGGAAAAATCAACGAATCGACACCAGATGTGTATTAACTTGACACGTTCTGATAGGGGGCCTCCTGGGGCCTCCTGGGAGCCTCCTGGGAATCTCCTGCGGACCCCTGGGGCCTGTCCTGGGCGTCCTGCGGCCTCCTGGAGCTCTCTGGGGCCTCCTGGGGCTCCCAGGCAGGATATGAAACATATGGTCTTCTGGGCTCCCAGGCTGGACCACCTCTTGCGCGGCATCTGGGAGCTCAGAGTTGCGAGAATGTCTTGTGCGAAACGGGCCGGACCAACTTGCGCACGGCATCTCAGAGCTCAGAGTTGCGAGGATGTCTCCGGCGAGACGGGCCGGACCACCTCGCGCAGGGCATCTCAGAGCTCAGAACTTCGAGGATGTCTCAGGCGAAACGGGCTGGACCACCTTTCGCGCGGCATCTCCGAGGTCAGAGTTTCGAGGATGTCTCAGGCGAAACGGGCCGGACCACCTCGCGCAAGGCATCTCAGAGCTCAGAGTTTCGAGAATGTCTCAGGCGGAACGGCCTGGACCACCTCTCGCGGCACCTCGGGGCTCAGAGTTTTGAGGATGTCTCAAGCGAAACGGCCCGGACCACCTCTCGCGCGGCGTCCCGGAGCGCAACTTTTCGAGGATGTCTCAGGCGAAACGGCCAATCCCGGCCAACTCAGAAACGAGAGTTGTGAGGATGTCTCAAGCGAAACGGCCCGGACCATAAAATTTGTGTGAGGATGTCTCTGCTCCGACTTCCCTCGGCCGGAGTTAGCTTCTATCACAACAGCACCCCGTTCAGCAAGCTGTTTGGGGAAAAATCGTGACGTCGGATGTCTGGGGAGGGCGGAAGGCAGTGCGCGCATGACGGATGCTGAGGCGGCAGAAACGACGACGGCGGGGACGGGGAGGCGGAGGCAGAGGCGCAGCAGCGGGAGGCGGGAGGCGGGAGGAGGGAGGAGGGAAGAGGAACCAGGCGGGAAGTGGGAAGAGGGAGGCGGGAGAAGGAATGAGAGAGGTTGTGATTGGAGCTCCTGTGCTACGTCTCAGGCAGAATGGGCCAGACCATCTCGCGCGCAACATCTTCGAGCCTCGCATTGCGAGGATGGCTCAATCGAAACGGGCCGGACCACCTCGCGAGCGACATCTTGGAGCTCAGTATTGGAAGGATGTCTCAAACGAAACGGGCCGGACAATCTTTCGCACACGTTTTGACAAGTCCACATCGCACTCGCTTCCCGTTAGGTCCTCTCCTGCAACTCCCTTCCTTCTCCCTCCTCCTCCTCCTCCTCCTCCTCCTCCTCCTCCTCCTCCTCCTCCTCCTCCTGCCTGCTCCCTCATGCACATCATCCGCCTCCTCCTTCTCCCTTCCATCTCCTTCTCCTTCTCCTCCTCCTCCTCCTCCTCCTCCTCCTCCTCCTCCTCGACCTCCTCTTCATCCCGAACGGCATCTCGGAGCCTAGAGTTGCGAGGATGTCTCCAGCGTAACGGGCTGGACCACCTCGCGCGCGGCATCTCGGACCCCAGAGTTGCGACGATTTCTCGGGCAAACGTGCTGCGAGGAAGTCTCAGGCGAAACGGGCCGGACCACCTCGAGCGCGGCGTCTCAGAGCTCCGAGTTGCGGGGGCCTCCTGGTGCCTCCTGGGGCCTCCTGGGGACCTCCTGGGGCTTCCTCCTGGGCCTCCTGTGGCCTCGTGAACTCCACCTGGGGTTTCCTGAAGCCTCTTGGGGCTCCCAGGGGGGATATCTAACCTGTGGCCGTTTGGGCCTCTCCAAATGGAGGGGGGGGGCACAAGAGCAGGAAGAATCAACGAATCGACACCGGATGTGTATTAACTTGACACGTTCTGATAGGCGGCTCCTGGGCCTCCTGGGAGCCTCCTAGGAATCTCCTGGGGACCCCTGGGGCCTGTCCTGGGCGTCCTGCGGCCTCCTGGACCTCTCTGGGGCCTCCCCCGCCTCCTGCCTGCTCCCTCATGCACATCATCCGCCTCCTCCTTCTCCCTTCCATCTCCTCCTCCTCCTCCTCCTCCTCCTCCTCCTCCTCCTCCTCCTCCTCCTCCTCCTCCTCCTCCTCCTCCACCTCCTCTTCATCCCGAACGGCATCTCGGAGCCTAGAGTTGCGAGGATGTCTCCAGCGTAACGGGCTGGACCACCTCGCGCGCGGCATCTCGGACCCCAGAGTTGCGACGATGTCTCGGGCGAAACGTGGTGCGAGGAAGTCTCAGGCGAAACGGGCCGGACCACCTCGAGCGCGGCGTCTCAGAGCTCCGAGTTGCGGAGGCCTCCTGGTGCCTCCTGGGGCCTCCTGGGGACCTCCTGGGGCTTCCTCCTGGGCCTCCTGTGGCCTCGTGAACTCCACCTGGGGTTTCCTGAAGCCTCTTGGGGCTCCCAGGGGGGATATCTAACCTGTGGCCGTTTGGGCCTCTCCAAATGGAGGGGGGGGGCACAAGAGCAGGAAGAATCAACGAATCGACACCGGATGTGTATTAACTTGACACGTTCTGATAGGCGGCCTCCTGGGGCCTCCTGGGAGCCTCCTGGAAATCTCCTGGGGACCCCTGGGGCCTGTCCTTGGCGTCCTGCGGCCTCCTGCGGCCTCCTGGGGCCTCCTGGGGACCTCCTGGAGCTTCCTCCTGGGCCTCCTGTGGCCTCCTGAACTCCACCTGAGGTTTCCTGAAGCCTCTTGGGGCTCCCAGGGGGGATATCTAACCTGTGGCCGCTTGGGCCCCTCAAAATGGAGGGGGGGGCACAAGAGCAGGAAGAATCAACAAATCGACACCGGATGCGTATCAATTTGACACTTTCTGATAGAGGGCCTCCTGGGGCCTCCTGGGAGCCTCCTGGGAATCTCCTGGGGGCCCCTGGGGCCTGTCCTGGGCGTCCTGCGGCCTCCTGGACCTCTCTGGGGCCTCCTGAGGCTCGCAGGGTCCCATGGAGGATATGCAACATGTGGTCTTCTGGGCCCCCAGGCTGGACCACCTCTTGCGCAACATCTGAGAGCTCAGAAATGCGAGAATGTCTTGTGCGAAACAGGCCGGACCACCTTGCGCACGGCATCTCAGAGCTCAAAGTTGCAAGGATGTCTCAGGCGAGACGGGCCGGACCACCTTGCGCAGGGCATCTCAGAGCTCAGAACTTCGAGGATGTCTCAGGCGAAACGGGCCAGACCACCTCTCGCGCGGCATCTCCGAAGTCAGAGTTTCGAGGATGTCTCAGGCGAAACGGGCCGGACCACCTCGCGCAAGGCATCGCAGAGCTCAGAGTTTCGAGGATGTCTCAGGCGGAACGGCCCGGACCACCTCTCGCGCGGCGTCCCGGAGCGCAACTTTTCGAGGATGTCTCAAGCGAAACGGCCTGGACCACCTCTCGCGCGGCGTCCCGGAACGCAACTTTTCGAGGATGTCTCAGGCGAAACGGCCAATCCCGGCCAACTCAGAAACGAGAGTTGTGAGGATGTCTCGAGCGAAACGGACAAAACCATAAAATTGTATGAGGATGTCTCTGCTCCGCCTTCCCTCGGCCGGAGTTAGCTTCTATCAGAATAGCACTCCGTTCAGCAAGCTGTTTGGGGAATCCACGAATCGACACCGCATGTGTATTAACTTGGCACGTTCTGATAGGCGTCCTCCTGGGGCCTCCTGGGAGCCTCCTGGGAATCTCCTGGAGACCCCTGGGGCCTGGGGCCTGTCCTGGGCGTCCTGCGGCCTCCTGCGGCCTCCTGGGGCCTCCTGGGGACCTCCTGGAGCTTCCTCCTGGGCTTCCTGTGGCCTCCTGAACTCCACCTGAGGTTTCCTGAAGCCTCTTGGGGCTCCCTGGGGGGATATCTAACCTGTGGCCGCTTGGGCCCCTCAAAATGGAGGGGGGGGCACAAGAGCAGGAAGAATCAACGAATCGGCACCGGATGTGTATTAACTTGACACGTTCTGATAGAGGGCCTCCTGGGGCCTCCTGGGAGCCTCCTGGGAATCTCCTGGGGGCCCCTGGGGCCTGTCCTGGGCGTCCTGCGGCCTCCTGGACCTCTCTGGGGCCTCCTGGCTCGCAGGGTCCCATGGAGGATATGTAACATGTGGTCTTCTGGGCGCCCAGGCTGGACCACCTCTCGCGTAGCATCTGAGAGCTCAGAGTTGCGAGAATGGCTTGTGCGAAACAGGCCGGACCACCTTGCGCACGGCATCTCAGAGCTCAAAGTTGCAAGGATGTCTCAGGCGAGACGGGCCGGACCATCTCGCGCAGGGCATCTCAGAGCTCAGAACTTCGAGGATGTCTCAGGCGAAACGGGCCGGACCACCTCTCGCGCGGCATCTCCGAAATCAGAGTTTCGAGGATGTCTTAGGCGAAACGGGCCGGACCACCTCGCGCAAGGCATCGCAGAGCTCAGAATTTCGAGGATGTCTCAAGCCAAACGGCCCGGACCACCTCTCGCACGGCACCTCGGGGCTCAGATTTTCAAGGATGTCTCAAGCGAAACGGCCTGGACCACCTCTCCCGCGGCGTCCCGGAGCGTAACTTTTCGAGGATGTCTCAGGCGAAACGGCCAATCCCGGCCAACTCAGAAACGAGAGTTGTGAGGATGTCTCAAGCGAAACGGCCCGGACCATAAAATTTGTGTGAGAATGTCTCTGCTCCGACTTCCCTCGGCCGGAGTTAGTTTCTACCACAACAGCACCCCGTTCAGCAAGCTGTTTGGGGGACAAACATGCACGTGCACCGAGCCTGGACTGGTCCGCCTGTGGTTCTTTTTGGCAACTGCTGGTATCCCCCCCTGACGGGTGGGGGGGTGGGGCCTCGGGTTACGGGAACACTTGGGCGGGGTGGGAAACGTCGGGGCAGGGGTGCGCTGCGATCGCCAAAGCATGCGCGCGAGCACCAGCATGTTCGTGTGCGTGTGCGTGTGCGTGTTCGCGTGTGCGTGTGTGCGAATGTGTGTGTGTGTGTGTGTGTGTGTTTGCGTGCGTGTGAGCGTGCGCGTGCGTGCGTGCGTGCGTGCGTGCGTGCGTGCGTGCGTGCGTGTGTGTGTGTGTGTGTGTGTGTGTTTGTGTGGGTCCAGGCACATGACGGTTCAATCGTAAGCCGCTAATGTCAAGTCCAACTAGTCGATCCAGTGCCCATGCGATCGAAAAGCGGACTAGTACGAAGTACAACTAACCATCCGAAGCCTTTATAGCACGATGCAGGAGACAAATGCAACTCTTACATCGAAACAGTATTTTGGGGGACCACCATGACACATCATGGGCGACAGAATCTGCATGGTACCGCTTTGCTTCGCCCCATTTGGGGGTTGTGTAGTTTCCCGGTGAACAACGATCACCCTTCATACATGAGCTTCGTCGCTATCGTCTGAGAACTGCACGTGTTTTATCTGACAACTGTGTAATGAAGATTGCATCTGCCGCCGTGCTTTGTTGCAGGTTGATGCGTGCAAGACTGCCAACGGTTGCTTGGTAGGGCTTCTGTATTCTGGTAAGGAACCCCCCTCCTGGGCCGCGTATCCCCGCATGCATTGCCGCCCCTCCCGACGTCAGGATCCCTCGTACGGAAACGTTAGAGACGCGCCCCCAAGGCCACGATCACTCATACAAGAGACGGATGGGCGCCCCGAACTTCCAAGATCGCCCATGCAGGCAAGAAAGGACACCAAGATGGCCCAAGATGCCTCGAAGGCGGCCCACAGGCCCCACGGCGGTCCGGTGTGGCCGCAAGACGGCTTAAGACACCTCCAAGAAGGCCACAAGAGGACCTCCCTCCAGCAAAGCCAGAAAAAACACAAATCATTGATGCCCCGTTGGTTGCTTGATGATTCGTGCATTCTCGCCTTTTCCAGGCGTCCGTCCGTTGAAGACGGACCAAGAAGCTTGCAGGATGGCCCCAAGATGCCCCAGGAGGCCCCCTAGAGGGTCTCAAGATGGACCAAGAGGCCCCACGAGTGCCCAACACGCATCTAAGACGGCCCCAAGACGGCCCAAGGAAGCCTCCCGTGGGACCCAAGAAAGCCTCACGAAGCCTTTCGACGGCCCCGCAATGGCCAAAGAGAGCCCCAAGACGGCGCAGGAGGACCACAAGACGGCCCGAGAGGATCCCCAAGCCTGCCTCACAAGAGGCCACGACAGCCCCAAGACGGCCCGAACGAGTTGCATGAAGCCTCCTCAGATAATTACCTTCTGCTGCCGCTTCCTCTTCCTCTTTCCTTCTTTTCTTCCCCCTCTGCCCTCATCATCGTCATCCTTATCCCCATTCTCATCACCAACATCATCATCCTACTCATCCTTGCTATCGTCCGCATCCTCGTCCTCCTCATCACCAACATCATCACCATCGAAACTGATTACCATCACCATCATCATATGCAATATCACCGTCATCGTCATCGCCATCATCATCACCATCATCATCATCATCATCATCATCATCATCATCATCATCATCATCATCATCATCATCATCACGGCTCTCCCATTCCCATGTGGGCATGAAGTGTCACACGTGACGGCTTCTCGTGCCCTCTCGAACCGTCACCACCCAGAATGCAAGTCTGGCAAGGTGGCGGGACTTGCCGCAGGCAGCTGGGTCCGCCGCCCACTGTCGATTCATCGCAGGGGTGCCTGGCGCGCCAGATGATTTCGGTTCCGGTTTTGGTTCTTTTTGCAAAAGAAGCCCCCCCTTGGGCTCCGGCGCGTCCCGCCGGGGTCCCGGACGGAGGTGGTTGCCAACGGATTTCCTTCCCCAGACGGCCCCAAGATGGTCCAGGATGGCTTCCAAGACGGCTAAGATGGTCCCAATATGCCTTCATGACGGCCCAGGTGCACCCAAGGCGGCCTAAGATAGCCTCAAGATGGGCCAAGACGGCCCAAGAGCCCCCTAAGAGGTCTACAAGACAGCCCAAGAGGCCTCCAAGAGGTCCTCCAGGAAGGCCCGACGAGGCCAAAATCATTGATTTTCTGTAGGTTTGAAAAGGATTTTTGCATTTTCGCTTTTTCGGCCTTCCGACGGCCCAAGAGGCCCCCCAAGATCGCCGAACAGGTCTCAAAGATGGCCCCATGACGGCCCAAGAGGCCCCCAAGATGCCCCCAAGAGAGCCCCAAGACGGCCCAAGATGCGCCCAAGACCCCTCGTCGGCCATCTTCAAGCCAGCTCGGGCCCTCTTGGGGCGCTCCTGGGCGTCTTCGGGGCCTCTTGAGGCTTTCTTGACCATCTGTACGGCCAGCGTGGCCTGTCGTGGGCAATTTGGAAGCGGCCCGGGCCAGTCCCGGGGGGTCTGTGACCCCCCGAAGGTTGGGGGGGGCGCCCAAAGGGATGATGGCACCGGTTTCGGCCCCCCCCTCCGGCCTACCCCCATACATACATATACACATACATATACATACACATATGCATATACATATACATGTAACTACACATACACATATACATATACATATACATACACATACACATACACATATACACATACATATACATATACATATACATACATACCTCAGCGCAGAGGCAGCCACTGCCCCCTGATGTTCCACCATGTCAGTAGTCCACCAGATAGTGCCGTGGATGGTGAAGAACAGCGCAAGAGCTGACTAGGCCAGCTCCGCTACCACGCTTGAAGCTGGCCGGGAAGCCCAACCAGATGCTTCGCCTAAAGCGAAGCCTGTATCCAACTCTGGTATACAGTGGTAACGACAGTCCCAAGAGCAGGAGAGAGTCGCAGGAGCGACGAGCCATGTCAAGCGAATCTGTTTTCGGTCTCAATGGCAAAAAGTGTGCCTCGCGGTGAGGCACAGTCAAACCTTGGTGGCCAGCCGCTTGAACCCAAACAGCCGCGGACAAACGCTCGCTACCTCTCGCCTTTGCCCAGCGTCCTTTACAGTGTCTCTACGCCCCTTCTCTCGACAACTCCTCGGAGCACCGTTTCTGGATGGGCTGGTGGGAATACAGTCGGACCTACGACAGAACAACATCTTTCACGAGACCCTCCGCCGACCAAAATGAAAGGCATTCGAGAGTACCCTCCCCCAGGATGTACAATAACATTCAACAAACCAACCTCGATATTATACCTCGGTCCACTTGTACGCGAAGCGTCAAGAGTGGGGGAGGAGCAGCATTGGCCGCCACACTGCTGGTGACATACTTCTTCGAAGGCGGGGCGCGTCATAGAAGGCAGGGGCCTTCTGAGAAAAGCCTGGTGGCTTCTAAAAAGGCTTCTGACGAAGGGGCCCAGGGACACACCATTAAATACAGACAAATCCCAGGATTCGCTGTATTTTCAATCGTTTCTGGGTGTTCGTCTTCCTCTCCACTTCCAAAATGTTCCATGGTTCAAGGGAATCGACGATTCGTTGTGTCTGTGCGTTCTTTCCCCTCCTGATCTTCGAGGCCAGGAGGGCTTCGAAGACGCCGCCTGACTTCTGAGGACCCCCCCGCCGCCTTCTCAGAAAGCCGGCGCCGCCCCCCTCGCGCCAGCCCTTGTCGGCGCCGCTGAGATTACTTTGGACTCGTCACTCTTGGCGGCGCGCAGAGGAGGCTGCTTCTTAGAACGCACCAGCCTTCCATTTATGGATAGGGTCCGCGCCTTCTAATAAACAGAGGTGCCTCTTAGAAGCCTGAACCCCCTCCCCCTGCCCCCCTCCGCGCGTGGCTGACAACCTGCCAGAGGGGCAACGATCAGGGGCGCCCAGCTTAAGGGGGGAAACCATCGACCCGGAATCGGCGATAGCTCGCCGATAGTTCGGCGACAGGACCCCCCTAGCGAAACCGCACGGTGCTGGGAAGGGTGGGCTATCAGGCCTCCATCGGCGATCAGTGGGCGATTGGGTCGTCAATGCGTCCACCCCTGAGCCTGCGCCCCCCCCATTGTTGCCCCTTGGTTTTTGGGTGCTCCTCTCTCCAGCGGCCGTTCGGGACGATCCGGGAACCCCCGAACGCCCTCGGCGAGGCCCAGCTGCTGAAAGCACCCCGAGGCTGGAAAACCGCCGAGAGCTGACGAGAACGCCCGAAAACCTCTAACCTCGATTCTCCTCCTTCCTCCCTCCAGGACGTCCTCCTCCCTCCTCTCTCCTGACTGCGGCTGGTTCGCATCGCGATGTCGCGGGCGTTCGTTTCTGACGCCGAGTGAACCATTCAACCTTTGCCGATCGCGGCTCTCCAACAGCGCAGATCGCTCGACATCGGGCGATGCTGGGCCTCTGGCGGCGTTTATCCTTGAACGCCCGCGCTGGGGTCGCCGCCGCGTCAACGCGGCGCAAATCTATCGCACTGGTGTCCAGGACTTCCTCCTCCCTCCTCCCAGCGCTGCCCTTCTGCGCGGCCCTGCGCCGCTCGCGCGTCAAGCATCTAGCGGCGCACCGCGCCGGGCGCTCTCGATAATGCAGGGGCCCAAGGAGGCACGAATAAATAGACACACATTCCAGGACTCCCCATCGTATTATGAATGTTTCTGTTGATATTCGTCCATGCCCATGGTTTCCAATACTTCCCTGAATGCCGACGTTTACTAGTGTATGTGTCTATTTTTCCTCCTGAGACAAGACCATTGAGGTGCACCTTGCACGCGTCTTTCTCCGCCTCGAGCTCCCTAGCCTTCAGGATTCTCTGGCTCCGCCTTCATCGATGCCTGCTTCTTGCCCAGCTCCTTTCTCATCATCGCCCTCCTCGCCTTCCTTGGCGGCATCACCTCGCTTTCCTGCGCGCCAGAGCCGTCGCCCTGGGCTGCCAACCTCCTTGCGAGCAAACCATGTTTGTCCCTGGCAAGCATAACCGGCTTGATTTTGACCAGCGCGGCGGGCTCCTCGGTGGTGTCCGCCCGGACCAACTCGGCGGGCTCCTCGGTGGTGTCCGCCTGGACCAGCTCGGCGGGCTCCTCGGTGGTGTCCGCCTGGACCAGCTCGGCGGGCTCCTCGGTGGTGTCCGCCTGGACCAACTCCGCGGGCTCCTCGGTGGTGTCCGCCTGGACCAGCTCGGCGGGCTCCTCGGTGGTGTCCGCCTGGACCAGCTCGGCGGGCTCCTCGGTGGTGTCCACCTGGACCAGCTCGGCGGGCTCCTCAGTAGTGTCCGCCCGGACCAGCTCGGCGGGCTCCTCGGTAGTGTCCGCCTGGACCAGCTCGGCGGGCTCCTCGGTGGTGTCCGCCTGGACCAGCTCGGCGGGCTCCTCGGTGGTGTCCGCCTGGACCAGCTCGGCGGGCTCCTCGGTGGTCTCCGCCTGGACCAGCTCGGCGGGCTCCTCGGTGGTGTCCGCCTGGACCAGCTCGGCAGGCTCCTCGGTGGTGTCCGCCTGGACCAACTCCGCGGGCTCCTCAGTAGTGTCCGCCCGGACCAGCTCGGTGGGCTCCTCGGTGGTGTCCGCCTGGACCAGCTCGGCGGGCTCCTCGGTGGTGTCCGCCTGGAACAGCTCGGCGGGCTCCTCAGTAGTGTCCGCCTGGACCAGCTCGGCGGGCTCCTCGGTGGTGTCCGCCTGGACCAGCTCGGCGGGCTCCTCGGTGGTGTCCGCCTGGACCAGCTCGGCGGGCTCCTCGGTAGTGTCCGCCTGGACCAGTTCGGCGGGCTCCTCAGTGGTGTCCGCCTGGACCAACTCGGCGGGCTCCTCGGTGGTGTCCGCCGCGCCCGTGCTGTCCCGAGATGCCAGGCTCAGCACGCCAGGCTCGTTCATCCCCGACTCGCTCACGTTGGCCTCCGACGCGCTGAGCACCTCCGCCGCGATGGTAGATCCCGCGCCCTCGCCGTCGTCGAGCAGGTCGCTCGGCACGCCCGTCACGTACGTATCCTCGTGCGCCTGGTCGGTCGTCGTGCCCTCGTCGTCGTCGTCGTCGTCGTCGTCGTCGTCGTCGTCGTCGCCGTCGTGCAACTGCATAAAGCTTAAGTTCTAAAAGACCCGCGCGTATCTCTTGGATCGGCGCTGGATCCCCCTCCCTGGCGCGGAGCGCGCCAATGGCGGCGCCTCTAGGGGCCCAGCGCCGATCCAAGAAATCAGCGCGGAGCTCCGAGACAAGATGTTTGTACACGTTTGGTCCCAACCCTCCTTTGTTTGGCTCTCGTTTCGAATCATGCACTGCGGTCTCCACTCCTTAATTCCTTCCTTTCAGTCTCCTCCTCCTCCTGCCTCCTCCTCCCCCTCGTCCTCCTTCTCCTTCTCCCCCTCCTACTCTTCCTCGTCCTCCTTCTCCTCCTCCCCATCCTCCTTTTCCTCCTCCTCCTCCTCCTCCTCCTCCTCCTTTATCCTCATCCCCCTTGCGGTTTCCTGGGGAGCTGCGACATGCGCAACTTTCGCCACTCTCGTGGGCGACTGGGAGTACCAGCATAATGGAGGGTCACGCAAGCCCAGCCGAGACCTCGCGGCTCCCTGGGCCTGGGGGCCGCGAGCTGCGCAACCGTCGCCACTTTGGCGGGCGACTGGGAGGCCCAACGAAGTGGAGGGCCACAGACACCCAGCCGAGACCTCGCGGCTCCCTGGGGGGCTGCGAACTGTGCAGCTGTCGCCACTTTCGTGGGCCCCTGGGATGCTCAACGGAGTGGAGGGCCACGCACACCCAGCCGAGACCTCACGGCTCCCCGACCACGGAGGGGTGCTCCTGTGCACTGCGGGTCCTTCAGCATGCTCGTTCGTGTAGTGAGCGGTCCTGGTTCCACATGGCCAGGAGGGGTTGGGAAATCCCATCAGCCCTCTGGGCGTAGGTGGTTTAACGAGTTGTGTCTTCTCTTCTCTCTGTCAACATCTCTCCTTCCCCTGCTCGGAAAAAGGGGTTTGGCGACTGTCAACTCCCCTTCTCCCTGTCAACTTTCCTTCCCCATGCGACGGCCACCCAAAACAATGCGGACCCCATGAGGACCCCCCAAGCCATCCTTGTCAAACAACAACGCGAACACACACTCTGCCTCCAAATTCGGAGGATGCGCAACCAACCCGAGTCGGCCCCCCCACCCACCCCTGTCACATTATCCTGGCGGAAGACCCAACCATATGCAGTTGTGACTAACGCGTTGTGAATGCCGTTTTCGGTGGAGCTCCCGATGGGGCCAAGAAGCGCGTGAGGGACGTGCCGTAATGGGTGGGGGAGACGCATGCGGGCGGTGCCACTGGGGCCGTCGGTGGGGGTTCCCTATGGGCCACGAAACCCTGTGCTGGGTGTGACGGACGCATGCGGGCGGTGCCCCTCGCAGAAGCTCCCGATGAGTCCACGAAATGCTGTACTGGTTGGTGGCTGACGTATGCGGGCGGTGCCACTGGGGTCTTTCCTGTAGGGGCCACGAAACGCTGCAATGGGTGGTGGCCGACGCACGCGGGCGGTGCCAGTGGGGGTTTCTGTGGAGCTCCCTATGGGGCCACGAAGCGCTGTACTGGGAGGGGAGGACGCATTCGGGCGGTGCCACTGGGGCCTTCGGCTGAACTCCTTATGGGCCCACGAAGCGCTTCACTACGTGGGGGGTCGCACGCGGGCGAACCACTGGAGCTCCTTCCGGGGCCACGAAACGCTGTACGGGGTGGGGGGGACGCATGCGGGCCGTGCCACTGGGGCCTTCGGAGCTCCCAATCAATGGGGCAACGTAATGCAATACTGGGTGGTTGACGACGCATGCGGGCGGTACCGCTGGGGTCTTTCTGTGGAACTCCCTACGGGGCACGCAACGCTGTAGTGGGTGGTATCGGACGCATGCGTGCGGTCCCACTGGGACCTTCGGTGAAGCTTCCTATGGGGCCACGAAGCGCTGCACTGGGTGGCTGACGCACGCGGGCGGTCCCACTGGGGCCTTCGGTGGAGCCCCCTATGTGACCACGAAACGCTGTGCTGGGTGGTGGCTGACGCATGCGGGCGTTGCCACCGGGGGCTTCGGTGGAGCCCCCCTGTGGGGCCACGAAGCGCTGTTCTGGGTGGTGGCTGACGCATGCGGGCGGTCCCACTGGGGCCTTCGGTGGAGTCCCCTGTAGGACCACGAATCGCTGTACTGGGTGGTGGCTGACGCATGCGGGCGGTGCCACTGGGGCCGTCGGTGCAACTCCCTATGAAGCCACGAAGCGCTGTACTGGGTGGCGGCTGGCGCATGCGGGTGGCGGTGGAGCCCCCTATGTGACCACGAAGCGCTGTGCTGGGTGGTGGCTGACGCACGCGGGTCGTCCCATTGGCAGATTCGGTGGAGTTCCCTCTGGGGCCACGAAGCGCTGTGCTGGGTGGTGGCTGACGCACGCGGGCGGTCCCACTGGGGCCTTCGGTGGAGCCCCCTTGTGGGGCGACGAAACGCTGTGCTGGGTGGTGGCTGACGCATGCGGGCGGTGCCACCGGGGCCTTCGGTGGAGCCCCCCTGTGGGGCCACGAAGCGCTGTGCTGGGTGGTGGCTGACGCAGGGCCACGGAACGCTGTGCTGAGTGGTGGCTGACGCATGCGGGCGGTGCCACTGGGGCCTTCGGTGGGGCTCCCGATGGGCCACGAAACGCTGCACTGGGTCGTGGCTGACGCATGCGGGCTGTACCACTGGGGCCTTCGGTGAAGCCCCCTATGTGACCACGAAGCGCTGTGCTGGGTGGTGGCTGACGCATCCGGGCGGTGCCACTGGGGGCCGTCGGTGCAACTCCCTATGAGGCCACCAATCGCTGTACCGGGTGGTGGCTGACGCATGCGGGCGGTGCCACCGGGGCCTTCGGTGGAGATCCTTTTGGGGCCACGAAGCGCTGTGCTGGGTGATGGCTGACGCATGTGGGCGGTCCCACTGGGGCCTTCGGTGGAGCTCCCTGTGGGACCACGAAGCGCTGCACTGGGTGGTGGCTGACGCACGCGGGCGGTGCCACTGGGGCCTTCGGTGGAGCCCCCTGTTGGGCTACGAAACGCTGTGCTGGGTGGTTGCTGACGCATGCGGGTGGTCTCATTGGCAGATTCGGTAGAGTTCCCGATGGGCCACGAAACGCTGTGCTGGAAGGTGGCTGACGCATGCAGGCGGTGCCAGTGGGGATTTCGGTGAATCTCCCCTGTGGGGCCACGAAACGCTATGCTGAGTGGTGGCTGACGCATGCGGTCGGTGCCACTGGGGCCGTCGGTGCAACTCCGTATGAAACCACGAAACGCTGTACTGCGTGGTGGCTGGCGCATGCGGGCGGTCCCATTGGCAGATTCGGTGGATTTCCCTACGTGACCACGAAGCGCTGTGCTGGGTGGTGGCTGACGCACGCGGGTGGTCCTATTGGCAGATTCGGTGGAGTTCCCTATGGGGCCACGAAGCGCTGTGCTGGGTGGTGGCTGACGCACGCGGGCGGTCCCACTGGGGCCTTCGGTGGAGCCCCCTTGTGGGGCGACGAAACGCTGTGCTGGGTGGTGGCTGACGCATGCGGGCGGTGCCACCGGGGGCTTCGGTGGAGCCCCCCTGTGGGGCCACGAAACCCTGTGCTGGGTGGTGGCTGACGCAGGGCCACGGAACGCTGTGCTGAGTGGTGGCTGACGCATGCGGGCGGTGCCACTGGGGCCTTCGGTGGGGCTCCCGATGGGCCACGAAACGCTGCACTGGGTCGTGGCTGACGCATGCGGGCGGTGCCACTGGGGCCTTCGGTGGAGCCCCCTATGGGGCCACGAAGCGCTGTGCTGGGTGGTGGCTGACGCATGCGGGCGGTCCCAATGGGGATTTCGGTGGAGCTCCCTATGGGGCCACGAAGCGTGTGAGGGGTGTGCCGACATGGCGGGCACGTGGAAGGCAGAGGCAAGGGATGGGAGGGGGAGGGAGGGGGAGGAGGAAAGAAGAGGGAGGGAACGCGAGGACCGTGTCCTCAAAAAGATGACCCAACACCTCAGGACGGTTGGGGAAAACAAAACAACGCACACTTTGGGGCAACGTCTGGACTCATGTTCGTGAGGCCCGCGGGCACTTTGCGGTATCTTTTTACAGGGGCGGCTGGGGTGTCAGCTTATTGCCTGCTGTGCGCAGGGCTACCACCCCTGACAAACATTACCCTGGCGAAGGGCCCAACCATAGGCAGGTGTGGGTACAGCAATTGTGAATATCTTATTCGGTGGAACGCCCTATGGGGCCACGGGGCGCTGCACTGGGTGGGTGGGTGGGGGGGAGGATCACGCGGGCGGTCGCAGTGGGGCCGTCGGTGGGGCTCCCTATGGGGGGCCACGCTACACTGTACTGGGCGAGCGAGAATGCCAAATTCGGTTTTCGGAACGCACGCGGACGGTCCCATTGGGGGCTTCGGTGGAGCTTCCTATGGAGCCACGACGCGCTGTACTGGGTGGGCCAAAGCAAATACCAAACTGGGTGTGTGGGACGCATGCGGGCGGTGCCACTGGGACCGTCGGCGGGGCTGGGGCCACGCAACGCTGTACTGGGCGAGCGAACATGCAAAATTCGGTTTTCGAGACGCAAGCGGGCGGTCCCACTGGGACCTTCGGTGGAGCTCCCTATGGGGCCACGAGGCGCTGTACTGGGTCAATAAAATGCCAAATTGGGTGTGTGGGACGCACGCGGGCGGTCCCAGTAGGGGCTTTGACGGAGCTCCCTCTGAGGCCACGAAGCGTTGTGCGTTGTGGGCGAAAATGCCGGATTGGGTGTGTGGGACGCATGCGGGCGGGTCCCACTGCTGGGGGCTTCGGTGGTGCCCCCTTTGGGGCCACGAAGCGCTGTACTGGGTGGGTGAACATGCCAGATTCGGCTTTCAGAACGCATGCTGACTGTGGCACATGGGCCTTCGGTGGAGTTCCCTATGGGGCCCCGAAACATTGTACTGGGTGGGTGAAGCGCAGGAAAGGAAGAGCGGGCCACGAAACGTTGTACTAGGTGTGCGGGACGCATGCGGGCGGTCCCAATGGGACCTTCGGCGGGGCGCCCTATGGGGCCACGAAGCGCTGTACTGAGTGGTTGAAACGTAAGGAGGAGGGAGGAGCGGGCCACGAAACGCTGTACTGGGTGTGCGGGACGCATGCGGGCGGTCTCAATGGGACCTTAGGTGGGGCTCCTTATGGGGCCACGAAACGCTGTACTGGGTGGGTGAAACGCAGGGAAGAGGGAGAAGGGGGCCACGAAACGCTGTACTGGGTGTGCGGGACGCATGCGGGCGGTAGCACTGGGACCTTCGGTGGGCGACCGTATGGCGCCCGGAGCGCTGCACTGGATCGGTGAAGCGCAAGGACGAGGGAGGAGGGGGAGGCAGGAGGGAGGCGGGGGAGGAGGAAGGAGAGGAGAGGCGAGGAAGGATAGGACGGAGAGGAACGCGGGGACCGTCTCCTCAAAACGAGGACCCAACACCACAGGATGGTTGGGAAAAACAAGACAACATGCACATCGCGGCTAAATCTGGATCATGCGCGGCCATCCCGCGATCACTGCCAGTTGGTTGTTGGCAAGGACGGCGGGGGTGGTGGCGTATGGTCTGCTGTGCGCAAGCCCACCGGCCAAAATGATGGGCACGGGTTTTCGACAAGGATGGTGGGGCCGACGCGTTTCCCGATGTGTGCTGTCACGTGCGCAGGCGCACCAAACGCACTCTGCACGTGCCCCGAACGCTGCGCACCTGGCGCGGCTGGAGTATACGGCACACCTGGCGCACGCGGAGGCACGTGGCGCATCTGGCGCACCAGGCGTGCCTGCCTGGCACGCTCTGGCCCCAGGGGTGCCTGGCGCTCGTGGCGCCCCTGGCACGCGTGGCGCACCTCGCCCAAGCGTCGCGCACCTGGGGTCGGCGTTGGTTCCCAGTAGCGGCACATTCAAAGACGACCGCTGAACATGCTCAAGCTCGGGTGTTACTTATGTGTTGGGAGGGCGGGTGGGAGTGAACTAGACGGCTGGCGGACGGGTGGGTAACTTGACCCCTCCTCCTACCCCCTCCCCTGGGCCTGGGAGGGGGGGGGCGCGAGGCATTAGAGCTCCCAAGAAGAAAGCGCCAATAGGGATTCAAGGGGCTCATGATGGTCTCCAAGACGGTCCAAAATGCTTCATCATGGATCCTGATAGCCTCTGACATACCTCCAACACGCCCCCAAACGGTTCCAAAACGGTTTCACCTGCCCTCCGAGCTCCGTAAAGATCCCTTCCAAGTGGCCAAACAAAGCTGCTCCAAAAACTCAGGGAAATCACTTTTGTTCCCTGGAAGCGCTGTACTGGGTGTGGCGGACGCATGCGAGCGGTTCCACTAGGGGCCTTAGGTGGAGCTCCATTATGAGGCCACGAAACGCTGCACTGAGTGTGGCGGACGCAAGCGGGCGGTCCCACTGGGGCCTTCGGTGGAGCTCCCTGTGGTGCCGCGAGGCGCTGCACTAGATGTGGCGGGCTTATGCGGGCGGTGCCACTGGGGCCTGCGGTGGAGCTCTTATGGGGCCACGAAACGCTGCACTGGGTGTGGCTGACGCATGCGGGCGGTGCCACTGAGGCACTCGGTGGAGCTCCCTCCTGAGACCACGAAAAGCTGTACTGGGTGTGGCGGACGCATGCGGGCGGTCCCACTGGGGCCTTCCGTGGAGCTCCCTATGGGGCCAAGAAGCGCTGTACTGTGTGTGGCGGGCGCGTTCGGGGGGTTACACTAGGACCTTCGGTGGAGTTCCCTATGGGGCCACGAAGCGCTGCACTTGCTGTGGCGGACGCATGCGGGCGATCCCACTGGGACCTTCGGTAGAGCTCCCGATGGGGCCACGAAACGCTGCACTGGTTATGCCGAAACATGTACATGCGGAGGGCAGAGGCAAGGAGGGGGAGGATGGGAGGAGGGATGAGGGAGGAAGGATGCGGGAAGAGAACGCGGGGCGCTGTCTTCTCATAACGAAAACCCAACACCACAGGATGGTTGGGAATGAGAAGGAGAAGGCCTTCCCAGAAGGCGGCGGGACTTCAGAAGCCCTCGCGCCTTCTCAGAAGTTCGGTGGTGTCTTCGGGGAAGGCTTAGAAAACTTCTCGGAAAGCTTGGGCACTTCCGAGCCTTCTGAAAAGACCCGCCCATTCTCACTTCCCCCCCGGGCTCAACGCGAACCGTTTGGGGCCCCCGGTGTTTCGTCTTCGGGCTCCTGGTCGTCCCTCAGGAGGACCAGCGGCCGCCCCCGCGCGTTGACCTCCACGCTGGCGGCGGGGGCAGCGTAGCGGCCACCGGCGCCTGGGGCTGCGGCCGCGAGGATCGCGAGCAGCAGCGCGGAGGACATCCTAGGTTTCTTGTGGAGAGCGAGGCAGCGCCACGGGAAGCCACCACTTGACAGAGCCCAGTTGGAACACATAAACCTACGCAAGTTCAAGGCTTCTCATTCTTCTTCAATATGTTGCGCATCTTAAATGTTCCTCTCCGTTGGTAATGTGTCCGCATGTTTGTTGTGTCTGTGGCGGTGTTTCCGTCCTGACTCTGGGTGGGGTGGGGGGGGGGGGGCGCTGACTCCTTGAAGAAGCGGACCCCTCCCCCCCACCCTCCCTGGACGCCCCAGAACCCCTCAAAGGATCCCCAGAAACGCCCAAGACATCCCTTGATCCTCTATCCTCCCTCCTCCTCAATCGCCCCCTCCCCTCCCTGGACTCCCGAAGACGCCTACGGCTTCTTCGATCCTCGATAGCCCATCTTCCTTGATCACACCACGCCTTCCAGGACTCTGGACGACACCCCAAATATCCTCGATTTCCTCTCCTCGATCGGGCGCACGCTGGCATGGATTAGGGATCCGTGGATCTGGCGCGTGGGCACCAGATCCACGGATCGGGGAAGGCGCCCCCTGCATATGAGGCCAAATGCCCCCCACTCATTCGGCGCCGCCGCGTGCCGATGCCGCTTGGAAACGGACCCGTCGCTAATCCATGCGCCGTAATCCGCGTTGGCGTCCCCTCGACTCGGGGGCGTCCAAGAGGGGCGAGGGCCGCAAATCAAGGCCAGCGACATGTGCAGGGGGGGACCCGGGACGAATTGAAGTAATTAAGAAAAGGCGCAATGAAACCTGGGGAGATCTCGTGGCCCCCGCCATGATCTCCCCCCCCTAGTCATCACCCCCCTCTCTGCCGCCCCCGATCGACTCGACTCAAGACTTCCAGGGTGAGGTGGCGACTCCTTCCGTCCTGGCCCCCCTGGCGCTGCCCCCAGAGAGAGCTCCGCGCGGAGGCCGGCCGGGCCCCGGGCACTGCGCCGCTCGGCCTGGGCCGTGAGTCGCACCAGCTGCGGAAGGGGCCTGGACTGGGTTGGGCACCTCGGAAAGACAGAGACGACACATTTTAGCACGTATGCACACAAACGTAGATCTGCTACGATATAAATGTATAGAAATATGTGCGTTGTTAGAGGTAAGCGTGGGCCTCAAACACAGCGTTGGCCCCAAACAAAAGCGTGCAAATACGGGTAGAAACAATGAAAGCGCAATACACATACATACCAAATCAACAACGTTACCCCAAACACGCACACGCACACGCACACACGCACGCACCACGCACACTGTTATCGTCGGCGGCTAGGCAGAGTCAGCGTGCTGGCGAAAGGGCGTTGGTGAGTGCACGAAACGCGAATAAGCCACCGTGCAGGAGGGGGAAAGGAGGCGCCCGGCGACGACGGGAGGAAGGGGGAAACCGGGCAGACACACACAAGCACAAGCACAAGCACAAACACAAGAACACCTCACACCTCACTTCGTATGTCACATGTCACACCTCACACCTCACACACAAAGACAAACACAAACACAAACACAAGCACCAACACACGCACAAACACAAACACAAGCACAAGCACAAACACAAGTACAAACACAAGCACACACACAAACACAATCGCAACAGCAAGCACACACACAAACACAAACACACGCACACAATCACACACACACAACCACAACACACAACAACAACCACAAACACAAACACAAACACAAACACACACACACACAAACACGCGCACATGCACACACGCACACGTGCACACGCGCACACGCGCACTCGCGCACACGCGCGTACGCGCATACGGAAACACACACACAGAAACACACAGAAACACACACACATACACACAAACACACAACACACAGACACACAACACACAAACACACACAGACATACACAGACAAACACACACACAGAGACACACACACACAAACAAACACGCACATACGCACACCCACGCACACGCACGCACGCACGCACGAACGCATGCACGCACAAGGACACATACACACATATATGTATAGCGATATATAGTTATATATATATATGTATAGATTTGGCGCCCGTGGGCAAGACGCAGGCGACACCGCACACCAGAGCTCAACTGAGTCGATCATTTTTCCTCCAGGCTACCCGGAGAAAATATCGATTCTGCAAACGTGTTTCAGAATGCCAACAAAAAGACGAGCGCCGGCACTGCGGAACACAAGACAATTCAGTACAACCTCGACGCTCGAAAGATGATTCGAGAGAAACAGACTCGACCTGTTGGCTGGCCCATACCCCCGTAAAGGTGGACAGCAGGGTGGAGAGGGCGGGTGCCGAACGGGACGAGAGGCCAAATAACACTCACTGAAGCAAGCGAGACGCCTGGCGCTCAGGGAGCCAGCCTTCTCATGGCGACGAACTGATGGGGCGGCCCGCCACGCCCCGCTTCTGTATCTCGGGAGTGGCGCAGAGGCCTTGCGCGAAGTCGACTGAGGTCCCGCCGCGGCGGGCGCAGTGAGGAGTGATGACCAGACGGCCGAGACGCAGAGAGTCGACGGCGGCGTTGAAGAATTTCTCTGATTAAACAACTTGAGAGGGAAAAGCGACTGGGCCAGGCGTCGTCTGTCCTTGAGCTACACCAGCAGCTCTGACACGAGGGCTCGGTCGCTCTTGAAGCTGGTCTGGTCTCCCGGGACGAGCGTCCCATCGCGGTCGTTGTTTCTGAGCCTCGCATGAGGCTCGTTCCCAACGTCCACGCTGAAGGGTGCGATGGTGACCGTCGCGCGCAGGTACGCCCTGCCCGCCGCTGCCTCGGCGGCGCGGATGTCTTCGGAGGTGGGCGTCACGGGCGCCCCTGCGGCTGCGCGGCCGCTGGGCACCTGCTGTAGCAGGGCGGCAGTCTCCCGCGGCAGCGGGTCGCGGACCAGCTCGGGGACCGCCTGGCAACAGCCCGCAATGGCGTCGCGGCTTTTCGGGGGCGGGGCTGGCGCGCCGCGGGGCAGCCGCGTGCGGTGGGTCATCGTCTCGCGCGCGGCGTAGCGGCCAACCGCCGCGGCCTTGCCCGCGAAGTACACCGCGCCCAAGTAGTTCTCCCTGGCGATGCCCACCTGGCTGTGGCTGGCGCGGAGCGGCTGCGCTCCTGAGCCCACCCCTTGAACTTGGCGCACGAGTCCTGGTGGCGGCGCAATGTGAACGGCTTGGGCCGTCGTGTCTGAGGGCAAGGCCGCGGGCGGTCTACAGTCCGCTGGCGTCGCCGAGCGCCGAAGACCACGGGCGCGATGTAGTTGCGCCGCCGGCGGGTCCCTGGGATCGGCTCGGGGCCTAGACCGGCGGCCCCCCCGCTGCGGCGCGTCGCGCGGCCACTCGGGCAGCGACCCGCGCGGGCAGTGAGACCAAGGCCGGACGAGGCGGTTCTCGCCGAGGCGGCAGCGGCCGCAAGCTGGGCCCCCCAGTGGTCGGGGAGCGCTGCAGCCCCATGCCGGCGCCAGGCCGTGGAGGGCACGATAGCCCCTAGGGCCTCGGCCCATGCCCGACAGAGCGAGGCCGGCCGGGCAGGCTCCGGCAAGCGCGGTCTTCCACCGGCTTCGAACCAGCGATCGTGACTGAGACCTTGCCTTCCAGGATTTCGCGCCCGTGAGTGCCAGGGCATGCGCGACCGATGGCGCTGAGGTCGGGGCGATCAGTTATGACGAGGGTCGGTTTGTTCTATGCGCAGCCGCACTGACAGTCATGGATGAGAATCTTGGTGACCGAAGTTGATGCAGTACATGGTGCCAAGGACCCCCAAGAAAACAACTGCGAGGAGGTGGGGTTCTCGAGGGGCCAGAGGGCCCCGAAGCCCTTGCAGAGATTCATGAGGTCCAGGGCGTAGGCCTAGGAGGTGTAGGCCCTGGCAGAGATGTCGATGGCGAGCGGCCCCTGTGGCCTGACTCCACGCTGCGCACGGGGCCCCGAAGTGGGCCCACCAGACCATGCGCCCGCAGATCCAGGAAGCGAGAACGCGGAACACCCAGTAGTCCAGAACGTCAAACTGCGGCCCGAGGCCGAGGTATATGGGGGCCGTAACCAAGAGCCCGAGCGGTCCCGAAGGGCGGCGGTAAGCCGGGCGCAGCCCGCGAAGACTTCGCAGAAGGCGCGCTCGGGTACGGAAGGAGCGGCAACGGGATATCCCTTTCTGTGGACGAGGTTCTGAATGGCTGCGGGGCTGAGCTCTGCGGTCTCCGCCGCGGCCCGAGGCCCCCGCTGCGAAGCTTGCGTGCACCGAAGAACACAAGGGGGCGGCGTCCGCGACTCCCGCCGGGGAGCCCCCGGCGGGCAGCTCGCCCGCGCTGCGGCGAGGCCCCGCAAGCCCGCCCGGCGGGCGCGGAGGCCGGCGGCGCGCGCCAGGCGCCAGCGGGCCTCGCGCAGCGAGAGGGCGTTGGTCTGCTGGAGACAGGCTGCCGGCGCCGTGGGCCCCAGGCTGGCCTCGACGGCGGCCGGGGCGCTGGGGGGCCTTCCGCTGCGGGCGCGCAGGCCCGACCTCGCCGCGGTCGGCCCCCGGCGGGGGGCCCCCGGGGTCGAAATCCGTCGGGTTCCGCTCGTGCTCTACGCAGCGTTGCCGCCGCCAGATGTCGGCGGCGATCTGGCGGGCGGCGGCAGAGCAACGCAGCTGCTGCCGGGCGAAGTCAAGGGCGCGCCCCTTCTCGAAACTGAGGAGCGCGGCCGAATTGTCGCCCAAGCTGCCGACCCGGTGCCCGTGCATGCGCGCGTATGCGCGAAACTCAGATCGGGCCCGGCAGCTCGGCGCGGGCCTCCTTCGCGCGGATTGGGGCCGCGCGCCGCCAGGCCCCTCGGACTATGAGGGCCCAGCGGTCGCGGCGCAACACCTGGCCCGCCGCGGGCCCCACGGCGCCGGGGACCGTGGCGGCGACCGAGCTGCGAGGCCGTCGGTCGAGGCTCGGCGCCCCGAGGTAGTCGTCGTCGTAGTCGAAGGCGGGCCCCCCCGCCAGGCCGGCCCGGAGGGCGGTGGCCGCCGCAGCCCCCATGGCCTTCGGCGGCGGCCAGGTGGGGGAGCAGGCTCCGCGCCCGCGAACCGCCAGCGCTCACGAATGCTGAACGCGTCGAGCAGCTCGTTTGGGGCGAGGGCGGCCTCGTGGACGGCGTGGCCGAACATGCTGGCGTCGCTGCAGTGTGCCGCTGGCGCCCAAGGCGCCCCCAGGTCGACCTCCGCCATGAAGATCAAGCCTTGGGCGATCCGCAGCTCGTCGAGCAGCTCGGCGACAAACCAGCCAGAGAACTCGCGGTACCTCGCCATGAAGTGGCAAACCTGGTCCGGCACAGCGAGCGCAGGGCGCATCGGCATGAAGAAATTTACCAGGTGACCGCAGATGGTGCGCAGAGCAAGCCCCGCGGCCCTCCCCCCCCCGCGCCGAGAAGATGCTGCGACCCGAGGTAGACTTTCCAGGCCTTAAGGTCAGCGTGCCGGAGTCTCCGCTTCTGCCCGTCAAAGATCACGCCGACGGACTCATGCATGCGCGCAGGCTCGACCCGCTCGCGGCAGGCCTTCTGGCGGTGGCCCAGCTCGGCGCAGACCTCCTGGAGGGCGAAGGCTCGACGTAGGGCGAAGGGCCAGCCGCGCGCAGGGCGAAGGCTCGACGTGGGGCGAGATCAGGGGCCGCCCCATGGCGAAGAGCGGCGCCCGCTGCTTCTCCGAGATGGCGCATGGATACGCCGAGCCCGCCAATCGCTGGACGGCCCCCCGCTGCGCCGACCTCGGTCACCTGGCAGGGCCACGGAGACCAGCTCCAGCCCATTGGCAGGCCGCGGAAGACGGGGGAAATCCTCGTGTCGGGGGCGACCTTGCCGAAGGAGCGCGAGTGGGGGAAACGGGCGCCGGGGTGGCCGAACGCGGCCGCGGCGTCAGGGAAATCGAGCCCGAACCAAACTGCGAGATCGTCGTCGACGAACTGCTAGAAGCCGTCGCGCGGGTCGACGCCTGCGCCAGAGGGGGTCGATGTCGTCGCCGTCGAAGCCATCGCGATGCAACGCCTGGGGCGAGAGGTCGAGCCCCGCCAAGACCCCCGCGGAGCCCAGGGGCGAGTGGGGCGGCCGGCGGTGCAGGCTAGACACCTGGCGTCCATCCAGCACCAGCCGGAGCACGCCGTCCTTCTTGGCGACGAAGAACGCCCCGAGGCGGGAGCGGATGCCCAGCCTGAACCCGACCAGGCCCACCGCGTGCATGCGCCGAGCGAAGTCAAGCCTGGCAGCGCGGTCGTGCTTGAAGACAGGGTCCCAGTTGGGACGCGCCGGCGCAATGACACCCTGCTCCGCGAGGGCATCGATCTCGGCGGCGGAGCGAAAGATGAGCTGGTCGGCGTTGTCGAGGGCAGGGCCTCGGGAGGAAGCCGGTCACGAAGGGGGCGCGGGGTCACCAACCCGCGAAGCATCCGAAGCTTGTCGGGGTCGTAAGATCGTGAGTGTCGAACTTGATATGAATGCGCATTTGTAGACTTCAGCAGGCTATGGATAGCGTCGCGCGGCTTGAGATCGGGCCGGGCTGGAAAGCGTGACACCTCATCCCACTTTCGTCTCAGCACGGAACGCTGCGTCATCGTTGGGCGCCGCCCCGCAGGAGCGCGATGGGCACGAAGGGCCCGAGTCGGGGCATTGAGGGCATTGAATGATCGGAACGCCTCTCTGCGTCGCCTCTCGCACGATGGTAGCCTGGATCGGCCTCCGTGCACGAAATCAAAGCGGCGTGGTGCCGGCAGGGGATAGTGGTCGCCGTGGGCACGGCTTCGGAACGTACGGCAGCTTCGCCCGTCAGCTTGGCGCCCACGTCGAGCTCGATGGTTGCGGTGGCGAAGCATACGATGGTGCGGGCGGAGTCGAGCCAACCTCCGCCCACTGGGCCTCGCCACCGCGGCCCCCGAGGGCCCTATCCGCCGTCGGCGGCCCCGTCGCCGCCCTTGCCACGGCTGCCGCCGCGGCCGGGCCATGGCCGCCCCCGATCTCGAACAGCAAGCGGCGCGAGCACCCGATGCCGGCGACGTAGGCGGGGTCTGGGCGAGGGCGTCTGAAGGCGGCGGTGGGAACGGCAGACCACTCCGCGCAGGTTCACCTCTGACGTGGTGCGCCAGCCGAAGTGGTGGCTGACGTGGTCGTGGTTCGAGGCCATCAGGGCACGCTGCCGCTCCAGCGCCGCGGCCTCGCCCTGAAGGGCCAGCCTGGCCTCGAGCACTTCTTCGAGCGCTTGGCAATCTCCTGGAAGGAGATGTACGGGAGGCCGCCGATCATCCCGTCGTCCGGGAGACGAGGTCGCGCCCAGGGCCGACGGCCTTCAGGAGCCTCCACTCGTCGAGATCGGTGTCCTCCACCAGCCCGGCCGAGACCCGCACTTCGATGCACACGAGGGCCACCGTCTCCTCGACGAACATGTGGTCGCGATCGCCGAGGACGGTCGAGCAGGCCGCAAACGGTGCGCCTCGAGACGGACAGGCAACACGAGATGATGACGGTTAACAGCGCGCCGACCAGACAACCAAGAATGAAAAGCACGAGCAGCCAGATCCGCGTGCCGTCTGACGAGCAAGGGGAATTCGAGCGGAGCTCTGCCCTCGAACTCGCGCACTCCTGGTACGCGTCCTGGATGACCTCAAGGGACCTCCCCAGCACCGGTTCCAGCACACACTCGTTCTCTCGGGCGTCCAGCGCGCAAACACACGGCGAGCACTCGCCAGGGGCTCTGACGAGGGTGACAGCCTGGAGACCTGAAGCAATCAGGTGGTACGCTGCGCAGAGGAGCCCTGGGTCCATCCAGACCCTTTGAACCGCCAAATGGCAAAGATGGCAAAGGCAAGATACATTGCATTGCGATCGGTGTGCTACACTGCTAAGGGCCAGGCAAGGTCAGAGACAAATCATATAATCATCCATCGGAGGTGAGGGGGTGAGATCGAAGTGGAACGGAGAGCCCCCCTACCAGGAAATCGATTTCGGTTTCGTGTTCGTGCGTGCCGTGCGCGCGGGCGAGGCGAAGCTGCGTGAGCGGGCGAGAGGAAAGTCTCCTGTGGCTGAGGCGCGGCCGGACCAAATGTGTCTCTTCCGGGAGGCCGGAGGCGCGCGGTGTCCCGCCGGTGTCCCGCTGGTGTCCCGTCGGTGTCCCTGTGGCTGAGGCGCGGCTGGACCAAATGTGTCTCTTCCGGGCGGCCGGTGGCGCGCGGTGTCCCCTGTGGCTGAGGCGCGGCTGGACCAAATGTGTCTCTTCCGGGCGGCCGGTGGCGCGCGGTGTCCCACCGGTGTCCCGCTGGTGTCCCGTCGGTGTCCCGTCGGTGTCCCGATGATGATGTGGATGATGATGATGATGATGATGATGATGATGATGATGATGATGATGATAATGATGATGATGTTGGTGTTGTTGATGATGATGATGACGTCGATTGTGAGATCGATTGTGACATCGATAGTGAGACCAAATGTGAGATCGATTGTGAGATCGATAGTGAGATCGATTGTGAGATCGATAGTCAGATCGATTGTGAGACCGAATGTGAGATCGATTGTGAGATCGATTGTGAGATCGATAGTGAGATCGATAGCGAGATCGATAGTGATATCGATAGTGAGATCGAATGTGAGATCGATTGTGAGATCGATAGCGAGATCGATTGAGTGAGACGTTGGTTCCCCCTCCCCCCTCACATCCTTATCACCCGCAGGGTGGTCGTATAGGTATTATATGTTTTTGCTTGAGGCTAGCCTGGGCCCCAAACAAAGCGTATCTACCAATATATGATCCTGGGTCGAAGGTTCACAGCCCCTCACCCCGATAGGATGGGCCCCGGGGTTCCACAGCCGCAACCCCCCCAAATGGGATGGGGGGGAAACGACGACGACGACGACTAGGACGAGGACGAGGACAGACGACGACGACAGATGACGATGACGACGACGACGACGCCGACGCCGACGACGACGCCGACGTCGACGACGGCGCCGACGCCGACGCCGTCGACGCCGACGACGACTACGACGTCGACGCCGATGCCGTCTGCCGTCGGAAAACGACGACGACGAATCACCCCACACCCAGAAGGGGGGTGGGTGGAGCACCGGCACCCTCCACCGCGCCACACCCACAAGGCCACGACCACACCGAGGGGGAGCGATATCATTCGCGAGGCCTTCGCGAAGTTCACGGGCGTACCCACCCAGCGGCTGGGGGGGCGCAACCCTGGATCACATAAACTCTGCAATCTATGTGGTGCAATATATGCTGTGCAATCTATGTGGTGCGCAATCTATGCGGTGCAATCAACGTTGTCCAACATATGTGGTGCAATGTACGTAATGCAACTCATGTGGTGCAACATATGTGGTGCAACATATGTGGAGCAATCCGTTGCGCAACTCATGCGATGCAATTGACGTGGTGAAATCTTGGTGGTGCAGTCTCTGTTGTGTGATATCCATGGTATACTGTTTATGTGGTGCAGCATGCGTGGTGCAGCATTTTGATAAGTATATATTGTGCAGTTCATGTTGTGCAATCAATGTGGTGCAATCTACGTTGTGCAACTACGGTGATGCAATATATGTTGTGCAATGTGTTGCCCCCACCGATGTTGTGCATTCCATGCTGTGCATTATGTGTGGTGCATGCTCTGTAATGCAATACATGTTGTGGGGTCCACGTAGTGCCGTCTACGTGGTGCAACATATGAAACACACTCTAATGTGTGGCAAGCAATCGACGTGGCTCGATCTGATCGGTGCAGAACATGTTCAGCTATCATGTTATGCTATCTATGTGGTTCAATATATGTGACGCGAACTAGTGGTGCAGTCTATGTTTCAGAATATACGGCGAACCCAGAACCGAACGGATTACGGCGGGGCCACTTTCCCAGGCAAGCTCCTTTTCCAGCTAACAATTATCCCGGGAAAGCAACCTACCAGCGATGTGTAGGAGCATATCTGGAAGCATTCCCCTTAAGATTCACATGAGAATCCAGTTGTAGAATTCTGCTGTTCTCGCAGTCGCAGTCGCATTCGCGACGAAAGTCGCAGTGGCAACGGCAGTCGCAGTCACAGCCTCAGCCTGCCTCAGCCTCAGCCTCAGCCTCAGCCTCAACCTGCCTCAGCCTCAGCCTCAGCCTGCTTCAGCCTCAGCCTCAGTCTGCCTTCAGCCTCGGCCTCAGCCTCAGCCTGCCTCAGCCTCAGCCTGCATCAGCCTCAGCCTCAGCCTCAGCCTGCCTCAGCCTCAGCCTGCCTCAGCCTCAGCCTCAGCCTTGCCTCAGCCTCAGCCTCAGCCTGCTTCAGCCTCAGCCTCAGTCTGCCTTCAGCCTCGGCCTCAGCCTCAGCCTGCCTCAGCCTCAGCCTGCATCAGCCTCAGCCTCAGCCTCAGCCTGCCTCAGCATCAGCCTGCCTCAGCCTCAGCCTCAGCCTGCCTCAGCCTCAGCCTCAGCCTGCTTCAGCCTCAGCCTCAGTCTGCCTTCAGCCTCGGCCTCAGCCTCAGCCTCCTCAGCCTCAGCCTCAGCCTCAGCCTCAGCCTCAGCCTGCCTCAGCATCAGCCTGCCTCAGCCTCAGCCTCAGCCTGCCTCAGCCTCAGCCTCAGCCTGCTTCAGCCTCAGCCTCAGTCTGCCTTCAGCCTCGGCCTCAGCCTCAGCCTGCCTCAGCCTCAGCCTGCATCAGCCTCAGCCTCAGCCTCAGCCTGCCTCAGCATCAGCCTGCCTCAGCCTCAGCCTCAGCCTGCCTCAGCCTCAGCCTCAGCCTGCTTCAGCCTCAGCCTCAGTCTGCCTTCAGCCTCGGCCTCAGCCTCAGCCTGCCTCAGCCTCAGCCTGCATCAGCCTCAGCCTCAGCCTCAGCCTGCCTCAGCATCAGCCTGCCTCAGCCTCAGCCTCAGCCTCAGCCTCAGCCTCAGCTTCAGCCTCAGCCTCAGTCTGCCTTCAGCCTCGGCCTCAGCCTCAGCCTGCCTCAGCCTGCCTCAGCCTCAGCATCAGCCTGCCTCAGCATTCAAAATGTGGCCCGGGAATGGAGTTCTGGGAACTCGAAGAACACGAAGTGGCCTGCAGTTGGCTCCGGGCATTCAAAATCATGCCCAGGAATGGAGTTCTAGGAACTCGAAGACCACGAAGTGGCCTACAGTTAGCTCGGGGCATTCAAAATCATGCCAAGGAATGGAGTTTTGGGAACTCGAAGAGCACGAAGTGGCCTACAATTGGCTCCGGGCATTCAAAATGTGGCCCAGGAATGGAGTTCTGGGAACTCGAAGACCACGAAGTAGCCTACAATTGGCTCCGGGCATTCAGAATGCGGCCCGGGAATGGAGTTTTGGGAACTCGAAGAGCACGAAGTGGCCTACAGTTGGCTCCGGGCATTCAGAATGTGGCCCGGGAATGGAGTTCTAGAAACTCGAAGAGCACGAAGTGGCTTACAGTTGGCTCCGGGCATCCAAAATGTGGCCCGGGAATGGAGTTCTGGGAAGTCGAAGAGCACGAAGTGTTCTACAGTTGGCTCCGGGCATTCAAAATGTGGCCCGGGAATGGAGTTCTGGGAGGTCGAAGAGCACGAAGTGTGTGACTGTTTGCTTAAAACGAGCCCGGCCCTCGCCTGTCCGGCTCCCGCCCAGACCCCCCTGGGGAGTCATCAGATGCTCTCTTTTGACCCCATTAGAAACCTATCAGTCTTCGCTGTTAGGTAAAAAAAACTTGTCCCCCCCCAGCCCTCCCCCCCCAGATACCGAGACAAAGGCAACGAACGGCGGACCCATGAACGAAACCAATACGACGGGACCGCGACCCCGGAACCACGATCTCTCGTAAATTACGCTGCGTCCGCTCTCCCTGGGTCACGATCACTCGTAAACCACGCTGCGTCCGCGCTCCCAAGACAAATATCCATCGTAAATCACTCGGCGTCCGCGCTCGCAGGGTAACGATCCACCTGAAAGTATACAGGATTCGCGCTCTCAAGGCCACGGCCACTTGAAAATTACTCTGGATCCGCGCTCCCAGGGCAACGATCCATCGGACATTATACAGGATTCAGGCTCCAAGGCCAGGGTCCCTCGTACATTAAGATGGGTTTGCACCCCGAGGGCAACGATCCCGTGTAGATTACGCTGGGTTCGTGGTGTCCGCGGCCCCAGGGGCAGGATGCCTAGTACATGACGCTGTGCCTGCCCCCCCCCCTCTCCGGGGTCAAGATCCATCGTAAATTACGTTGCGTCCGCACTCCGAAGACCACGACCCGTAATACAATACGCTGCGTCTGCGCTCCCAAGGCCACGGTCCCTCGTAAACTATGCAGCGTCGCCGCGTCCGTGTTCCCAGGGCCGCGCTCCCTCGTGAATTACGCTGTGTCCGCGCTAACAAGGCCACCCAATAAAGTACGCCGCGTTCGGGTTCGGAAACCGCATGGGCATCCTGGCGCGGCCGCCCATCTTGTGCACAACAAGCATGTCGCTCAAACCTCCTCAGATATTCGGCGCCGGGGCGCGCTTTCCTCGAGCGGGCACGCAAAACGTAGAGATGTCCCCGCCATCTTGTGGTGTTGGGCCCTCGTTTTGAAGAAACAACGCCCCGCGTTCGTTCTCCTCAACTCCTCCTTCCCACCCCTCCTCCCGTCACCCCTCTCACTTTGGTACGCCCCTCGCACGTTTCGTGGCCCCCATAAGGCGCTCACCAGAAAGTCCCCTTGGGGCAGCCCGCACGCGCCCCCGCCACACAGTCAGGCACGCCTCTCACGCGCTCCTTGGCCCCAAAGGGAGATCCACCGATGGTCCGAATGGTGTAGCCCGCATGCGTCCCCGTCACATCATTGAAAAACACCCCTCACGCGCTTCGTGGCCCCATAAGGGGGCTCCACCGAAAGTCCCCGTGGCGCAGCCCGCATACGTCCCCGCCACCCATTTTGGCACACCCCATCACACGCTCCCTGGCGCCAGGGGATCTCCGCCGAACGTCACAGTTGCGCAGCCCGCATTCGCCCCCGCCGCTCATTTCGATGCACCCGTCACACGCTTCGTGGTTCCATCGGGGCCCCACCGAATGCCCCAATAGCGCAGCCCGCGTGCGTCCCTGCTACCCATTTTGGCACACCTCTCAACAAGTTCCGTGACCCCCCCATAAGAGCCCCACCGAATGCCCCAATGGCGCAGCCCGCATGCGTCCCCACCGCAGATTTCGGCACACATTTCACACGCTTCGTTGCCCCATAGGGAGCTCCACCAAGGGTACACTTGTGATATGGACTGGTGCGCAGCCCGATAGCTTTTCTCGAAAGCGAGCGCCGCTCTAGCCTTCTGCGTAGCTCGAAGGCCAAGGGCCCTACTCGAGAATAAACGGCGGCGGCAGGAATACATACAAACACAGAGAGAGAGAGAGAGAGAGAGAGAGAGAGAGAGAGAAAGAACAAAAAAGCAAACAGGGAGGGAGGAACAGGTGCGCACCCTTTGGGTTCTCTAGGCTTTCTGGGGGAACCTCCTCGGCCCTCTCTCTCTCTCTCTCTTTCTCTCTCTTTTCCTGGGAATGAACTGGAATCGCACTCCTACTAGTCGCCGTCTAGGGTGCCCGTGGCGGGGACTAAAAGCAAGTCACTCGCAGTTTCGTTCGGAACGGAAAAGGTTATCCTTGAGAATCGAGGTAGCGGGAGGGGAAAAAAGGACATCACCTCTCGCAACACATTCGCGAGCAAACAGGCTCGCATGGCTTGTAACGCAGGCTGCCCAAGGGGCGATGTAACGGGTGCTCGCACGCGCCTGCAACACACATTATCATGCAATCAGGCTGTCGGCTCGATATTCTTATTACTTAGTAGTATGACAGCAATGTGATGTAACATGAGCGTGGTCGTCACTTCTGGCCCAAAAAACTGCGCGCCCTGAGTGGCATTTTTTGTACATCTATAGATAAAAACTAAACGCCATGCAGACTTACATAAACTGAGCCGGGTGTGAAATCTTCTCTGGAATGCGGACTTACGTAAACGGGGTCGCGACAGGCCACCGTCTGGCAACGGCGGCAGAGCATTCGCTGGCTCGAACGGCCGAACTGCCGTCCGGGCATCGGGCGGAACTCAGAGACCCTTCTTGGAGGGTTCTGACAACGGCGTTTTGAGGTTTCTGCCTGTGGTTGGCCCAAGAGGTCTTTCATCACCGGGCTCGCAAGCATGGTGAAGTCCGGGTCGCTCTTGTGGTAGAGACGCACGAGCCACGATGAGTGCTTCTTCCACGTCTGGCAGGTAATATAGACGCTGCGTGCGTTGTGCCCGCATGTGAAATCATGCCTGCATGCCGCGCGGCTTATCCTGTCGTTTGGCGATGCTGTCGGCGTCGGCGAAAATCCATTCCGCGAAACCACGCTGGCCGATGATGACCTTGAAACAGTGGGGGTGCTCGGCGACGCGGGAGCTGATGCGCGGCTCGATCTGCTTCCCGGTGCCGGCGCTGGCGCTGGCAGCGCGGCGTCGGGAAATGGCATCAGCGGGCACGGCGGCAGCGCGGCTGCGGTGGATGATGTCCGAATGCGACCCCCCATCCCGATGCCAATGAACTCGATGCCTGTGCGCTGCTGGGTCAATCCAATGGGCGCGCTGAGACGTCGCCGTCGTAGCCGCGCTCCTCGGGAATGGCCGCTGGAATATTACGGCGCCGGCCGAAGCGCCCTCCATCCCAGGCTGGGTGCTCGTTGTCGATCACAGCCTTCGCCTCGGCAGAGCGCTGGCTGGACTCGACCATGTCATTCTGTCTCATACTCGACCACAGGGCCGCAGACATGCCAAGACCGATGGTGATTCCCAGGGGCTGGATGAACGTCATCAGGGAAAAGTGAATGCTGTAGTCCGGCGTCGTCGCAGGCGCAGGTGGGGGCTGACCTTTGACCTCGCCCAAGCAGGTGAAAGGAACCGAGGCGAGCATGGCGTCATTCGGCTGTCGGGCCCCGCAAGTGTGCTTGCGGGGCCCGAAGAACGAGAGCAGGGCGCCAGCCTCCATCGCCTTGCTCAGGGCGTCCGCAACCATGGTCCAGGTCGGCGTCCAGCTGAGCCGGAGTGCGCGGTTGGAGTGCGCGGCCTCCTTAATCATGGAGGCGACGATGCGGAACCGCTTGTCGGTGGATTGGCCCACGTCGTATTGGATGTGCGTAACAATGCCTTTGCTGTCGCTGTAGATCTCCCTGGGGCGCTTATCGGCGAGCTCGTCGATCTGCTTAACACCGTCTTGGGGCTGAAACCTCGGTCAGCGGCTGGCGGAACCAAGCGCTGGATTCCGATCCTTCGAGGGTCGGGTCGCCCTCGGCGGCGAGTCGACTCCACCGACCATGGCGGTGCCCGAGTGCCAGGCCACGGGCAGGCGCAGGTCGTAGCGACCACCTACAACATCGCGAGGGCGATGCGTTAGCCCCATCACCGTGCCCCACTGGCTCTTGACCCCGTCCACCACGTTGGCGAACGCGGCGTCGCTGAAGCACGCGGTCGCGGCAGTCTCCAGGTCGACGATGTTGCGCTGGAACACGGTCGCAAAAATCGCGGTAGAGTGCACGTAGGCGACAACCTTGCGCAGGGTCTTCGCGTCGGCCACGGTGGCGACGTTAGCGCGGCGAGCAACGATGCTCACCGGACGTACAGGCGATGTCCACCCGGGTCTGCATTGCCAGCCATAGCAGCTCGTCACCTCAGTACTGGCGGTGAGCCGGTCCTCGGCACCTCGGCCTCGCTGGGCCTTCACGTCGATGTGGTCCACCTGCGCGGCGGCGGTGGATTGGGTCACCCTAAACTCGTCGTCGAGCTGAGTGGTCGTCCGCCCGCAGTGCTTGGTGAACCCTTCGACCTGCTTGAGGTATGGCTTCTTCCCCAGCGATGCGATGGTCTTCCACTTTGTGGAGTTGTTGCGTTGGGCGATCAGGATTTCCCCCACGTGGGAGTGGACCACCTCGGCGAGCTCACCTTCGTCATGGAAATAATAAATGCCCTTCTCGGGCTTGCTCTCCACGAGGCCGTGCTCGGCGCAGACCTGCTGCGCGTAGAGAGATGCCCCTGCCTCTCGGCGTCGCGCGCCCCGTAGATCGCGCCCGTAGCCATTGCGATCTCGCCGGGCTGCCGCCGGGCTGCGCCCCTGGAGGCGGGTTCCTGGCCGGCGTGCGCAGGGGCGGCAGCCTCTCGATGTTCCCCGACTGCAGGTAGGCCGTCATCGCGTCGTAGGACGAGAGGCCCCAGTTCTTCTGGGCAGACGCGGCCAGGGTGAGGCACAGAGCGCCCCTCGACCCAATGGGCGCGTCCGACCTGATCTGCGACCTATCTTCCCGGCAGCCCTGCGCGACCAAGCGGGCCTTCATGACGTTCTGGCCATTGCTGGTCAGCGCCCAGCGCGCGCCCGCCGGGCGGATGCCAGGGTCGCGCCGCAGGAGCTCCTTCGGCTCCTTGGGCGGGATCTTCTTGTAGGCGCCGAACTCCGTCCGCCTAGACCACTCGGTCTTGATGGCGGTGTCCATGTTCTTCTTCATTGGCGCTCAAATTGTCGCACTTGAGCTCCTCGGCGGTCGCGTTGCCCGCGAGCATGGCCTCGCGGAGTCGCGTGCTTGAGTGGAGCTCGCCCGCGTGCACCCTGAAGTAGTTGTCCAGGTAGTGGTCGGCCTTGTTGGCGTCCTTCGGCCTCTTGAAGCACTTGGGCAGGTCGTCCAAGAGCTCCATGCGCTTGGCTGGTCGTTCGCGAGGGTCGAGCTCCTGCTGGCGGTCGCGTTGCAGGGCCTGCGGTGCGTTCTCCTGTCGCACCTGGCGCTGAGCCTTCGTGCCGCGCTGGTTCTCGGTGTCCAGTGGGCGCCTCGCCACTGTCTCCTGGCGCACCTGCTCCTCGATGATCCTTTGCCATTCTCGGATCATGTCCGGTCCGGAGCTGTGTGACTTGCCGTCGTCGACTGGACCTTGAGATGCAGGTTCAGGAGGTTGCTGGAGATCTGCGGGGGCTGCGTCGTCGTCGCGAGCAGCGGCGTCGTCGGCAGCAAGAGCGGCAGCAGCGCCTGTCCAGGGCGGGTGCCGCAGGCGGTGTCTCTGCCAGCACTGGCAGCAGCGGCTGCGCCCCGTCTCCTCCCGAAGACGGTGGGGATGGTCCTCCACTGCCGCTGGCTCCTCCACTGGTCGTGAAAGCGTCATCTCCTTGTTTGCGCCTCAGCCATGCGGCGAAATTGCGCGTGCGTCGGTTCGCTGCACATTTCTCGATGTTGCCGAAATGGCGTGCGTGCGTGGCTGATGGCCGCGCCGGTGCTGGTAGCGCTGACGGAGGAGATTGCGCCTCGCTGCGGGGGCGCTTCTGAGGTGAAGGACCTGAGAGATGGAGGAAGGTGTCCTCGGCATCGCCTGGAGGTGCAGGTCAACCATGCCATGCCCTCCTCCGGTCCCAGGCGGTGGATGTCAACCACCTCCTCCGCCGCCTCTTCCGGGATCTGGGGCGGCGCGTCGCCTGGCGGGGCGCCGGGAGGAGGCCCTGGCGGCTGGTTGCCGCGCAGAGCGTTCAGCACGTGGGCCCGCGGCACGAGCTCAGATGCCGCGGCGTGGCGTAGATGTCCACGAGTTACTTTCACGGTCGTGGGGCGATGGCTGACCCAGACGTTCGAAGTGCCCTCGAAGCCGACGATGACGCTGGGCCCATGCCGCTGCACAGCCCAATCTCGCATGGGCTTGCCGTTGCCCCTCCAGTAGCACACCTGGTCGCCGGCCTGGTAGACGTCGCAAGCGTGCTGAGCTCTATCTGCCCGATATCGGGCCAGCAGCGCCCTCGAAAGGGATTGGTTTAACCTCGGCCCTTGGGTAGAAGTCCGAGCGGCCTTCACGATGGCAATCCTCTCCGAGAACGGCTCGTCGGACACGATGCTGGAGTTAACCTGGCTATTCATGGCCCAGCACGCGGAGGCAATCAACCACTGGACCTTGTGGGCGAACTCGGGCTGGTCGAACCTGATGCTGGACTGGTCGATCAGCTTCCTCGCGTGTACCTTCCGAAGGCCTCCGCATCGCTCGACGGTAGCGTATCACTGCGGCGCAGCAGCAGAGGTGGTCATCAAGCGGCAACCCATGTCCTCCAGCTCCTTGGTAAACTCTCGATCGAACTTAGCTCCTCCGTCAAATATGACGTGTTGAGGTGCGCCGAAAGGCGCGATCCAAATCTGTGGCAGTCGAGCGAATACAACTGGTGGATGCCTTGATGCGACGTGCCGCACTTCGTGACACCCGAGGCCAGGTCGACCACATCTTAAGTAGACCAGCGGTTTGCCCGTAGCCGGCCAGGGTGAAGGTCCACACCGATGGAATCGTTGAAACCCCTGTCCAGTCGGATCCTTCCTGGCAAGTGTGGTAGTGGTCGTTGATGTGCTGCACAGACCTCACAATGAAGGCTGAGAGCCATGTCCATGGATCTCTGCGATCCGCCTGTCACGCGGATGGCTCGGGCAAGCGAGTCGTTGGACGGGTGCCCTGTGTTCGCGTGGAGCTGCATCGCGACGGACCTGAGCGCCCGCTCCCCCTCGGCCGTGAGGACTGGTTCCTGGGCTGCTGCAGCGACCGGAACCGACCTTCTGCTTGCCCTCCTTGTCGTAGGATATGCTTCGCGCAAGGGTCGGCGATTTGATCGACGCAGCTGAGTGGCCAACACCTTCGCGAGCTTGTGCGTGTAGTTCTCGCTGCTTTTCGCGTCCTTGCCGCGAGCCTCTGCGTGGGGATGCGATCTGTCGCGGAACCTCCTTAGCGAGTCGTCGAACCCGTAGTGGCCCGTGATTATGATCCACGGTTTCTTGACGTGGAACTCCTTCTTCGACTTAAGGTCGGACGCGCGGCCGTCGCAGTCTATGGCTCGAGGGAAATGCTCCTTCAGCTGCTTGGCGATCGCGTTCTTTTTGGGGTCCTAGCCGTCACAGTATCTCGGCCACTCAAACGAGCCGGCGAATTGGGCGCCGAACCCCCTTCGAACCGGGACATCGACTGCAAGAACAGGCCAGTCATGCGCATGGCCTTCGCCCGGTTACTTTTGAGTTGCGGGATCTTGCTGGGGTCGATCTTGACGGCGAGGCGCTGTAACGAAGTCCACGTCGGGCAGGGGCACGCCGCGTGAACCCTCGCGCTCTCGTCGCTGACTAGGTTCTTCCTGGCCCTGCCCTCCAGCTTGTTGACCGCGAACCGTCGTCGGAGGTCGTAGCCTGGAAGACTGCAACTGACAGCAGCTCCTCCATTCCTCTCAAGTAGCGCTGAGCTTGCAGTCCGGGCTGCAGCGCCACTCGTAGAGCACGGTGCTGTTCGATGCAGGTGTCGGGCTGGATCTGGCAGTAGACATGACCGAGCTGGTGTTCGAAGCCTGGCTGACCCGATGCGGCTGGGCGCCGCTCTTGCCGGTGGCGAAGGCCGAGCGCTTTCCTGCGATCAGCTGCGGCTTCGCCCCCTTCATAAGCGTCCTCATGCGTAGCTGCTCCTCCTCCACGATGTTGACCTCGTTCTGGCTGGCCACCTCGGAGTCGCGACCCAAGGTGACGGGCGTTCCGAACGCGCAGTCCGAGCAAAGCACCAGGTGGCTGCTGGCCTCGTAGGCCGTCTCGCCACAGGCGGTGCAGTCCTGCAGCGGCTCGGTGATGCACGTCGTGGGATAGATGGTCTGCGACAGCGTCGCCAGCGCGAGGCTAGGTGCTGGAGCCGCATTGGGGCAACAGAACAGAGCGAAAACCAGGGCAGACATAAGCCGCGACCCCTTCGGGCGGCGAGGCTGAAGTCGCCTCGGGGCGTTCAGCTCCTTCTCCGCGGCGAACTTGTTGATCGCGTCGATCAGCGTGTCCGTCCTAATCGCAGCGTTGACCGTCGGCTCGCGGCTCGTCCCACGTCGGCTGGCTGGCTTAACGGGTCGCTCCATACCAGCGTCCTCGATGGCCCGCCAGTCCTCTGGCTGTAGCTTGATCGCGGGATGGCCCGCGCTGCTAGTGATGAGCTTCTGGGTTGAGATCCCGCTGCGGATCTGGCCCATCCAAAGAGAGACGTCGATCTTGGAGGGCAAGATGAAGTCCCGGCCGATGAGAAGGCCGAGTGGGGCCGCCCACGCCGCTGCACACGACGCGGTCGGCCTGGCCGCGGAGCACCAGCGGCGCGGTGGCGCGCATCTTGCCTGGGAGAGCGCGCCCGTGGCCGAACCTGTAGACCTCGCCCCCCGGCTCTTCGACGATCTGGTCGCCGAGGCCGATATTGGCAAGGATGTTCTTGCGCTTCTCGCGCCACTTTACGCCCGAGACGCAACAGAAGCAGGCCGCGTCGATCACGCCGAGGCCTTCGTCCACGGGCTCGTCGCTGTTGGCCGAGACGTTGACGTTCGGCAAGTGGTGGATCAGCCGCTCTGAGACGCGCGCCTTGGGGGGCGGCGTCGCAGGCCCCTGCGGGCGCAGGGCGATCTCCTCGACCGCAAACTGGGCCTGCTCGGTGATGTGAGCCCGGCGCCGCGGGCGACCTCCACGGCCTCTGCGTCCTCCGCCCTTAGACCTGCTGTCCTCGGGCGCGAACTTGCGAGCGCCTGGCGCGGGGCACTCGTTGCCCCCTGTCTAATGCCCGGTCTCGCCGCAGTCCCGGCACAGCGGCGTCTTCTTGCGCTGCTCGACCCGGGCGACGCGAGACCGCGGGCGCGTTCGGCTTGCCGCGGCCCTTGAGGGCCTCCCGGGCCGACCCGGCGGTGGCCGTGGCGTCGAGAATGGCGGCGAGCTCCGCCGCGGCGGCCTCGACCTCGGCAGAGTCGTCGCCGTCGAACACCTCGGAGATGTCCACGTTGGAGGACTCGAGCTCGGCGCTGAAAGCCTCGAGTTCCTGGCGATCGATGTCCTGCGCGTCGGCCTCGCCCGCGTCGGACTCGTCGACGACGCTGGCGGGGCGCCCCCCAGGGCTGGGGGGGGCCCCACCTCGCCAGCCGCCATGCTGGAGCGACTGGTTGTTCCGCAACCTCGGCGACGGGGCGCGGCGCTCCGAACTGTGGATGTCCGGGGACGTCCGACCCAGCAGCCCGCGAATGCGCTGGTAGCACAAGCGTTCGTCCGGCAGGTTGCCCGCGACGCGCTCGCGGCGCTCGGCGGCGAGCCCGGCCTTGCGCAGGGCGCGTCGTCCAGCGCGTTGAGGTCAACCTCGTTCTCGCGCAGCTGCTGCAGACCGGTCTCGAAGCGGATGGACCAGTCCGTCGCGCGTCCGCCTCAACGTCGGCGATGCTGAGCCGACTCGAAAAACTTCTCCAGGGTCTCGCCCTTCTGCACGGGCTTCTGCTGGCCCAAACTCGCCTCCAGATGCAGCAAAACATCCTCGATGCCGACCTGGTTCCTATTGCGCTCATTCTCGCCGGCGTCCTCAATGTGGAGATCGGCAGCAGGGTGTAGCTGCGCCTCTGCCATGGTGCATGCTGCACTCCTGGCCGCCCCTGCGAGCCTGATCATAAGCTTTGATGCCAAACTTTGCGTCGCTGAAAGGTTCTCGCTGAGCTTCGACAACTTCACCTCTTGCTTATCATCTCTGCACTTTGAGGGATCTCGAATCCAGGTGGGCATCGCTGAATGTCCGAAACTATTGAAATTGTCCGTCATTTTGATGAGGGAGGGGGCGCTGGAGTCGCTGACAGGAGATGCGGTAGCTGGCGTCGCTGACGCTGGCGTTGGAGATGTAGTGTGCGGCGTCGCTGGCGCTGTTGATGCGAGGCTGATCGTAGTGGGCGCCGTTGAAGACGCGGTCCTGAGAAAGAGAGAGGGAAACAGAGAGAGAGAGAGAGAGAAAAAAAAAAAAAAAAAAAAGAGAGAGAGAGAGAGAGAAAAACAAACAAAAAACATACTGAGGAAGTAGCTCTGGTCGGATATGTAGGTCGGCTAGGATATGCAGTATGTGGCAGCGTCGCTGCCGCTGCTTTTGGAGATGTAGTAGCTGAAGGCGTAGGCGCTGGCGTCGCAGACGCTGGCGTAGGAGTTGGCAGGGTAGGCGTACATGCTGGCGTCGCAGACTCTGGCGTTGCTGCTGGCGTCGCAAACGCTAACATAAGCGCTGATCAGCAGCATGAGGAAGCCGCTGGGATTTGATTCCGAGATACGCACGGCCCAAAGGCCGGGGCAGCGAGCACCGCTCCAAGCTACCACTGTGATATGGACTGGTGCGCGGCACTGATAGCCGGTGTCGACTGCGACCGCGGCTCTAGCGTTCTGCGTAGTTCTAAGGCCAAGGCCCTATTGGAGAATAAACGGCGGAGGCACGGATACATGCAAACAGAAACAGCAAACAGGAAAGAGGAAAAGGTGCGCAGACTCTGGGCCCTTCTAGGCTTTCGAGGGAAACCCCTTCGGGCCTCTCTTTCTTCCTGGAAGTGAGCTTGAACCACAGCAATGGCACATCCCGCATACATCCCCGCCACCGATTTCGGCACCCACACGCTTCGTGGCCGAAGGCCCCAATGGCGCAACCCGCGTGCTTCCCTGCCACCCATTATGGCACACCCCTCACACCTTTCGTGGTTCCACGAGAACTCCGCCGAAGGTCCCAGTTGCGCAACCCGCATGCGCCCCCGCCACACATTTTGACACACCCCTCACACGTCCCATGGCCCTGTAGGGAGCTCCGCCGGAGGTCCCAGTTGCGCAGCCCGCGTGCGCCCCCGCCACTCAGTTTGACACCCCTCACACGCTTCGTGGCCCCATAGGAGCTTCACCGAAGGCCCGAGTGGCGCAACTCGCATGCGTCCCCGTCATCGATTTTCTGAACACCCAACACACGCTTCGTGGTCCCATAGCAGCTCCACTGAGGGTCTCATTTGCGCAGCCCGCGTGCGCCTGCGCCACCCAGTTCCTCTCACACGTTTCGTGGCCCCATAGGAAGGGAACTCCACCGAAAGCACCATTGGCGGTGCCCACATGCGTCCCCGCCACAGATTTCGGCATGCCCCTCACACCTTTTCGTGGCCTCGCGGGGGGTTCCACCGAATTCCCCAATGGCGCAACCCGCACGCGCCCCCGCCACCCATTCCAGCACACCGCGCACACGCTTCGTGGCCCCATAGGAAGCTCGACCGAAGATGCAGTGCCGGTGCCAACATGTGTCACCACCACCAAATTCGGCACACCCCTCACACGCTTCGTGGCCCCATAGGATGCTCCACCGAAGACCCCAGTGGCGCAATCCACAAGCGTGCCCGCAACACGTTTCGTGGCTTACAGAAGAGCTCGACCGAGGGCCCCTGTGGCGCAGCCCGCATGCGTCTCTGCCACACATTGCAGCACACCCCTCACACGCTTCGTGGCCCCAGCAAGAGATCCACCGAAGACAATACTCATAACTGAGTTAGTCGCAATTGCATAAGTTGGGTCCTTCGCCAGGATGTTTTTCATTCCCAGACAAATGTCGAAAGCACCCTGACCTTGCATGTTATCGCGGATTCTGCGCGCAACGCTCCGCACCCCGTTTTCTCACAACGGAATCCGTGTGCCTGCGGACCCACTTGTTCATTGAAGACACATGTTACTTGAGCGGGCACGCGCGACACGCTTTGTTGTGTTGTTGTGTTGTTTTTGCTTCTTGATACCAAAACAAGTTGATCTTGACTTCTACCGCGAATAATTCAGCGGGCCTCCTTCAAATTAACAGCTCTAAAGGAAAGCCCTGGGCCGACGCCCTGGCTGGAAAAAAACAAACGGAACACAATTCAAACATTGTGTTCTGCTCCTGGCGGCAGAAAACCTTAAACAGCTTTACACAATCCCGATAAGGGGCCACAATGGGGGGATCGGGGGATGCAGGGATAGGGATGTAGCGTAGTGATAGAAACAGAAAGGGCTAGGGGGGAAGGGATAAGGACGGCAATGGGAGGCCACGGGAGGCCACATGAGGCAACGACAGGCCACGGGAGGCCACGGGAAGCCCCCAGAGGCAACGGGAGAGGCTACGTACGGCAGGCAACGTCGCACGCCCGATTCCGGATCCCGCAAAAAAAAACATGTCTTGAAACAGATACACCGAACACCTTGCAGGCAAGATGTTCAGGGGTTAAGCGATCGCGATGACGGTGGCACTGCTCGCGAGCGCACGGAGCCCAATCCAACAATCACCGCCGACTGCGCTGCTGCGTGACGGGCCCCCCTGGCAGTTCTCAGCCTCGTGGGTGCAAAACGCATTCCTTAGGGAAACGAAACATGACATAAACATAACAACTCGGAAGTCTGCGCGGATTTCTTAGATCGCGCTGGACCTTCCCTGGCGTGAGGAGCGCGCCAGGGGCACGGGGTCCCAGCGCCGATCCGAGAAATCCGCGCGGACCTCCGAGTTGTTATGTTTATGTCATTGTGCGTTCCCCGATTCCCTTCCACGGCTCGCGGGCCCCTGGGGCCTCTACTTGGCGGCGCGCACAAGGGGGTGGAAGGAAGGGGGATGGCTTCTTAGAAGGAGGCTGCTTATCAGAAAATCCGGCCTTACATCTACGTATAGTCTCGAAACCAGCGTGGATTCATGTACGTGTACGTCCTTCTTTCGCTCCTGATAAGAAGCCCTCCCCCCTCCACCACCCCCTCTGCGCGTGGCTGACTATGCACGGCTCGCGGGCCCCTGGGGCCAAGACCCGCGAAGTCGTTTAGTAAAAGCGCCTAAATAAGGAACCGAACAAGGCAGGGCTGTTTAGTAAACGCCCAAGGCCGTTTAATAAACGCCAACTGTCCGGTCCGGGTGTTTTTTGCCTCCCTCGCGGGCCCCTGGGGGCCACGACCCCGTGGATGGGGGGCGCCTTTTCTCGCGGATGGCCCGTGCGGCGAGAGCCCGTGAAGCTGCGCACCCGCGGGGCCGCGCGCCGGAATTGAGGCCGCGAGCGCGTGGACGTGGATACTGCCGCCGCTCGTGATACTCGTCGTGTTACAGTCGGAGCGTTGACCGAAGGAGCCCTAAACAAGGAACGAGGCCCCTTTTTTCCAGAAGTGGAACTTCGATTTCCCATCGGAAACTTGAGGAACACCGTGGGCAAACTGTGAAACGATTGAGGAACACGGAGCCCCTCCCCAACGAAAAGGGTTCCTTCTTCAGCGCCCCGACTGTACGTTGAAGGAACGGGGCCCGTCTGCCAAGGCACCCCCTCTGCCCAGGCACCCAATCTGCTCAGGCGGGATGCCCAAGCGGTCTGCCCCGACATTAGATGCCTGGTCTGCCCAAACGCCCACGCGTCATCAAAGGCCCGGGACCGCTCGTCGACTTGTTCTCTCGTTCCTTCTACTTCGGGCTAGGGCGAGGCAGGAGAGCCCAGAACCCGACCGACAAGTCGGATCGGCGATCGAAATGACTCGGACCAGCAAACATCGGCAGCCAAGTCGGGAGAAGTCGAATCGGCGGCAATCGGCAATCGGCAAGCTAACAAGGCCTCCGTTGAGAAACTCATAGCCAACCCGGAATCCGAAGTCGAATCCAGTCGGAATCGACCGACATCGAATCAGATCGAGTCGCGGGAGGCGAAGCGAGACCTGCCGTTGGCAAACCGCTCGCCGACCCGTTCTTCTGGTCGCTCTGCCCCCGGGCCAGGGAGAGAGAGGGGGCTAGCCCCACATTGGCCCGAGGCCTGCACGCGCAGGAGGGTGGGGGGGGGTGGGGGGTCAGGGGACGTGCGGAGGGACGAGGAGGTGGAGGCCTCCCAGCTGGGCTCGGAGCAGATGGGTTCGGAGCATCGTGCTGCATCGGCCGTGCGTCGCCGATGCAGCGGCGACGTCGGCTGTGCATCGGCGACGTCGGCGTGGAGGAAATCGGCTCCGCATCGAGCCGCATCGCCGATGCATCGGCAACGTGGCGCGATCATCCTACCCCATCTGCTCTGACCCCACCTGGGAGGCCAGGAAGCGAGGGCCATGGAGCTGGGGAGATCTCACGGCCCTGGCCGTGATATCCCAGCCATCACCCTCCCCTGCGACGCCTGGTGGCCCTCGGGCCGCAACTCGGGCCTCCCAGCAGCCGTTTGGGGCGATCTGGGCACCCTCAGAAAGCCCTCGACGAGGCGCAATTGCTGGAAAGCATTCCTTGGCGAGAGAACCTCCAAGAGTCAACGGAGACCTCCTTCCCGCCTCCCCTTCAACGACCCCAGAACTCCGACGTCGTGATTTACTCACAACTGGTTGTTCACAACGTGGATCCCTCGAGGCTTAAACTCCTTCCGCGGGACCGGCTGTTCTTGACGCTTCGTCCTGTCGACGGTCCCGGGGCCTGGTGAGGGCCCCCGGATGCCGAAAATGGCCCAAATCTTCCCGCAGTGATTTCTTGGCAGCGCGAAGAGGTGGGGACGATTCTGACCAGGCTCGAACGTATCCCTATGCCTAAGATCGGCAAGCCCAAGGCGATGACAATCTTAGGGATGTGCCCTCAGAAACTGAGGGAATCCGTAAGATCAGCAACACGGGAAGGTGATGCCAAACATTGGGATATCGATATGCTTCAAGCTGGTCAGATTGCCCACCCCGTCCTCACGCAAGTCTTGGAAGCCCCCGGTCACCTCCTATAACTAGAGGAACAAAGACTGCATAAACACAATTCATTTCTCGGAGGTCTGCGCGGGTTTTCTCGGATCGGCGCGACTCCCCTCCCTGGCGCGCGGAGCGCGCCAGGGGCGGCGCCAGAAGCGCCGCCAAGGGCGGGCCCAGCGCCCATCCGAGAAATCCCAGCGGAGCTCCGAAAATCTGTGCTTGGGCTGGTTTCTCTTCCTCGACCTCTTGGATGCCCGCGGCGCCTGCATGAATGAGCGGCGAGCCTGGGGGGGAAATAAGAAGGGGCAGGCCTTCTCAGAAGGCTCGGAAGTCCCAGGCCTTCCGATCAGTTTTCTGAGCCTTCCCCGAAGACGCCGAAACGCTCTCAGAAAGCGCGAGGGCTTCTGAGAAGCCCCGCCTCCTTCTGAGAAGGCCTTCTCCTTCTCACTTCCCCCCCTCGCTCGCCGCCGAGTCTGGAGGAGGAGAGGAGGAGGAAGAGGAGGAGGAGGAGGAGGAGGAGGAGGCGGAGGAGGAGGGAGGGAGGAGGGAGGAGGAGGAGGAGGAGGAGGCGGAGGAGGAGGAGGCGGAGGAGGGAGGAGGAGGAGGAGGGAGAAGGAGGAGGAGGCGGAGGAGGACGGGCCGCGGCGGGGGGGGGGGCGGGCAGGCTCCTCCAACTCCGCCGCCATGGCCGCCGGGTCAGCGGGTTGCGCGCTCCGCCCGAGCGGGGTGCGCGCGCGAGGCAGCCAGCCCAGGGGCGCGGCCCTGCTGGTTGGGGCGAGGCCCGGGTCGAGGAAGAGCATCGAGAGGAGGGGGGGAGGAGGGGGAGGGAGACAGGGGGGAGGAAGGAGAAGAAGGGGGATGAAACTGGGTGCGCTCGCGCCGTATCCGACACCCTATCCCTCTCTCCCATCCCTTCCCATTGCGTTTTCTTTCATCCATCCGCGGGCGCGAGTCATAGCCGACATGGAACTCCCAAACAGATCCCACCCATCGTGTGATGCACAATCGGAAAACGGGATCTGCGTACGTAGGAGGAGGAAGAAGAGGAGGTGGCGGGTGAGCAGGAGGATGACCAGGATAACGAGGAGGATGAGGAAGGACGAAGACGAGGACGAATAGCAGCAGTAACTTGAATGGAAGGAGTGGTATGAGCAGGAAGACCAGGCGAAGGTAGAGGGGAAATGAGTGAGGGCTTGCGGCAACGATGAACACCAATGTCGGACCAGAAAAAAAGCCCGCGCTGAGGCGAGAGCATCATGCTGAACGACGGGAGCAAGCCGCCGATCCAAAAATGAGCCCACGCTGCAAGGGAATGCCATTTTGAAACACCGAAGCCTGTCGGATTGCACACACACACACACACACACGTACGACACAACACTCAAATTCCGGCGTAAAAGACAATACGCGGAGAGGGCCGATCATATTCCGCATAGAGTCAGGGTAGAGGGGAAAACCATATTCATGATGTGTAACTTTGGAGGGAGGAGAAGAAGAAGCAGGAGGAGGAAGGGGAGGAGGGATGAGGGAGGAGTCCGTAGCCATCTTGGCCCAAGCTCTTCAAGGCCACTTTCCTGCAATCCTCGATCCCGGTCGTTTATTGCCCCTCCGTTGCCCTCCGTCCGATACGAGATCATTATCTGATCCATTGGGGGTAACATGTGTTACCCTGGGGGAAGCACATTCGGGGGGGGGGGTAACAGGAACGGCGGCCGCGGCGTGCACCCGCCAGGGTGGGTCCGCGCCACCAGCACATCAATCGCTTGTGTGCACCACAACCTGTGTGCGCACGACGATGCCCAATGCCTTCAACACAGCGCCGCCTGCGTAAACCGCAGTGCCTCCGTACACCACAGCATCCGCGCGCACCACCTGTGTACACCACAGTGCCTGTGTACACTGCAGCAGCCGCGTGCGCAACAACGCCTATGTATGACACAATGCGTGTGTGCACAAGAATGCTTGTGTACACCACAGCGCCTGTGTACACCACAACAACCATGTGTACCACACTGTCTATGCACACCACAATGCCTCAGTGCAGCACAACGCTGAGCACAGTAACCTCTTCAGGTCTTTTGACTTCAGACCACCTCCACTAGTGGAAACGAAATATATGTTCGAAGCCCTTATTGGCGGACTTGGACCCGAAAGAAATGAACACTAACTATTTCTCCGCGGCACCCGCCGCGCAACAACGACGACGACGACGACGAGGACGACGACGACGACTACGACCACGATACGACAATGGCTACGGCTCAAACTACGATTAGTAGTTTGTGAACAACGCCTTCGGCGACGAATGTGTCGATCTATATTTCAATAAATTCGCAAACGTGTTCAACATTCCTCTGTCGTGCAAAGTCCCCTAGAGATCCTTACCCGCTGGGAGAAAAAAACAAACCCAACGTGTTCCCAGCGCGGCGAACATGAGCCGGAACCTATATACTTCCCGCCGCGATGACGACGACAACCATGACCACAATTACGACAACCACAGCCACTGATTCAGATTGCCATCCGAATGAGCAGGTGCTCACACATCCTCTCGCTTGTAGGCTGGCCCACAATGAATTATTCCCTCGGGATAAGATTCCCCTAACATTACCACACCCACCAACAATCGATCGAAACTAATCTCCGCCGCCACGACAACGGCGACAACTGCGATGCCGACGACGAGGACGAGCAGGAGGAAGAAAAGGAAGAGGAGGGGAAGGAGGAGGAGGAGGAGCAGGAGGAGGAGGAGGGGGAGGAGGAGGAAGAGGAGGAGAGGTGGATGAGGAGGAGAAGGGCGCCGACGAATGTGTCGATCTATATCTAATCGCTGCCGCGATGATGACGACCACCACGACCACAATCACGACGACAAGCCCACGAATTGATTCCCAGTGCAATGCGAATGAGAAGATGCTCACACATCCTCTCGCGTGTAGGGTAGTTTATAATGAATTCTCCCCTGGGAGAAACAGTCCTCCAACATTATGCAGCCCGCGCAACAATAGAGCTAAACTAATCTCCGTCGCGACGACGACGACCATTACGACAGCGACCACGAGGATGAGCAGGATGATGAGCAGGAGGAGGATAAGAGGAGGAGGGGAGGAGGGGGAGGGGGAGGAGAAAGAGGAGGAGGATGAGGAGGAGGAGGAGGAGCAGGAGCAGGGGCGGAGTTTGTTCCCCGCCGAGAGAAACAGGGGTAGGGGGGGGGGCAAACAAAGCATCTCCTGGTTATATTGTAGTCGCATCGCAACTAACCCGATATGAAGGAGAATATTGTTCGGTGACGACAATGTCGATCTACATTGCAAGCCTCAGACAAACGTGCTCAAAAATCCTGCGTCGCGCATGGTCGCCCAGGGGGCATTGCTGGAAAAACGAATCCCCACAACATTACCCAGCACGGCGAACATTAGTGGGAACATACTTTCCGCCGCGCGATAACGACGACGACAACCAATCGGTAGCTCGCGACGCGGGCGCCGACGAGGAATGAGAGGAGGAGGAGGAGGAGGAGGAGGAGGAGGAGGAGGAGGCGGAGGAGGAGGAGGAGGAGGAGGAGGAGGAGGGGAGGACGAGGAGGAGAAGGACGACGAGGAGGAGGAGCAGGAGGGGCGAGTTTGTTGACCGCCGAAAGAAACAAGGGCGGCCCTGAAAACTACAGACCTCGTGAGGTCAGTAGCTTGCGAGCACCACGTTGCGCTTGTGAGCACCAGATTGCGCCAGGGGCGGCCTCATGGCGGAATGGCGCAAGCGTCTTGCTTTAATGCCGGCGACAACAGGACTTGAAAGAGTACAGGCGGAGCCTGTTCTGCGGGGCTGGCCACAGACCGCGGAGGCCCTCAGGACTCGTCATTCGACTCCTCCTCCTTCTTCTCCTCCTCCACCTCCTCCTCCCCCTCCCCCCACTCCCTCCTCCCCCCTCCTCTTCCTCCGCGTGCCGTCGTCGCCGCCACAACCACAGGGCACCGACCAGGAACGACCGCCTGACACACAGAGTGCCCGCTCGCTGCAGCGGGCCCCTCCTCCTGCCCCTGCTGGTCCTCCTCCTCCTCCTCCTCCTCATCCTCCTCCTCCTCCTCCTCCTCCTCTTCTGCCTCTTCGTGAGGCTAGCCGCAGACTCAGGCCCTCGGGGCTCGTCCTTTAGAGCTCTCGCGGGGGAGGCGTCAACAATGATTCTGGCCAGGCGTGCCCTCCGCCTCCTCCTCCTCCTCCTCCTCATCGTCCTGTCCATCCTCCTCTGGTACCATTTTGCTGCACCGCTACGCTGTCGTACACCACAACGCCTGTGTACACCACAACGTTTGCGTGCATCGCGACGCTTGTGAGCACCGCAACGCCTATGCACACTACAGCAACCATGTGAACCGCAGCGCTCGCGTACGCCACAATGTCTGCGTGCACCACAGCGCCCGTGTACACCGCAATGCACTGGCCGTGCGTGAACGTCGATGCCTGCATGCGCCGGAGCGCCTGTGTACTCCTTAGAATGTCCTGTGGAAGCTGCAACTATTCACGCTTGTAGCTGGTTTGCAAGCGTTCCCGTCACGGGGGCGGGGGTCTGGGGGGGTAACACGTGTACCGCAAGGAGGATCAAATAACGATCTCTACTTGTTTCACAGGTGCCCTCAGGAAGGCCAGATCCTGGAAAAATCGGCCATCGCGATGCATCCAATACCAGGTGCCAACGACTGTCCTTGCAGCAGGCTCAGGGGCCAGACTGTTTGCCCTTCCGACCTTCACGAGCATCGCCTTCAAGGATGTGGATATGATTTGAAGGCGGCCGGGGGGTCTGAGCTGGATAAGCGTAGAGAAGATCTGTCAGGAAGGGGGGATGAAAACAAACTCGCTATCAATCGGTCCCCAAACCTCTTCCGGGGTCGAAACTGCCACTTTGTTCGAGCGGCGTCCAGCAATGGTGCTGAGGGCGCCTCGTTCTCCCCCTTGTCTTGCCAGAACCAGTACTACACCACCCCAGCCCCCCAGCTGGCTTCAAGATAGAAACGCAGAGACCAACACAAACACCAACCGTCGGAACTTCACGCGCATTTCTTGGGTCTGCGCTTGATGCCGTTTCCTGTTCCTCGGGAGGAGGCCGGAGGAGAGGGAACAGCATCTGCGGGAGCAGGAGGCCGATCTGGGTGCGACTCCAGCTGGGGCCCGAACCCAGTGCTGTGCTGGCTGATGGCGATCGTTTCGTGTTGAAGGAGGCCACGGGGGAACGATGGGGGGGATGAGCTCATGTAGAAGAAAACCTACATAAACATGAACTTTTGGCGCTCCGCGCGGATTTCTTGAATTCGCGCTGGGCCCCCCTTCCTGGCGCGCGGAGTGCGCCAGGGGCGTCGTCAGAGGCGCCGCCGGAGGGCCCAGGCGCGGATCCAAGGAATCTGCGCGGATTGCCAACAGTTTATGTTTATGTTGTTTTTTCTTCTTCGATCATGGGGAGAGCATGAAGATGGAATCAGCGATACACCGCCGATAGATCGGCGATAGGCCCCCGATACATAGCGACGTCGAACACCCCTGGGCAGGTGGGCGATCAGGCCCCTGGGGGCGATCAATGGGCGATCGGAGGTCGATGCATCCCCCCCTAAGCTTCGGGGGGTGGCTACGCCATTGAGAAATCGTAGGGGGCAGGACATCCACCTCGATAATAACCACCCCGACACGCGAAGCCGTTTAGTAAACGTACCCAAAGAAAGATTCAAACAGAGCAGGGCTGTTTGAAAGACGCCCAAAGCTGTTTGGTAAGCGCCAATTGTCGGGTCCGGGTGGTTTTTCCTTGCTTAAAACCGTGACGTCGGGGGTATGGGTCCATCCCTCCTCTGCTCCTGCTGCTCCTCGTCCCCCACTTCCCCTATCCACCTCCCGCCTCGCTCCTCCACCCCCCTTCCCCGCTCTCCTCCCATGCTGCCGCGACTTCCTCACTCAGAAGACTTCCCGGCAGCGCTGCTGCTCTGGCACGTGCGCGCCATCACTTGGTCGCGACACCCACCACCTGCTGAGAAATAGGCCACATCTGCCAGACCTCGTACCTCTCCGTGTCGTCCAACTGGCTGAAGAGGCTGCCCTGCTCGGAACCCACGCTGCCGCGTATCAACGCCTCCGTGTCGCGGTGCAGGTGGCAATTGCCAGCAATCTGCTGCTGCAACGGGTCCATCGCGAGCTGCTGCCACTCCTAGAAGAAGCAAAAGTCAGCATGACCATGAATTTTCGAAGGTGTGCCCCGCCTTCTTGGATCAGCGCCAGACACCCTCCCTGGCGCGCGGAGCGCGCTAGAGGCGGCGCTGGAGGCGCCGCAGGGGGGGGTCCAACGCCGATCAAACAAATCCGCGCGGACCTCTGGCAATTTTATGTCTGTGCAATTGCTTGTCTTCCTGGGGGGGGCAAAAAAGGTACCACTACCTGAACTCCACGGACCTCTCCTGGAGTGCCTTCTGACCACACATTCGAAGATCATCCGGCTGTGGCAGCAAAGGCTCTCCAGGACGAGCAGCGGTATCGTTAACCGACTGCGGGCGATGATGACACCCTGGGGATAATAAAGTTGGGGGGTCTGAAGGGCATAATAAAGGATTTTCCCGGGAAGGTAAGTTATGATGATGATGGTGCTGATGACGATGATCATGATGATGGTGATCCTGGGCGCTCGGCACAAGACTGACTCGAGAGATCTCTAGTCCCCATGGCCCTGCCACATGGTTCCTGACTCGAGAACGGCTGAGAAAGTGAGAATCCCATGGCCCTGCCGCGCGTTCGTGACTGGGGCAAACTGAACTGGTGAGAATCCCACAGCCCTGCCACACGCTCGTGATTGCGGAAGCTGATGTGGCGAGACTACCATAGCCATGCTCAGCGTTTTTGATGCTGCTGCTGGTCAACATGAAATGATAGCAACTTCGATTCGCAACTTCCCCGGTGGATTAGAAAGTTCGGCTTCCGCGCCCTTCTTCTCAATAAAAATCCGCCGACCCTGTCGGCGTGTGGGAGAGGCTTTCCCGTCTTCCCCACAGCGTCGTCGCCTCTTCTGCTTTCCGAGGGCTCCCTACACAAGTCCACACAAAAATTGAACAACGTCGTCCTTCAGTCGAAAAGAAACCTCTTCCTTTGAACCCTTCCCCGCCAGGCGGAGGGGTCCCGGGGCAACTCCCAGGGGGGGTCCCCCCTCGGATACGCAGCCCCCCGCCTCTTATCCTCCTGCGTCCTGGGGCTCCGTTGGCCTTCCGGGGCCGTCTGCGGGCCCTTTCAGCCAATCTTAAGGCTCCTTGGAGACCTTTCGCCATTTTTAGACTCTCTTGGCAGCCTCTGGCGGTACTCTTGACAGCCTCTGCGGGCGCTTTTGGACCTCGCTTGACGCCGTCTTGGAACCCTCTCGGGCCACTGGAGGGCGCCCGTTGCCTATCTTGGCACTCTCTGGAGCCGTTCCCGAACCCTGGAGGAGGCTTCTTGAGCTGTCTTCGGGCGACCTTGCAGGCATCTGGCGCCGGACTCCTCTACCTCCATTGTCTTCGTCGTCGCTGCCTGCAGGTTCGGCGGCATCGGCCGTACGACCTTCGCAATCCTGTTGAACGCGGATAATAAAAATAGAGGGCCTTCAGGGGGGGAGGGGGACCTTTATCATCGCCCGCGGTCGATTATATCTTTCCCTCCCTTGGCTTCGGGCTCCAACGGCGACCCCACGTCCGCCGACACGTGCTCGAGGTAGCCGAAACGCCCGCCGGGGACCAACACGCGGCTCGTTTCTCGCAGGGCCGCAGCAGGGTCCTCTGGCATGACGCAAGCGGGCCCTGAGGGAAGCGGGCCCTGGAACTCGGGTGAGGGGCAACGTTAGGGGGGGGACAAGTTCAGGGGGGTCAACATCGAGCTGAAATTCGAGGCACATCGCCGATCAATGAGCGATTGGCACCTGGTGGCGAAACCACCCGCTCCTGGGCGGGATGGGCCATCATTTCCCTGTGGGCGTTGGATTGGTGATGCGGGATCTTTGCACCACCTCTCTGTATCCCCCCCCATACCATTGCTCCCGATGCCCTCCTTCGACGCCAACTTTTCGTCCGGAACCGTTTTCTGTCGGGGGACCCCAAATCTCGCCATCGCTCGGACGTCCATCCTCGATATAGTTTTCGATGTCGTGGGTGTATGTTTGTAGCAGGATGCTCCAAGATGCTCCTCGATGGCTCTCGCCGAGTCAAAATGCACACGTCCGAGCGATGATCGTGTGGTGACCACACCACGTGATGAGTCGAAGGAGGAGGAGGAGGAGGAGGAGGAGGAGGAGGATGGAAGAGGAGGATGATGAGGAGCAGGAGGATGGAGGAGGAATATGAGGAGGAGGATGAGGAGGAGGCGAGGGAGGAGGGAGGAGGGAGAGAGGAGGACAAGGAAGAGGCAGGAGGAGGAGGATGAGGAAAAGGCGGAGGAGGAGGAGGAAGAGGAGGAGGAGGAGGCGAGGGAGGAGGGAGGAGGGAGGAGGGAGGAGGACAAGGAAGAGGCAGGAGGAGGAGGAAAAGGCGGAGGAGGAGGAGGAGGATGAAGAACAGGCGGAGGAGGAGGAGGAGGAGGAGGAGGAGGAGGAGGAGGAGGAGGAGGAGGAGGAGGAGGAGGAGGAGGAGGAGAGAGGAGGGAGGGACCCCAACATCGTGCGGCGACGGACCGCGCGGTGGGGTCTCCTGGCACTTCGAGGCCACCGCGCGGGCCGTCAGCACACGGCTTTGGGAACCCCGATGCGTTCTGCCCTCTGCAGCCGCATCACCTCGTCAACTGAACGACGATCAGAAACGGGTCTTGCGCGAGATGGCGTAGCGACCTTACGCGGCGGCTTACGCGGGCCGCCCGCGCGGCACGCCGCATTTGAAGCGAGGGCGCTTACGCGCGACCTTACGCGGGCAGCTTACGCACCACTGTCGGCGCAGACGACCCCGTTTTTTGGCGCCGCTCAACTGAAAGGTCCCCGCGAGGGAATGGGGGCCAGTGGAGGCAGGAGGGCCCAGAATCGAATCGACAAGTAGGATCGGCGATCGAAACGAATCGGATCGGCGGAAATCGGCAGCCACGTCGAGAGACGTCGAGTCGGCAGAAATCGGCAGGCTTGTAGGCATCAATCGAAGAATCGAAATCCACATCGAAATCCCAAATCGAATCGAGTCGGAATCGGACGCCATCGAATCGAACCAAACAGGAGGAATCGAAAGGAGTCCTGGGTGGGGGAAGGTGGCTCGTCCACAGGGCCGCCAAACCAGAAGAGACACTGCCCGCGGAGGAGCCACCGCCCGCGCAGCACACGGGAAGAGAGAGAGAGAGAGAGAGAGAGAGACAGAGAGAGAGAGAGGGCGCAGCCACCTGCAAACTAGCCTCGTCCCGAGCAGGCCTGGGACCCCCGATCCTGACAGTCCTGTGGGCGTTGCTTACTGTCGAGCCGGGACCGACCGTCCCAGCCATCAGCCTGTAGACCTACCAACCACCAAATTCTCTTAGATGTCACACATGTTCTAAAACCAAGAACAATGGTCTTATAACATAAACCCGATGTGGCAGAGTATCGTTTAACCGATCTCCATCCTCGGGTCGGGCGAAAGGGGGGGATAGCAAAGGGGGGGTTTGAGAATCAGCTCACGTAGCTGATTTTCCCGGCGCCCACCGGCGCCGGAGGCGGCTATGTATCGAAAAATGGGACCCTCGGCGAGGCCGAAACCAGCTGCATGCAGCAAATTTCCCACCCCCCCCTTTCCCAATCCCCCCCTTTCGCCCGGCCCGACATCCCCAGCGGCGTGGCCTGGGCCCCACTGGCCGATTTACCCCCCCTAAATGGGGATGTAGGTCGTTCCCTCCGGGTTCGAGGGGTGCATACCCAACCGGGGCGGTAATTTGGTGGGGGTCTCGAAGGGGATAGGGATGGGGATGTGGATCGGTTAAACGATACCGAACTTGATGCCGAGCCGGGAACGACCGTCCCGGCCATCCTATAGACCTAGCACGAGATCTGCTTAGAATATACAGATGTTCTAAACCAGAGATAGTGGTCTTATAGCATAAGCCTGATGTGTCAAAACAAGACAGTCTCAGCCAGAAATGTTCTAAGAACATGTCGTGCAGACCTCAACAGGTTCTCAGAACACTTTTTGGCGGACCTACAGGAAAGCCAGGACGCTTCGCTACTGCTCGATAGTGCGGGGGCGATGAATTGGGGGGAGACGCGTGCACCTGTCGTGCCCCTTTTGGGCCCCCTGCAGGGCACGAAAAGTGCACCTTTCTCCCCCCCCCCCGCTCACTCCTCGCACCCCCCCTCGCTCGGACGTCCCTTCCCCGTGCATCTCCTCCGGCCTCGTGCACGGCAGCTTCCCCCCCCTAAGAGGCTCCATCATTCTCCTCGCCGAGAGAACATGCACACGCCCGAGCGGTGCCAAAATCATGCAACTTGAGCAAGGACCGACCGTTCTGGCATTCATTCCTATAGGCCTACCACGGAATGCTCTTAGAACCCAGAAATGTCTGAATAACAAAAGCAACATTCTTAGAACATAGAAAAATCGATGTGTAAACACAAGACAGTCCCAGCCAGACATGTTCTAAGAACAGTTCGTGGAAACCACAAGAGGTTCTCAGAACATTGTCTGGTAGGCCTACACGCACGCCAGGACGCTTCGCCACTGCTTGAGCAACGCCCGAGCCCGAGCCCGCAGGCCGAGCGCCGCAATCGCGCGAGCTCGGGGCCCGCCTCCCCGCGAGGGCCCCCTCGCCTCTCGCGGAACCCCGGGGTCCTCCACGCTGCACAGCACCTCTCGGCAGCGAGCCCCAGGGTCGGGGGCGCGGAAACATGGATTAGCAATCCATGGACTTGGCGCGCGGTCGCCAAATCCATGGATCGGGGGAGGTGCCCTCCCCAAAATGCGACCGATGCCGCCTCGCTCGGCGGCGGGACTCCGCGACTTCCCATGAACACGGGACCCGTCGCTAATCCACGCCCCCTTGATCCATGCTTGCGATCGCCCGACAGACAGGGGGGGAGGAGGCGAGAGGGGCCTCCTCGAAGGGCTCGGAGGGCCTGGGGCCCTCCGAGAGAAGCTGCCCGAGCCTGGCCCGAGGGCGCAGCAAGAAGCCTCTCGGAGGGCGTGAAGGCTCCCGAGAATCCCCGCCGCCTTCCGAGAAGGCATGCTCCTTCGCACTTCTTCCCCAGGCGCGCCGCCGAACCTTGTTCATCACCACGGCGTCAAAGGTGGCATCCCTGAACGGTAGCCGCCGGGCCAGAAGAACAAGAGGCGGCATGAGCTTACAGTCAGGACCAGGCCAAAATAACATCCTCCAAGAGCATGAAGGCCATCCGCCGGCCAACAAACATTACAGAACATTCAAGTGTACACTACTCAGGATGCACAAAAACATTCAACAAGCACGAAGACCATGCGGGTTCCCTCCCCGAACCGACCTCGACCTCGTTCAGTGGAGGCCAGTCCACAAGAAACGGTCCACAAGAAACCCAACCCTGAGAACCCAGGACGTCCATTGATTTTTGGTGTGGGAACGTCGCGCTGTCCAGCGCAAAACCAACGACACCCAAGAAACCCAGGGCACCCTGGAGGCAAGCAGGGTGTCTCTTGGCATGGGCCTCCACTGTACTGCGATGTTGCATTTTTGTTCGCAGCGTCTGCACTCAAGATCTGGGGGTCCGAAAAAATTGCGGAGCCAGACCGTTCGGTGATCTCGGAATCCCCAGCGGCCTCACTACACGGTGCCTCACGATGCGGCATTTGAGAACCCCGGAGGCAAGCAGAGTGTCTCTTGGCATGGGCCTCCACTCTACCTCGGTCCGACTGTCGACTTTTGGTGGCCCGCGCGGGTTTGGCGGATCGGCGCTGGTGCCCCCCTCCATGGCAGAGCGGAGCTGAGGCGCCGCCAGGGGCGGCGGCGGAGGCGACTCCAGAGGAGCGTCGCGCGCCGATCCGAGACGTCCGCGTGGAGCTCCAACAGTTTGTGCGCATGCTGACTTTTTATTCTTCGGGATGGGCGTCGCCCTGCGCCCACCTGAGGGGGACCAAGGACAGCGGATATGTCGACCTCTGTCCCAGGCTTCGTGGGTTTTCGGATGGACCAGGAATTTCGGGCCCAACCCTGGGATATACGATTGGGGGGGCCGGGCGTCCATCCTTGGTGTGGGTGCGTCCGAATAGCCCCCTTGGGGTGTATCCCAAGGCTTCCCCCGTTTTCTGAGCGGCCAAACTTTTCGGGCGGAGCTCGGGAATTGAGGGAGACAAATCGCCTGCGAACCAAGACTGAACGCGGAAACGCTGGTGCGGGTCTTGGTCACCGTCCATCATGGTCATCGTCAATCCGTGGATCATCCTCACGAACTGGCGACGATCAGTATGGACCAAGACCAAGATCTGCATCGACAAGACTAGGCAACATCTTGGTCAAGGTCATCGTGCTCCCTCCCTCGAACTCAACCCTGCAGGCCAGTCCCACAGGCTGGCCCCGAACTCCGCTCCAACTGGGGAAGCCAAAAGATATCGATACCGCTACTTCCCGGGCCTCTCCCGCGGTGCGTGCTGGCCAGAATTTCGAGGAGAATCCAGCCGCGGCGACGAGGGTCTCCCACAAGGCAAGGGTAGCGGTATGGGTACCTTCTTTTTGGTGTGATGGTCACGGCCATCGCGAAAAATCACGACCGAAGCTCTACACCCGATCTTTCTGCAGCTGTTGAGTCGGATCGATCTGCGATGGTCCGGGGGCCCGACACAAAAAAAAATCCTGGTGTGACGGAATTGCAACGCCAAAAATCTCAGGTGTGGTCATCCTGCTTGTTGCAAACTGTTCATCATGAACCGTTTTTTGTTGCCAATCCCGTGGCCATGTAAGGGCCCAAAGAAGCCAGAAACGGCCAAAAACCCTCCGTAGTGATTCATGTCACGACCCGAGCATGTCTGGAACCCTTTTGTTTATCACTCGCGATAACGCCCCTGCCCCCCTGGTCATGTCACGATTGAGACCAATGTGGAAATTCCCTGGAACCTCTCTGGAAAACAAAAACATACAATCCACACACGAATCCGGAAACATATTGAGAACTGCGAGGCAAGGAACCGTTTCTAACGACCTCAGTTGCATATGGAGTTGGGCGATGCCAGGGGGACATGCCAGGGGGGCGCGCCGCGGATCGTTCCAAGGGGCACGCCATGGGACGTGCCAGGGGACGTGCCATGTGGACGCACCGCGGGACGTGCCAAGGGGACGCGCTATGGAACGTGCCAGTGCCAGTGGACGTGCCAAGGGACGCGCCGCTCGACGTGCCAGGGGGACTCGCCACGGGACGCGCAACGGAACGTGCCAGGGTACGTGCCAGGCGACGCGCCAGCGGACGTGCCAAGATACGCGTCAGGGAACGTGCCACGGGACGCCCCTGACCCAGGGCCAGGATCCTTCGTAAATTACGATGCGTCCGCACTCCCTGGGCCACGATCCCTCGTAAATCCCGTCAGCCCTCTGGGCGCAGGCTGTCTAACGATGTCATGTTTCCCTCTTCCAAGAATCCCTCTTCCCCTTCGGGGAGGGGCTTATCCCTCCCTCTACACGCTCCCCTTGACCTGGACGGGGGGGGGGCGCGATATGTCAGGGGGTACCTTTTGGCCTAGGATGGCTCCAAGAGGGCCCCAGAGTGCCCAAGATGGCCTCCAAGATCGCTCAAGATAGCTAACAACATGCCTCCAAGATACCCCAACAGGATCACAAGACGGATCCAAGTGCTTTTGGAGACCCCTCAGGACCTCCCTGAGAAGCCAACATCCTTCAAACACCTAAGGGACATCGATGTGTTTGGCCTTCTCGCCTCTTCGCTTCCGATGCGCATTTGAGGCTTCAAAATGGCCACGGTATTGCCCAAGAGAGCTCCCGGAGGGGCCCAAGAAGCCTCCAAGACGGCCTCAAGAGCGCCCAAAATCGCCCCAAGAGGGCCCCCACAGGCGATGTCTAAGGCTCTTCGGGGGGGGGCCAGATACGGACCCCGTTTGATCGATGGCCTCCAAAATTGCCTCAGGAGGCCCTCCCCTCCGAAGCTCCTAGGAGAGCCCCAAGAGAGCCCCAAGAGGGCCCAAAGAGGGGCCCCAAGAGGGCCTCAAGACGCCCCCAAAGAGCCCCAAGACCCCCGAAATAGCCCCAAGAGGTCCCCAAAATGCCCCAAAAGAGCCCCAAGAGGACCTCAAGACGCCCCCCAAAACACCCCATAGCTCCAAGAAGGCCTCCGATGCTCAAAGATAGCCTTCAGCATGGCTCAACACGTTGCTCCCCCTCCTCTCTTTGACCGCTCTGTTTCACTATCTGCGTCTCTGCTTTCCACTTCCCGTTAGCTCTCGTGGGCAAGGCTTCTGAATTGGCTGGCGGGGATTCGTCGGGCGTAAACAATTACGCTGCTTTCGCGTTTCCAAGGTCACGATCCCTCGTAAATCGTGAACTGCGCTGCATCCACACTCCCACGGCCGCGCTCCCTTGTGAATTACGCAACGTCTGGGCTCTCAAAGCTACGATCCCTAGTCAATTACACTGCGTCCGCGCCTCCAGGGCCAAGATCCATTGTCAATTACGCTACGCCCGCTCTACCTGGGCCACGGTCCCTCGTAAACTACGCTGCGTCCGCGCTCCCAGGGCAGCGCTCCCTTGTGAATAACGCAACGTTCGCGCTCCGAGGGGCAAGATCCCGAATCAATTCCATAAAAAATACGCTGCGTCCACGCTCCCAGGGCCACGATCCTTCGTAAAGTGCGCTGCGTCCGCTCTCCCTGCCTGGGCCACGATCCCTCATAAACTAAACTGCGTCCGCGCTCCCAAGGGCGCGCTCCCTCGTAAATTACGCTGGGTCCGCGCTTCCAGTGCCAAGATCCCTTGTCAATTACGCTGCGTCCGCGTCCCCAGGGCCAGGATCGCTGCAAAACAAACGTTTCGCCCGAGACAACCTCTGACATTCGGCACCCCATGTGCGCGATCCTCGAGCGGGCATGCGAAACGCCAACCTTCCTTCAAAATAAGCGCGGGTCTCGAGACACGCACTCCATGAGAGGGCACGACAACATATCTATATCTATATATATATATATACACACACCTGTACGACCACCCTGCGGGTGATAAGGAGGTTGGGTGGGGCAGCAATGGGCAAAAATGGTGATTGTTGTTCCGACGATGCCTGTGGGGCGGAGTCTAGTGAGTAGTGTGATTGTGCACGTGAGCGTGATGTGATGTGGCGATGTTGGCGAAGCGCAGTCGACATTGTCGTGAAACGCTGTCCCCGCGTACATGTTGATTGCATGTCGACGTGCATTGGAAAGCTCGCCGCGGCGCCTTACGATTTGCATTTGGATGTGCAAATCTATTTGCATTTCGATGTGCCTTTCGGTCTGCATGTCGGTTTGCATGCAGACTTGCAGTGGATAGCTCGCCGCAAGCGGCGATGTTGAATTGCGCGACCCACGGCGGGACACCGGCGGGACACCAGCGGGACACCGCGGGCCACCGTTTGACGGGAGGAACATCATTTGGTCCGGCCGCAGCCCAGCCACAGAAAGATTTCGGGACACCAGCGGGACACCGGCGGGACACCGCGCGCCACCGGCCGCCGGAGGAGAAACATTTGGTCCGGCCGCGGCCCAGCCACAGGAGGATTTCGGGATACCAGCAGGACACCGGCGCGACACCGCGCGCCACCGGCCGCCGGAGGAGAAACATTTGGTCCGGCCGCGGCCCAGCCACAGAGGATTTCGGGATACCAGCAGGACACCGGCGCGACACCGCGCGCCACCGGCCGCAGGAGGAGAAACATTTGGTCAGGCCGTGGCCCAGCCATAGAGGATTTCGGGACACCAGCAGGACACCGGCGGGACACCGCGCGCCACCGGCCGCAGGAGGAGAAACATTTGGTCAGGCCGTGGCCCAGCCACAGGAAGATTTCTTCTCGCCCGCCCATGCAGCTTCGCCTCGCGCGCACGCGCGCACGCACGGCACGCATGACACGAACCCGAAACCGAAACCAATTTCCCGGTAAGGGGGGTCTCCGGTCCACGTCAGACTCACCCGCCAACCTCCGACATATATATATATATATATATATATATATATATATATACATACATCCGTAAAAACAGATGTGTACATATATACATATAATATATACATATATACATACGTACATACATACACATACATGCAACATACACATTTATATATGTGAGAGAGCGTGATCCACCGCCGCTTTACTGTGGAAAATTGCCAACCTTTTCCTCCGGAGCCCGGGGGTCGCCCCCCCCCCCCCTCTGAAAATCCCCCCCCCCTGCTGGAACCCTCCCCCCCCCCCCCTTCCCCCGGCAAAACCCTCCCCCTCCCGTAACCCCTCCCCCCCCCCCCTCCCCCTCGAAAGCCGGGGGGGGGTCACTACCGGTTCGAACCCCTCCCCCCCCCCCCTCCGGATCCGGAAAACCAGGGGGGGTCACACTACCGGTTCGAACCCCCCCCTCCCCTCGAAAACCGGAGGGGGATCACTACCGGTTCGAACCCCTCCCCACCCCCCCACTCACCGCCAGCAAACGACTCCCGGTCCCTACCACCGTCCGCATCACATCCTCCACTGTTGTTCCCAGCACCACTGTCCTCACCACCGCTGTCCCCACTGTGTCCCCACCAGTGCCCCCACCACTGTCGCACTGTCCCCACTGTCCCCACCACTGTTCCCACCACGGTTCCACTCTCCCCACTGTCTCCACGACCCCAACTACTGCCCGACTATCCCCACTGTCCCCACTGTCCCACTGACTCCGCCGCTGTCCCACTGAGCTGTCCCACTGTTCCCACCACTGTCCCCACTGTCCCCGCCACTGTCCCCAATGTACCTCTGTCCCATTGTCCCACCGCCGTCCTCGCCACCGCCATCACCACTGTCCCCACCACCATTGTACCCTCCACTGTCCCACTGTTTCCACCTCATTCCCACTGTGCCCACACCGCTGTCCCCACCACCACCGTCCCCACCACTGTCCACTGTCCCTCCTGTTCCCACCATTGTCCCCACCACTACCGGCCCTCTACTGTCCCACTGTCCCCACCACTGTCCCGCTGTCCCCTCGCCACTGTCCCACCAACACCGTCCCCACCTCTGTCCGCACCCCCACTCAGTTTTCGAAGGGGGGGGGGAGGGGGGGTTCGAACCGGTAATGACCCCCCCCCCTTTTCATGATGAGCTGGGGGGGGGGGGGAGGGGTTCGAACCGGCAGTGGCCCCCCCCGGTTTTCCGGAGGGGGGGGGGGAAGGGTTCGAACCGGTAGTGACCCCCCCGGTTTTCCGCCAGCAGCGGTAGAACACGCTCTTTCATATATGTATATGTGTGTTGGTTCATGTTTGTGTAAAATGTTACGGTCTACGTGTGCTACTTTGGATGCTGCGCAACACGTTCCGTACACGGTTTTTTTACAATGGACAGCGGGTGTCTGCGGACCCCGTTCTCTATTGAAGATCCGAAATAAAAAGGGGCGAATTTTCCTCAGGGCACGCGCGAAACGCAATTTCTCAACACATACAATATTTTTACATGGTTTTTCATAGCAACAGGAATCCGTTCCTCGAAACTCCTGTGCGCGAGACGCGCCACCCTCGAGGCGCCACCCAAAAAGTAAAGTGCTCCATATTTTAATGAAAAATCTGGGGGTCTCCATACCTTCTGTTTTATCATGGATTCTGCGCAAAACGCTGCGCATCCTGTTTATTTTCCAAGGGGCAGCGGGTGTCTGCGGACTGCGTTATCTTTCGACGACCCGACATGAAGGGCGCATTTTCGTCGAGCGGCCACGCGCGAAACGCATTTACCGAATAATCGAACTTTACCTAGTCATTGATCGTCTATAATTCACCTGGCCCTCTTCAAGTCGTGCCCGGGCATAAACCACTGAGAACCCACTGAGAAACCCCAGAGCAACACCCGAGTGGAGGGGTTGCTTGGGGATCCCCAGGCGGACTCCAACAGAACCCCCCAGAATCGCATGTCGGAAGAACCCACGCCGGAACTCCCTTTCTCAATGTGCTTGCCATGTGCTGTTAAGGGCTTTGCTTGGGGGTTTGTCTGGGGTTGTTCGGAAGGGTTGTTCGGGCTTGTTTTCCGGCAGAGCTGGGTGAAATTCCGTGCCCGCCGGTCACTGACTGACTGACTGATTGACTGACTGAACGTCAGGGGGGCGCCTTGAACACATTTCAACCCGCCCGCGGGCGCGCAACCGCAACTGGGCGACGCATTTCGACCCGCCCGCGGGCGCGCAAACGCAACCGCAACTGGGCGACACCTTGCATTCCGCCCGCGGGCGCGCAACCGCAACCGCACCTGGGCGACGCATTTCAAATGGTCCGCGGGCGCGCAACCGCAACTAGTAACTGGGCGACGCATTTCAACCCGCCCGCGGGCGCGCAACCGCAACCGCAATTGGGCGACACATTTCGACCCGCCCGCGGGCGCGCAACCGCAACCGCAACTGGGCGCCACATTTCAACCTGCCCGCGGGCGCGCAAACGCAACCGCAACTGGGCGACGCATTTCAGACCGCCCGCGGGCGCGCAACCGCAACCGCAACTGGGCGACACTGTTCAACCCGCCCGCAGGCGCGCAACCTCAACTGGGCGACACATTTCAAACAGCCCGCGGGCGCGCAACCGCAACCGCCACTCGGCGCCACATTTCGACCCGCCCGCGGGTGCGCAACAACAGCCGCAACTGGGCGCCACATTTCATGCCGCCCGCGGGCGCGGAACCGCAACCGCACCTGGGCGACGCATTTCAGACCGCCCGCGGGCGCGCAACCGCAAAAACAATTGGGCGACACATTTCGACCCGCCCGCGGGCGCGCAACCGCAACCGCAACTGGGCGCCACATTTCAACCTGCCCGCGGGCGCGCAAACGCAACCGCAACTGGGCGGCGCATTTCAGACCGCCCGCGGGCGCGCAACCGCAACCGCAACTGGGCGACACTTTTCAACCCGCCCGCAGGCGCGCAACCTCAACTGGGCGACACATTTCAAACAGCCCGCGGGCGCGCAACCGCAACCGCCACTCGGCGCCACATTTCGACCCGCCCGCGGGTGCGCAACAACAACCGCAACTGGGCGCCACATTTCAAGCCGCCCGCGGGCGCGGAACCGCAACCGCACCTGGGCGACGCATTTCAGACCGCCCGCGGGCGCGCAACCGCAAGTGGGCGACGCATTTCAACCCGCCCGCGGGCGCGCAACCGCAACCGCAACTGCGCGACACATTTCGACCCGCCCGCGGGCGCGCAACTGCAACCGCACCTTGGCGACGCATTTCGATAACCGCAACTGGGCGACACATTTCGACCCTCCCGCGGGCGCGCAACCGCGGCTGCAACTGGGCGACGCATTTCAAACCCGCCCGCCGGCACGCAACCGCAACCGCATTTGGGCGACACACTTCAACCTGCCCGCGGGCGCGCAACCGCAACCGCAACCGGGCGACACATTTCAACCTGCCCGCGGGCGCGCAACCGAAACTGGGATAGCATTTCAAACCGCCCGCGGGCGCGCAACCGCAGCGCCGACTGGGCGACGCATTTCAACCCGCCCGCAGGCGCGCAACCGCAACCGCGCCGCTACCCTGCCGCCCTCCCCCAGGGGATCTGAGGCGGAGGAAGGGTGGGAGGGGGGTGGGAGGGAGGGGGGAGGGAGGAGGGAGGCGGGAGGAAGGAGGAAGTAGGGGGGAGGGAGGGGGGGCGGAGAGAGGGTAGGCAGCTCACAATGAGTGGGGGCGGGCAACTTCTGTCCTCCCCCCCCGTTCCACGCAAGTGGATGTCCACAAGGCTCCAGACCCTGGATTCCTTATCCAAGGCCTCCACGGCCTGCTAGCGGGATGGGTGGGTTAACCGCCCCCGAGGGTGGACCGAGGCCTTGACAGAAACGGTCCGTTGCACCGCCGAATTTGAAGTTTGGGGGGGGGCGGCGCCCCGGGGATCGATTGCGCGCTCGCCCGCGCGCGAGCTGCCCGCGGAAGTAAGTGCCTCGGCGCCGTCTTATTCATGCAGTCTGTTGCATCGCATTCATGATCTGGCGCGGGAGCAGGTGGGGGAGGAGGGGAGGAGGACGAGGAGGAGGTAAGGGAGGAGGAGGAGGAAGAGCAGCAGGACGAGGAGGACAAGGAGGAGGAGGAGGAACAGGAGGAGGAGGAGGAGGAGGACCAGGATGGCCAGGAGGAGGAGGGGGACGATGGGGAGGGGGATGCCAGTGCTTGAGAAGGCGCGCGAGCAGGTGCTTGTTGCGGAGGGCGGAGGAGGATGAGGTGGTGGACGTCAAGGAGGGTATGGGCGTGGAGGTGGATGTCCTCCTCGCGGCCTGCGGGCGTGACCCGCGGTTCTCCGCCGGGACACTGCAGCGGGGAATCCCCATTCCACGCTGCTGCCTCTGATTCTGGGTTATTTCGGAGGTTCCCCGGACCCCTCTCAAAACCATCCAGCCAGTTGTTTGTAGGTTTTCCTCGTTTTCCCCCCTGGCCCCGCTGAAAAACCAGCCTCAACGAGGTTTGGGACAATTCAAGGGGGGGGCCCCACTCTAGGGGGTCCCGTCCCCCCCCCTGGACCTCCCTAGACCCTCTCCCACCACCTTTAAGGAGGTTTTTGGAAGCCTTCCGAAAGTCTTTTTTTAAGGTTTCCCTCCCCGGACTGGAGCGCTTTGCCCGACGGACCCATCAAAATCCTCGACGCCCCTGGGGGCCTCCGAACGCCCCGGGGACGCTCGGGGAGGGGCCTCGTCAAGCAAAGCGTGGCGCACGGCAGAGGGGAGCGTCGAGCACCAAGAAAGCTCTTTGAGATCAGCGTGGGGAGGGGCCTCGTCTGGCAGCGGGCGGCGCACGGACGAGGGGCACGTCTACGTGCCAGGGACGCGTGCTCAATCAGCTTGGGGAGGGGCCTCGTCTAGCAGCGGGTGGCGCGCGGCAGAAGGGTAGAGCATTCGGCCTGACCTAAGAAACGAGACATGAGGAACGAAGCCCCTTTTTTACCAAGCAAGTCTGCGAAGTCCGAAGGAACGGACCCGCGCGTCCAAATCTGAAGGATCACCAAGGGCTCGCCGCCCAAAAAGGTAGCGGAACGTATGCAAGCCAACAAACCAACGGAACGACCGAGCCCCTTTTGAAAAGTAAGTGTTCCTTATTCAAGCCGGACCCTGTACGTCTAGTACCTAGGATGTTGAATATTCAGCTTGAAGAGGAACCTCGTCTAGCAGCGGGCGGCGCACGGTACGGGGGCGAGTCTAGTACCAAGGATGGTGTTCTCATCAGCTTAGGGAAGGGTTTCATCTAGCAGAGGGCAGCGCACGGCAGAGGAACACTTCTAGTACCAAGGATGTTTTTGTAATCAGCTTGGGGAGGGGCCTCGTCGAGCAGCGGGTGATGCACAGCAGAGGGGCGCTTCTAGTACCAAGGATGCTTCCTTAATCAACTTGGGGAGGGGCCTTGTCTAGCAGTGGGTGGTGCATAGCAGGAGGGGCGCATCTAGTACCAAGGAAGCTTTTCTCAATCAGCTTGGGGAGGGGCCTCGTCTAGCAGAGGGTGGCGCACGGCAGGGAGGCACGTCTAGTACCAAGGATGCGTGTTTCGTCAGCTTGGGGAAAGGCGTCGTCGAGCAGCGGGTGATGCACAGCAGAGGGTCTGGCGGAACCCCGAATAACAAACCCGACAAACAACACAAATATAGTTTAAACATACGAAGTGATCCCGAACCTTGCACGTAAAAAACCAAAGACAAAACCAGGATGGAGGGTTTCCCGCACGGGGTCGGGGAACTGCGCACCCGACTGTCACGATTCGCGCCAGCTCCGTCTGGGCATTGGCCAATCTCTAGCATTCACAGACGGCGCTGGCGCGAATCGTGAAGTGATCGGCCATCTCCCTCCCTCTCCCCCCAGTCACGCCCGTTTTCCGCCAGGGACAACAGAAAGGTCTGAGGGGGGTAGGAGGAGGAGGAAGAGGAGCAGGAGGAGGAGGAGGAGGAGGAAGTGGAGGAGGAGGACGAGGAGGGAAAGGGGGAGGAGGAGGAGGAGGGGAAGGTATAGGAGGAAGAAGAGGAGAAGATCGTGGCCATCGTGCTTCTTGCCTCGACCACCGGAGCTTGATGCCGAGCTCCCGGGCCCGGGCCTCGGTGCCGAGCCGCTGCTCGGGGGGAGGCAGCCGGGCGTCGAAGCCCACCAGCCGGGTGCCGGCCGGGTAGAAGCCGATGTGGTCCGCGGCGCCGATGCCGACCTCGAGGACCCTGAGGCCGCTCCTGGGAGAAGAAGAAGAAGAAGAAGAAGAGACAACATGATGCGACAAGGAGATCCCCCCATAGGAGCGACGAACAGAAGCGGGTCGTACGCGAGATGGCGTGGCGACCTTACGCGGCGGTGGCTTACGCGGGCCGCCAGCGCGGCAAGCTACACTGGAAACGAGGGCGCCTACGCGCGACCCTGCGCGGGGCAGCCTGCGCGCCAATGTCGGCGCAGACGGCTCCATTTTCTTCCGTCGCCCAAGTGTGCATATCATTTCCTGGCACGCGCCGCTGTGAGCGCCTGGCCGTGAGCGTCTGGGTGTGAGAGGGACTTCGAGTGGACGACAAATACGGGCGGACGACGACGTCGACGAAGACGACGCCGACGGCGACAACGACGACGACATCAACAATGACGGCGGCTACGATGAGGGACAGCGGCGGCGATGCTGGCCTCGAAGACCCTGAGGCCACCACCAGAAGAAACAACAGAATACGCATATACATGCTTTTCACACTGGACGCTTTCGCGCGGTCTCGGCCCCAGGACCATCATATATCGACGCGGATCGAAAAATGCGGCAGACAGATTTGTTGGTGATTTGCAGTACCGACCACAAGAACCCTTACCCAAGAAACCCAAGCCTGAGACCCCAGGACTTCCCCTTGATGTTTGGTGTGGGAACGTCGCGATGTCCATCGCAAAACCAACGAAACCCAAGAAACCCAGGGCACCCTGGAGGCAAGCTGGGTGTCTCTTGGCATGGGCCTCCATTGTACAGCGATGTTGCATTATTGTTCGCAGCGTCGGATCTCAAGATCTGGGGGTCCGAAAAAGTTGCGGAGCCAGACCGTTCGGTGATCTCGGAATCCCCAGCGGCCTCACTACACGGTGCCTCACGATGCGGCATGTGGGAACCCCGGAGGCCCCAGTAGCCCGAGGCATTCTAGGAGAGCGACCCGAGTCCCAAAACCGATGGCCTTAAGGCCACTCCTAGAGGATTGAAATTAGGTCGGGCATGTCCCCCTACAAGCGGATTTTGGACGGAAGAAAAATACCCCCAAATAATCAAACATTGTCAAACATAAGCAACACATCGTCCCCACAATGTTTTTCTATTTTGTAATATTCCTCGGGTAGAGGGACAGGCCCGACTTATGATCAACAAAATAACAACACACAACCTTTCGAAGCTCCGCGCGGTGTCTTGGATCGGCGCTGGGCGGCCCCGCCTCCGGCGAGCTCCACGCCCCAAGGAGGGGATTCAACGCCGATCCAAGAAATCCGCGCGGAGCTCCGCAAGATTCTGCTCGAGCATCTCGGGGGCGCGCAAACATGGATTAGCGATCCATGGATTTGGCGCGCGGTCACCAAATCCATGGATCGGGAGAGGTGCCCTCCCCAAAATGCGGCCGGTGCCGCCTCGCCCGGCGGCGAAAATCCGCGATTTGCCATGAAAACGGGACCCGTCGCTAATCCACGCCCCTTGAATCCATGTTTGCGATCGCTCGTGCATCGGCTTCTCTTTCGCGCGAGGCAATTTTGCACGGAAGCCGCGGCTCCGGGGACCCTCCTGGGGAGCGTTCTGACCAGGTCTTCGAGGATAATCGCGTTGTGGCGACGAGGGCTCTCCAGAACGAACAGCGGCATCGGTATCTGTTCGGTTCTGACTTCGAGCTCCAGCGGCGACCCCGCGTCCGCCGACACGCCGATCCAAAAGGGGCCCAACGCCGATTCAAAAACTCAGCGCGGATCTCCAACATTTCATGTCAATGCAGTGTTTTCTGCGTCGAGCTCCCAGGCACGGCAGCGCTCACGGTGCTTCGCAACCTGGACAGGTACGCTGGGTTGTCCGGGGCGGTGAGGAACTGATACAGGAGCCTGGCGGCGAGCAAAAAGGTATTCCAATACAACTGCAGCTTTCGTGCTGCCATAGGGAACGCCGAATCAAGAACGACTTGGATTTTCAGGGGATGGCGAGCTTCGGCCACGACTCCCGCCATCACTCTGGGCGTCAGTGGTTTGGGGCGCTTCCTCTTGCAACCCCCTTTTGTCCCTTCGGGGAGGCTTTCACCACTGTTCCCTATTAGTAGATAGACACCCCCTCCCACAACCGACGGGCAGTCAACCTGGACCCATGAGGGCACCCATGCGGCCCCCCCCCCCCCACCATCCCTGTCAACACAACCAATACAACATACATTCTGCATCCCAGTTTGAAGCATGCGCGAACGCCCTGCGACCACTTGCATCAGTTATTGACAGGGGCGGCGGGGGTGTCCACATCATGCTTGCTTGCTGCGCGCAAGCCAATCATCCCTGTCACAAAAGAATACCACAGTCACTGTGCCTCCGAATCTGGAGCATGCGCGGGCGCCGCGCGACCACTTCGTACTGGTTTTTGACATGGGACGGCGGGGGTGCCCTCATATTGCTCGCTGCGCGCAGGCCAACCACCCGCCAACAAACAGTACAAAACACACTTTGCCTCCAAATCTTGAGCATGCGCGGGAGCCCCGCGACCAGTTTGCATGGTTTTTCACAGGGACAGCGGGGGTGTCCTCATATCGTTTGCTGCGCGCAGGCCAACCATCCCTGAATCTGGAGCATGCGCGGGCGCCCCGCGACCACTTCGCAGCGCGTTTTGAAAAAAGGGGCACTCGGATGCGACGTCTGTGCAGGGACGGCGGGATGGAGTTCGCGAGACGGCTCGCGCTCTGTGGGCAGAAGGTGTCTTGATCACTGCTCCTTATCGATAAGCCCACTACCCGACCAGCAGCCAACCCGGACCCAAGCGGCACCCATGCCCGAAGGACGGCGGTGGTGCCGGCACATTTCGGAAGCTGGGGGCTGGCAAAATCTGTGGCTGCTTAAACGGTTTTCCCCACATAAAATTCAGCGCGCTAAGTCGTAACCAGGCTGCTGCGTCGCGCCAGGCAGGCCAAGTAGGAGGTCGACGGGCAGCCCTGGTCGACCCCAATCGCGGCGATGATCTCGTGGAGGGCGCCAGCTGGATTCTTGAACGCGTGGCGCCGTTCGAGGCGGAGCCAGCGAGAGACCAGCGGCCACGTGCGAGGGACTCGGTGTCGGACCTCGGACTCGATATTGCCCAGACACATGCTGCCGTGCATGTTCGCCACATCGAGGGCTGCGAGGGCGAGCTCAGGGTCAGAGAACGAATGCGCCTCGACAAAATGCTGGCGCGCCACGGGGCCACCTGGCCGGGCGACGCCGCATTGAGATTCGCCCAGTGCTTTACGAACCGCCTCGGAGAACATGTTGCCCCACCCTCGGAGCGCAGCGCGCCAATGGCCGGACGGGGACACCAACGGGCGAATGTCGACGTCAGGGTCCGGCTTGAGAGGGGAGTGGCAGCGGGCGCTCCTGGAGGCGCGGGCCGCCTCGACTGGGGTCTCGCTGGTCTGCAACTCTGCGAGGACGCCGGCCAGGACCTGCAGGCCACCCTGGATGAATGCGTGGATCTTGAGGTGCTCGGAGAAAGACCCGTTGGGCCCGGCGCCGCACATCGACGGGAGTGCCGTGACAGCCGCCGCAATATGCGTTACGAGCTCTTCTCGCAACTCCGCCGGGACCTCCTCATGGGCCGGCTGCGGAAGCAGCGGTCGAGCTGGCCTGGGAAACATGTCCTGCAGGCGCCTCGGGACGTCGTCGCCTTGGGCAAAACGCATGGGCGCGTGCGCCCGCGCAAGGGCCTTGCTGACAGCTTTGTTGGCGACGAAATGCTCGATGACACGGACGTCCTCTGCAGCAGCCGCCGCGGACTGGGATTGCGCCGGGGAGCTCGTAACCGTACTCTGGTGCCCTCTAACTCCAATAGCATCTGCGGCCAAGCACCGATCCAGAGAGCACGTAGGCGGGCGCTGAGGATCGTGTTCATCGCGTGGCTGCCCTGTCCGCGCCAGCCTCCCCGCTGCCTAGACACCGAATGCAAAAGCAAGGCAGCGACACAAACAAACAACTTCCAGACTTGGCCGCGCCGACGCACCACGTCGACGCGACCACGCACCGCGTCGATGGCAGCAGCAACCGCGTGCTTAGCCTCAGCGATGCTGCTCCTCCAGTGGTCCGGCACGTGGCGGATGACGTAGGGGCAGATGCGAATCCTTTTCCAGGCAACGTCGTCCCACAAATGGAGATAGCGAAGTTCATTACGGGGTGGGACGTGGTCCGGATCGTCAGGGAGCCGTTCGAGGCGGGGTTGAAGGACGTCTCCAGACAGGCCGTGGGCGGACACCGCATGCGCCAGGGAACGCTCTAGTCTCTGTCTCGTGGCCAGAGGAAACTGCCCGAACCCCACGATAGAAAAGGTGTCGTTGACCAGTCCGTGAGAGCACCCGGGATGAATGAGCCGAGTGTTACGCGTATTGGCCCGACGAAGCCGAAGGTCCCCTGTCTCGAACGGCGTGCAGCACTTCGCACAGGTAGCAGGTCGCCGGGCCGCCTGCTCGCTCACCTCCCACGTGCAAGTAAAGGCGGCAGCCATGGCCGGGTGCGTCCTGCGACAGCCTCTATTGCAGCAGAAGCCGCCGGGGCAGCCGCCTCAGCCGCCGCCATGGGGGCAGCCCGGCGCCATCGCCTGGCCTGGCCCGGCCCCCCGGCCCGGCCCGGTCCCCCGGCCCGGCCTGGTCCTCCTCCGCGAAAATAGAGGTGCCACGTTTTCTCCTCTTTGGGGTAGATTGAGCCCACGAGAGGTAGAGGCTCACGTGATGAAGAAGTGAAGACCTCTGGGACAATTTCTGGATGCTGCTTACCACCGTAAGTCGGAGTGGTGAGACCACCAGCACCAGATGATGGAGTTACGTGTGAATACTTCGCCTGTGTTCCTGTTCTCCTCCTCCCCTCCTCCGCCTCCTCCTCTTCTCCTCCTCCTCCACTCTCCTCCTCCTCCTCCTCCTCCTCCGCCTCCTCCTTCAGTCTCCTGCTCCTCCTGCTCCTCCTGCTCCTCCTGCTCCTCCTGCTCCTCCTCCTCCTCCTCCTCCTCCTCCTCCTCCTCCTCCTCCTCCTCCTCACCCTCGGGGTCTGTGACGGTTTCCCCAGCCCTTTCTTCTACTGCGTGCTCCTCCGCATCCCTGATCAGGGCAGCTCACCCGAGGGCATCGTTCCTGGCTGGGCTGGTGGAGTTACGCGAGGCGTCCAGAAGAGGTTTCGCGCCCTAGACCTAAGAAACGGCCCGAAAACCAGAGCCCTATAGGGTCCCAGCGGCACCTAATACATGCAGTGCACTTGACCCCTCCATGGGCCTCCCACGGGACCTTCAAACCACCCCCCAGGCTGCTTGACACCCTACTCACGGGATTTTAAAAACGACCTTACAGGGACCTTAACTCTGGGCTCCACGGGACAAAGGCTCTGAGAAGCGGCCCTGGACCTAAGATACGGCCCTAGACCTAAGAAACGGCTCTGAGAGCTCCTCTCGAGCCCGAAGTGGTCCTCATGACTCTGCGGACCTCTCTCACGGTGCGCTCTGGCCGTGGCGACGACGGACACCCCAGGAGAGGCCGACAAAGCAAAAACGATAGAAGGGTCGCGGTAGCAGTACCTCCTCGGCGATGCATTGGCGGTGCATCGGCGACGCGTTGCGACGTCGGCGATACATCGGCATTGTGGGTCCGAGATTTCTGGCGCTGGTCGCGCGAAGAAACATGCACACGTCCGAATGATGCCGAGTCCCCTGAGAGCCATGCGTAGTCCGTGACCGGCCCCGTCCCCCTCCCATCGGGCTCCCTCCTCTTCTCAGGGGAACAAGCAACACTATATACATAGAATTTAGCAGGTCCACGCCGATTTCTTGCATCGGTGCTGGACCCCCTTCCCTGGCGCGCGGAGCGCACCAAGGGCGGTGCCGGAAGCGCCGCCAGGGGGCTCAACGCCGATCCGAGAAATCCGCGCGGACCGTCGAACATGTATGTTTACATCATTGTTTGCTACTCGAGTCATCGCCAGGGGTTAAAGAAAACGCATGTATCCTTCCTCCCCTTCCTCTCCTAGATGGGGATATAGGCTGGCCCTTTCGGGTTTTGAGGCGCATATCTCCTAACTGGAATTGTGGGATGGTGGGGATCGAGATGGGGATGGGGATCGGGCAAACGATACTGCCCTACTCTCACCCGTCTAGGCCTCGAGGCTTTCCCTCCTCTTGCCATCGCTCAGAAGTCCACTCATCCACTCATCCCCGGGAGCCACGCGCAGCCCAGCCGACGGACGACGCCTGAGACGACGATGACGATGACGACGACGACGACAACGACGACGACGACCTACCTGGCGGCTCGGCGTACCTGTCGCCGGTGCTGCTCTGGTGGCGAGCGTGGAGGGTGGGGGTCAGGGGAGGGGCAACGTTAGGGGGGATACTTTGGCCGAGGAAGGGCATCGAGGATCGAGACGATGGGAGCAAGAGTTAGCGGGCGAATAACTGTATATATAACATAAACTCTTTCGTCACCAGGGGTGCCTGTCCCAAGGCGGCTCGAAAACTTACACCCCCACATTGGCACCTCAATGTATCAACTTCCAAACCGCCATCGGGGCAGGCGCCCCAGGTGACGGAAAAAATTAGTTCATACCGCTCTTCGCCCGCTAAAGTCGGGGAGGCGCAAGACTCGTGCTCGGGGGATTCGGGTTGGCCTGATGGGGGCCATCATGATAATAACGAGGACCAGTCTGAAATTTGGCGCGAGCTCCCGCTGCAGACACCACACGAAAACTGGACCGTCCAAATCCAGGACTCGTTCGTCAAAAAGCGTCGGCAAATCCAAGTTCCAACGTACTCGAGTCTTACCTTTAGATGCCCCGTAGATTGGGCCCGAGTAGACGGGGTCAGCTGATCGCGCCGCGTCGCCAATGCATCGTCGATGTATCGGCGATGCATCGTCGGCATCGGCGATGCATCGGCGACGCCGACGTGAAGCAAATCGGGCTGCACATCCATCGGGGGCTCGCAAACTTGGATCGGGGAAGGCACCCTCCCCAAAATGCACCCCGTGCCGTCTCGTTCGGCGGCGGAAATCCGCTAATTCCCAAAGAAACGGGACCCGTCGCTAATCCACGCCCCCTTGATCCATCTTTGCGATCGCCTGAATCCACCCATCTCGGCGATGCATCGCGATCCTCCGGCCCCCTCTGCTCGGACCCCATCTGGGAGGCCTCGAACGCTCCCCCGACAAGAGGAGGGCGGACAAAGGAGCTGGGGGGACCAAAAGGTACTGATACCGCAACTCCCCGGACTTCTCCCAGGGTGCGTTCTGACCAGGATTTCGAAGCGAATCCAGCGGTGGCGACGAGGGCCTCCCAGGAAACTCCAAAAGGGGAAGACGGCAGAAGGGCAACGGTATGGGTACCTCTTCCTCCCCTGGGGAGCCACGCGTAGCCCAGCCCCACCGCGCCCCGCACGGCGCCGCCCACGGCCTCGGCCCGCGACACCTGATGGGCCTGTTTTCCACCACCACCACCACAATAACTTGGAGGGGGGACAGGGGTGGAGGTCGAGGAGGAGGAGGAGGAGGAGGAGGAGGAGGAGGAGGAGGAGGAGGAGGAGGAGGACAAGCTAGGTGCGCTCGCGTCATATCTGACATCCTACCCCTCCCTCCCATCCCTTACCATGGCGTAGATCCCCTCTCTACTCGCACAGTCGGATGTCGAGCAGGGCAATGATCCCGAAAGGGTACGCGATGCATTGTAGAGCACGGCATGGCATGGCGTAGAAGAGCACCGCAAAGCGTAGTATGTCACAGCATGGCGTGGCGTGGCGTAGTGAATAGTTGCATCACAAAGCTTTGCAACGCAAAGCATGGCATCGCACAGCGGCCCCGAACATAACATCGCATAGCATGGCGTTGAAGATCAAAGCGTAACCCGAGGAAGCATTTAAGAACCCCCCCGGCGATATCTTAGCACCGCATTTTTATTCGATATTCCGAGGGGCCGAAATAACCGAACGATAGGTTTAGCACCCGGACACAGAACAAATTCGCGGAGGCCTGGCCCCTGGAAAACGAGGCGTGCTAAGAGGCCTGCCTGGGAGCCTGCTTAGCGCCTAGGACCTGCTCAGAGGCCTGCGTCTGCTTCCCTTAGGAACCTGCTCAAAGAGGCCTGCCTTCGGACGCCTGCTCTGAGAGGCCTGCTCTGCTTCTGGGAACCTGCTCTCTGCTTCGGAGAGAGGCCTGCTTCGGGACCTCTCTGAGAGACCTGCTGAGGACCCTTCCCAAAGAAGCTTTCCCTGCTCCTGCTTCTCCTCCTTTTCCTGCTCATGTTCCTTGTCTTGCTCCTCCTTCTCCTCTCCTCCTCCTCCTCCTCCTCCTCCTCCTCCTCTCCTCCTCCTCCTCCTCCTCCTCCTCCTCCTCCTTCTCCTCCTCCTCCTCCTCCTCCTCCTCCTTCTCCTCCTCCTCCTCCTCTGATCTGCTGGCCTCTTGGAAGAGATTTCTCATTCAAAACCCTTCTAGAAATTGATTTTCATCGGCCGTCCTAGGGGGAGGTCCACGAGAGGGTATCCCGCCCCCCCCCCGCACCGTGGCGTTATCTTAGCACCCGGCCACGCGAAAAAACAATCCAGTTCTATTCCTGCGGGTGTCCTAGGGATTCCTAAGGATCTATTGCGGATTCTTAAGGATTCCCTTACGATTCCTGCGCATTCCTAAAGCTTGCTGTGTATTCCTCAGGATTCCAGAAGACTCCTTTAAATTCCTAAGGGTTCGTCACAAATTCAAGGGGATTCCTCATGAATGTTAGGATTCCTAAGGATTCCTACAGGGTCCTCAGGATTCCTGAGGATTCCTAGAGATTCCTAAACATTCGTTCTCCTCCTTCTCTTCCTCCTCCTCCTCCTCCTCCTCCTCCTCCTCCTCCTCCTCCATCTCCTCCTCTCCTTCCAGTGCTTCAGACTTGTGAGCGACGCTTCCATCTCATCAAGAATCCAATCTGACCTGGGCAAGACACAAGACAATCTGCCGACGATCCGTTCTGAATCAACTGGAAAGGCTGAGAAACCTGGGAAAGCTGAGAAACCTGGGGAAGCTGAGAAACCTGGGAAAGCTGAGAAAACTGAGACAACTGAGAAGCTTTCCCTGCTCCTGCTTCTCCTCCTTTTCCTGCTCATGTTCCTTGTCTTGTTCCTCCTTCTCCTCTCCTCCTCCTCCTCCTCCTCCTCCTCCTTCCTCCTCCTCTCCTCCTCCTCCTCCTTCTCCTCCTCCTCCTCCTCCTCCTCCTCCTCCTCCTCCTCCTCTCTCTTCTGATCTGCTGGCCTCTTGGAAGAGATTTCTCATTCAAAACCCTTCTAGAAATTGATTTTCATCGGCCGTCCTAGGGGGAGGTCCACGAGAGGGTATCCCGCCCCCCCCGCACCGTGGCGTTATCTTAGCACCCGGCCACGCGAAAAAAACAATCCAGTTCTATTCCTGCGGGTGTCCTAGGGATTCCTAAGGATTTACTGAGGATTCTTAAGGATTCCCTTACGATTCCTGCGCATTCCTAAAACTTTCTGTGGATTCCTCAGGATTCCAGAAGACTCCTTTAAATTCCTAAGGGCTCGTCAAAAATTCCAGGGGATTCCTCATGAATTTAAGGATTCCTAAGGGGCAGGAGGAAGTTCGTGGGTGGAGGAGAGGAGGAGGAGGAGGAGGATGATGAGGAGGAGGAGGAGGGCTCCTGGTGCCAGGTAACGCTTCCAGGGTGCGGAAGGGTTATCGATTTGCCGGAAGGGGGGGGGGGTTCTTAAATGCTTCCTAGGGTTAGTATGTTATAGCACGACGTGGCACCGAAGCACTGCATATCACAGCTTCAGCTGAAGGCGTGGCATCGCGCAGCGGAACGCAACCTAGCATTGCATTGCATGCCGTGGCATGGCACGGGAAATGACGCCAGCGCTGCAGCGGGAGCACGATTCGGAACGAGCGGAAGCGCGGAAATGAGGCCACTGCTGCAGCGGGAGCACGATTCGGAACGAGCGGAAGCACGGAAATGAGGCCAGCGCTGCAGCGGGAGCACGATTCGGAACGAGCGGGGCCCAAAGATAAAGCCGGCGCCTCAGCGAGAGCAGCATTTTGAAAAAAAATGCAGACGAAAACCCAATTCCGGGGAATCCTGTGTAAAAAACAATGCGCGGGTGGGGGGGAGGGCGAACACTCCCAACCCGTCATCAGGGGAAGGAGGAGAGTAGTATTCATATTGAGTAATTGTGGAGGAGGAGGAGGAGGAGGAGGAGGAGGAGGAGGGAAGAGGAGGAGGAGGAGCAGGAGCAGGAGGAGGAGGAGGAGGAAGACCCCCTCCCCCTCCAACTTATGGTGTTGGTGGTGGTGGTGGTGAAACAAGCCCATCAACACCGACGCCGCCCCGCCAAGCGGCGCGGGCGCTCGCCGCGGGGGCGGCCTCGAGGTTTCCGCGCCGGGCGGGGGCGGGGGCGGCCCTCGAGGCGGGAAGCGCTGCGCAGAAGGGGGCCTCCGACGGACAGGGAAGCCTTCGGGGGCTGCTAGAATCACCCATCGGTCCCATCGGTCGGAAGGCGTTGAAAATAGATTGGGTTCCGCCCGCCCCCTAAGGAGGACGGAAAAGGTGAAGCCACTCGATCATTGAATTAGGAAAACGCTTAAAGTAGATTGGAATCTAGGACTCCAGAAATGCCTACTTTCAACGACCGATGGGTAAGTCGGGCATGTCCCTATACTGGATAAAGGAATGTTCAAAAACAGTCAGGAATTAATGTAGGGACGATGTTTCGACTGTTGTTGCTTATGTTTTGAAGATTTGTTTCCAAATTGTCTTTCAGATGTCCTCCAACATCCCTTTAGGAGGAAATGCCCGGCCTCATGCCAGAAGGGTGCCCCTGGCCCAGGGTGCCCCCAGCTCTTGGCTCCATTCTGGAGCCCATGGGGCCCTCCGGGCCTCGTGGGGGGTGCCCTGGAGACCAGGGGGGCCTCCCTGAAAATCCCGGGGGCGCCTTGGGCCAGGGGCACTTCTAGCAACACCCGAAAACAAAATTCGATGGTCCTCAGACCGTGTGTTAGCGCCAACACGATGTGTTTGTTCACCGATGCCCTTCAGTACGACGCAAGGCGTTTCGTCGTTTTTGGCCTCGTGGGGGGCCCTCGCCGGGTCCCCGGGCCGTCCAAACAGTACTCGGGATGCATGGTCATGGTAGGCCTTGGAGAACTGGTTGGGACTTTCTGGGGCCTCGTGTGGAGAAACCGCAAAGCATTGGATGCCTTGGTAAACGGAATCATTCGTCGAGGATTTCGTGCCTTTGTGGGACCATCGCGTATCGATGCGGCTCGAGGAATGCCCCAGATCGGGTCTGGAGCTCTGGTCTTGGCTTTCGCGCTGCTGCGCACTCTTCGCCACGCCAAATCTCAAGGTCTGCGCGGATTTCTTGCATCAGCGCTGGATCCTCCTTGGCGCGCGGGGCACGCCAGGGGCGGCGCCAAAGGCGCCGCCGGGGAGGGGGCCCCAGCGCCGACCCAGGACTCCGCGTGGAGCTCCGAAACTTATTCGATACTTACTCCTGATTTCACTATGCAAGGAGGCTGGTCTGATATGGGAGGGAGTCTTATTTGAGCTGTCTTGGAGGTTTCTGTGGGGCCTGGGCAGCTCTTCCATCCTCCGAGGCTCGGGCTCCGCGCCGGCGCCCTCGCCACTGCTTGACTTGCTCCTCTGATGGGACCACAAGGTACCGATCCCACTACTCCCCGGACCTCTCCCAGGGCGCGTTCTGCTTTGGTGATGGCGATGGCATATGAGATCTATGTCAGATGAAGTCACTTATAAGTTACTTCAATTATATATGAAGCTATTTGTAAGTAACTTAAAACCACTTGTAGTGAGATCTGTTAAGAACCTGCAGCTCCCACCCACATCTAACTTAATTCATTAACATATATATTTAAATCACATGTAGAACATATGTTACTTGCGTGCACCCAATTGCCATACTTATAAGTTACTTATAGTTATACTCATACATAAGAAAAGTTTAAGTACGATAAGTACGTTTGTTCGTCTGTTTTTTTTGAAAAGGGGATCAGAAACCAAAAAAACGCGCAGTTTTTTTTTCAGCACAGTGTTTCGCCAGGCGCCAGGCGACCGAGAAGGCCGTTCATCACCGAGCTCAACCCGCGCAGCCTGGGGGGTAGGAAAGAGGGGGCGGGAATGGCGGGGGGGGGGGATCGGGAGGGGATGCCATGCGCATTGGCGGCACACCGCCCGCACTTCTCATCGCGGCGCGTTCTGATGTGATTCGTTTCGGCGGCCCACCGCCCACGTCTTGCAAATTCTGAGCAGTTTTATCGCATTGGCGGCGCACCGCCCATCGCGGCGTTTTGCCCGCGTATTGCCATTTGTACGTGTTGCACATGTTGATTGAAGTTTCGTCGCGTTGGCGGTGCACCGCCCACGTTCCCTTGATTGCGCGAGGCGTTTCTTCGCGCATCGGCGGAGCACCGCCCACGCCGCACGTTTCATCAGAATTCGTCATCGAATTTGGCGGTGCACCGCCCACGTTCCCGTGATTGCGCGATGCGTTTCTTTCGCGTTGGCGGTGCACCGCCCGCGGCGCATGCTTCGCCCGAATTTGTCATCGCATTTGGCGGCCCACCGCCCACGTCACCTTGATTGCGCGAGGTGCTTCTGCACTCGTTGGCGGTGCACCGCCTTCGGCGTACGTTTCATCATATACCGTTTGTTTGGTCGCATTGGCGGCGCACCGCCCAGGAGGGGGGGGGAGGGAAGAGGGGGGAGGAGAGGAAAGCAAACGGGAGACGTGAAGGGCCATGCCATTTCCCTTCGCCACAATGCGCTGCCCCTGCCCCACCGAGCGCTTGGCGCTGGGGGCGGGCACCGCCTCTGGAGGGGCCGCGGGGCGGGCGCCCCCCGTCGCGCCGCGGCGCGATGGAACGCGCCCAGGCTGCCCTGGGCGAGGCAGCCGCGGCGCTTGCAGCGGCGAGCGGGCCTTCCTGGGGCGCTGCAGAGCAGCTGCACTTCGGGAAGGTGCGCGCGCGCATCGAAGGCCAAAAGTGAGGCTCGGGCGGCTCGGGTCAAAGATCCCGTACGGGCGAGAGGCCATCCGTTCCCCCTCGAGGAGGTCCCCGCCTCCGTTCGGCGGAACGCCGCCCGCTCCCCCCTCCTCCCCGCCGTCTAACATTCCCCCGTCGTTTTGCAGGTGGACGGCCACGGAAAAAGGGCAGCTGCTGGCGCAGCTCGGGCAGACGGGGTTCAGTCACGATTTGGTCGGCGCCGCGACCGACTGGCTCTGCGGGAGGCGCGCGAAGGCCAAAGGGCAAAGTTACGAGTGCTTCGTGGAGTTGCTGGCTGCCTCCACGTGGTACGTACTGCTGAGCCCAACCGAGTCGTTCGCTTCGAAGTTTGTCATGTTGATGCGCCACCTGGAACGCCTCGGGCTTCGGAACCCTTCCGAGCCGACGTTTGGCATGCTAGCCGCGTTCATGTTCCTGGCGTGCCAGCGATCAGGCATCGAGAAGAACTCGCCGACTCCGCAGCTTTTGGACGTGTACTTGCAGTTGGCGAAGACCACGTGGCGTTCCCCTGCCTACACAGCTGCTCGAGGCAAGGCGACCGAGTTTGTCGGCGCGCCCCCCCCCTCGGCGGCGCTGTTCCAGCAGGAGAGGCCGACGCTGCACGAGCAGGCGTTCGCCTCGGAGGGGCTCGTGCAGCCGACACTTGGGCTTCTCGAGACGCAGGTCCTCGGGAAGCTCACCAGCTTGCGCGGCAACAGAAACGCAGCGCTCGGCGCCCAGGCAACGCCGCAGCGGGCGGCATTGCCGCCGACCGCCTTCGCGCCTCTGCCGCCGCCTTCTCCGGCGCAAAGCGTTGCGGTTGCAGCCGCGACGATTGCCGCGACGCCTCCCTTGGGAGCCGCGACGCCAGCGGCGTTGCCGCTGGGGGTGGTCCCAACGCACAACACCCGCGGCGGGTGGCCGAACCCCGCGGCGGCCGCCCCCTCGCAGCGCGGGCCGACGACTCCCACTCCAGCAGCTCCCGCGGGCGAGCCCGCCGCGAACATCGCGGGCGAGCCTGCCTCGATGTCGGGGGCGGCGCCTGCAGCCGCGGCCTCAAAGTTGGGTGATGGCGCCAAGGTCAAGGCATCGGCCGTTGACGTCATGGTGCTGAGCTCGAGCGAGTCCGAGGTGGACGCGAAGGAGGCGCCGCAGAAGAAGGCAACGGTTTTTGGGCGGTAACCTGGACCCGCCTCCGCGGCCCCCGCGATTCACGGGGGCGCGCCTCTGCCCAAGGCAGCGGCGCGCCCTCTGCGGGGCGTCGCAGGCGCGGCGATTGGTTATTGCCACTTGCCACTGTCAAGGTGGATCCGGAACTGCCGCTGGCGAAACTGCCTGCCGACGCTGCCCTGGTTCTCCTCCAAGCGGCGGGGCAACGTACTTCCTCTGGCTGGAAAGCGGAGAAGAGCGAGAAGAAGCGGAGGAAGTCCGACGCAGTGGCGGCTCTCCCGCAACAGGCGGCCTTGACGAAGACAAAGGCTTCAGATGGCACGGCGAAGCCATCGGCGGCGAAGGCAAAGGCTTCGCTGACGCCGAAGCCGAAGGCCAAAGCCGAGGCAACACCGAAGAAGACTGCGAAGGCGAAGGCGGCAGCATGCAAGCTGAAAGCGCCGCGGTATGACGACGAGAACAGTCGCAGCCATATTATCTTCAGGAGCGGGCGCAGCGGGCCAGGCGGCACCAAGAGCAAGAAGTACAGGAACGGCAAGGAGAAGAACACTTTTGGGTCCCATCTCCTCCAATCGGCGTGGCCACGGGGCTCGATGCGTGGCAGCGGAGCGCGTTGTTGCGGCCGCGCGCGGCCCCGCTCCAATCATATGCGCAAAGAGACCCCGCGGGCCACTTTGCGTTTATGACGGTTTTCATCTGCCACTCAGGAGGCCGCCCTCGCCTGGGCCAAGGCGCCGGTGCAGAGCGAGCTGGAGGCTCGCAAACGCGAGTTCTGAGGCGACCTGCTTCGGTGGCGCGATGCAACTCTCAGTCGGCTTTGCTGCGGGCGGCGCGTGGAGCGCGCAGCCTGCGTTCAGAAAACAAAGAACTCGGATCGAAATCGGATCGTAATCTTATCGGGCCTTGCTTGTCCTTGCGCTGCTCAGGCGGTTCTTCGCATTTCTTGGAAGGTTTGTCTGGCGGTGCACCGCCGCCATCTGTTGTCGGCGGTGTTCCGCCTTCGCTGGTTCCATTGCCATGGGCATTCTCATTTCTCTGACCGCTGCCTCGCCCCCCCCCCCTCCTCCCACCGCCGCGCCCGCCCGCCTCCCCCCGCCGCTCCCCCCGCGCCAATTTAATTCAAGCAGCCCTCCCCGCGGGTCCCGCGGCGCCCCTCCCCGCGCCGCTGCCGCCAGCGGCCGCGGGCACTTCGCGGGCGCATGGCGAGCGAGGGCGCGGCCAGCAGCGCCATGGACGACTCCGCGGAGGCGCTGGGAATTCAGGAAACGCCTGCTCAGCCCGAAGCGTCCGCTTGGGCAGTGCAAGTTGGTTTCCAGGATTCCTGTTGAGGTGCACATGGCGGCTTCAGATGCGAGCCAGTCGCTTTTCTCGCAGGTCGCCGAAGCCTTAAACCTCTTCGAGATGTTCGCCCAGGCTCGAGGGAAACGGATCGAGCGCGCCCGACGCCCATGCGGCCCCGCCCCCGTTCGCCCGCGTTGGCCTGGATGCAGGCGGCGGCGGGGCAGGGCCCAGAAGCGACGGTGCTCTCGGCGTTTACCTTGCCTTGCGCAGGAGGCAGGCATGGATCGCATCATCGCCGATCCCGCGCCGCCAGGCTGGGAGACGGCGGAGCGCCCTGCCGGCAGCAGCGAACCCTCGCCAGTGGCAAACCAAGAACCGACGCTCATCCCCGTCCACAACCAGGGCGCGGCGCCGAAGTCGCCGCCACGTCGCGCCCGAGACGCTAGCGGCACGTGGCGGGCGGAGCAGCAGCAGCAGCAGCAGCAGGAGGAGCAGCAGCAGCAGCCGCCGTCGGAGGAGCCGCAGCCACAGCAGGAGGTACAAGAGAAAGAGAAAATCTTGCCGCCGTGGCGCCAGGCGCCACCGCCAGCAGGCGCGCCCAACGTGGGCGCCTTCGTCGCCAAGGTACCCGAAGTGCCGAAAGCGTCTGCGGCGCCAGAGGGCGCGGTGCAGGCGCACAAGTTCTTGCTCTCGCTGCTGAGCGAGAACGCGCCGATCGCCTGGAACTCCAAACGCGTCCAGGAGCCACTGGAGCTGCTGCAGCGCTACGTCGGCATCTGGGGTCGCGCCAGCAGGGGGCCGCCCGCGCCCACGCACGGTGGCCCGCAATTCTGGCGCGGCCAGACGCGGCGCAAGAGCGGGAAGCGCTGGGGCAACCGTGGTGGTTCAGGCCCCAAGTCGGGGTGGTGCGCCGCCAAATACGGCCGCGCGCCACCGCGCCGCACGCGACAGGACAACGGCGACGGCCCGTACCTCGCGCCGACGCCGCCGCCGCCCCCGCCGCCCCCGCCGCCCCCGCGGCCGACGGCCGCGAGGTCGGCGCCCGCGGCAAAGGCAGCGGCGGCGCGGCGGCCTCCACTGCCCCCGAAGGTCAAGGCGATGCCTTCTACGAGCCGCGGGCTTTACCTCTGAGACTCGCGGGCCACGGGCTTTGACAACCCCCTCGGAGGTCAGACGCCGACTGAAACATCCATGAGGGGCGGGGGGCGTGAGAGCGGAGAGGCGGTGGACGGTGAACCAGGAGACACATGGAAAGAGAGCGGAGTAGAAATTTCAGTCGGCATCTGATTTTCCGATTTTCAGGTGCCGTTCTACGCCACTGGCGGCTGTCGCGGTAGACGTGCGCCGCGCTCGCGGGACCGTCCGCGAATGTCCTCTGCGCGCGTCGCCAGCAAAAAATCGGCGGGGCACCGCCTGTCATGGGCTCTCGCCGGCGGCACTCCGCCTAACTTCGGCGGTGCACCGCCCGCGCGTGCTCCGGACTCCCAGCGCCCCCCCCCCCATTCAACTTCGGCGGTGCACCGCCTGTGCGTGCTCCACGCCCCCTGCGCGCCTCCTCCATTCCTCTTATGATGTTTCCCGCGGCCGCAGGCTCAAGGCCGTGCTTGCGCCGCGCTTTTCCCGCGCGCGCCTTCGCGGGCGCCCATTCTTCGCGCCGTCCTCGGCGCGCTCTCGCAGCCTTCGCGGCCGCCTCCCTTCGCGCCGTCTTTGGCGCGCTCTCGATCGCGGGCCTCCAGTGCGCCATCGAGCTCTTCTCTTCGCGAGATGCCCGTGGTCAGCGTCTTCGGGCGCACTTGCCCGTTGTCGGGGACCTGCACGAAAGGCAAGAGTTTCTTCAAGGGCGCGTCGCGAGCGGAGGCCCAGTCGAGGCTCAAGACGCACTTGGCGAAGTCGAGCTACCACCTCCTCGAGGAGATCGGCGCGGATCTTCAAGTGGCCTGCGCCGAGGTCGGCGCGCCCAAACGATTGCCTGCCCACGTCTTTCGGCGAACCTCGGTGGCGCTCGGCTCACCGAGGTCCAAGCGCCTTCGAGGTTCGACGAATGGCGCGAGCGATCGCGGGGCGCGCTTGAAGGTCGAGGAGTGGACTGAGGACGCGGACGAGTGGGAGCGCTGGCAGGATAACAACGACGAGCAGTGGTGCAAGAACAACCGCCGCCGTGGCGCTCGCCACACGCCGTACCAGCCCCCCGAGCACGTCGCTCCACTCAGCCAGAGTGCAGTGGCGGCGGCCTTCCCGAAGGGCAGCGGCAAGGGCGGCCCGCTGCAGCTCAACGTGGGCGGAGCGAGCTCGCACGTCAGTGCCATCATCGCGCCCGAGGCCACCGCGCAGCTGAACTCAGCGCAAGCGCAGGTGATCCTCGACAGCGTCACGAGGGCGAGGATGTGCTCGGCGGCCTGCCAGGCAGTGGCGGAGCGGTCGGCCGCGGCGTTCCGCGCCGAGCAGGCGGCCCTCGCCGACCTGCAGGAGACGCTGGCCAGCTGGCTCTCCAACAACGCGTCGTGAGGCCACGTTGGGGCCCTCTCGTCGCGGCGGCGTCGGCCGCCCCCTTCGGCCGCCTCGCGGCCTTTCGGGCTCGCAGCAGCCCGCCGCGCCGCCCGCGCAGAGCCTGCATCGGCCGCGTAGGCCGCCGTGGGCACCTCGGGGGTTCGACGCCGACTGACAGATCGGGGGGGGGCACGGTGAGGGAGGTGCGGAGGGAAGGGGCATGGAGAGGAGCATGGGAGGGGGGTGCGGCATGGGGAGGGGCATGAGAATCGGGGTGGGGCGGGAAGGCTGCCGGTCGGCCTCTGACCCCCGCAACTCTTCGGCGCTTCCGCGCGGTCGCTCGCGCGCGCGGGCCGTGCGCGCGCTCTTCTCTTTGGCGGGTCCGCCATTCTTGCTTGAAAAAATGCGATCATCATCGTCAACATCATCGTGATCAACATCATCATCATCATCATCATGAGTATCACCACCATTCTCATCCTCATCATTCCGATCACCACCATAGGAGGAGAAGGAGGAGGAGGAGTGGCGGTGAGGAGGAGAGGGCGAGGAAGAGGAGGAGGGGAAGGAGAAGGAGGAGGAGGAAGGGGAGGAGGAGGAGCCCTTCCCCACCATTTGTTCATCACCATTCCCACCATCATCATTCCGATCACCACCATCTGAGGAGGAGAAGGAGGAGGAGGAGGAGGAGCAGCAGGAGGAGGAGTGGTGAGGAAAGAGAATGAGGAGAAGGAGGAGGAGGGGGAACGATCTCGGCGCGGCTGCGATGAGGGCTGGTTGCCTGCACCGCGTATCGCGGCGTATCGCGGCGTATCCTGGCGTACAGCCCTCAGCGCAGCCGCGCCGAGCTCGTTCCGATTCTTCGGAATCGTCATCACCATCACCACCTCGCCATCTCACCTTCACCACCACATCACCATCACCACCTCGCCATCACCACCTCGCCATCACCAGAAATCATCGTCAGCACCTCACCATCGCCATCATCGTCACCACCAGCATCATCATCGCCACCGCCATCAGCATCACAACCTTACCACCACGTAGTCGTCGGCGGCGCACCGCCCATCGGTTGGACTTGTCCGCTGTGCTCCGCCCTTTGTTTTGTTTGACGTTTCCGTCGGCGGTGCACCGCCCATTGTATGATTAGACAATTTCGTCGGCGGTGCACCGCCCATCGGTTGGACTTGTCGGCGGCGCACCGCCCAATCTATGATTGGACAATTTCGTCGGCGGCGCGGCGGCGCGCCGCCCATCGGTCGTCGTTGTCGGCGGCGCAGCGCGCATTGCATGGTTGCACAATTTCGTCGGCGGCGCACCGCCCTTCGATCGTCGTTGTCGGCGGCACACCGCCCATTGCATGGTTAGACAAGTTCGTCGGCGGCGCACCGCCCATCGATCCTCGTCGTCGGCGGCGCGCCGCCCAGTGTTTGCATGTATATTCGTGAGCGCCGCGCCGATCATCTGTTTTCCTTGTCGCGGCTGTCGCATCGCGCCGCGCGTTTTCGGCGGCGCACCGCCTGTTGTTCCAATTGCGTAGGCTGTGTTGCGCAGCCATGTCCACTTCCCCAGAACCAACCTGCTCTCTCATCCGCCTTGCCCCTTGTTCCCTTCCATCCTCGCGCCGCGTTCTCGACGGCCGTTCTGGGCTGGCGCGCGGCCGCGGGAGCCGCGCGCGCGGCCGCGGGAGCCGCGGCGCCGCGGGCCACGGCGGCCGCCGAGGAGAAGTCGCCCGTGCCCCCCTTCTTGCACGAGGGCGTCAAGTCACCCGCGTCGCCCGAAAACGGCTCGCAGGAAGAAGGCTCGAGGCCGCAGGCAGCAGACTCGTTCAAGAACGAGCCGCAGGAAGCAGGCTCGAGGCCGCGGGAGCTTGGTTCTGTGAAGGCCGAGGAAGGCGACACCTCGGCGGAGGCCAGTGCACCTCCGCCTTGGCCCAAGGCCCCCTCGCCTGCGACTCCGCAGGGGCCCCCGCCGCGCGTGCCTGAGGAGGTCGCGGCCGCTGCGAAACCAAAGGCGGGGAAGACGGGGCGGCCTCTCCTCAGGCGCCCCGCCGCCGTGCCGCCCGCCAAGCAGCCCCCGTCGCAGCGCTCGCTTTCTTACTTCTTGACCGCGAAGAAGGGCGGCGGCGCGCCGCCTGCAAAAGCAAAGGCGAGCGCGGAGGCCAAGGCAAAGGCCAAACAGAAAGCGAAGAAGATGCCAGCAGCGGCGGCACCTTCGACGGCGGAGGGGGGCGCAGCAGCAGGGGCGGACGAGGCAGAGCCACAGCAGCAGGCTCAGACGCAGCACGGTTGCAGCCTCGCAAGCACCGCCGGCAGCGGAGGCAGAGGCAGCAGCAAACGCGGAGGGTTCGGAGGATGCAGAGCCACAGCAGCAGCGTTAGGTGCAGAAGAAGTCTGCAACCTGGGCGGCACCACCGCCGACGGAGGCAGCGGCGGCAGCAGAAAAGCAGCAGGCCGTGCCCTCAGACACGTTCGAGGCCGCCACGGGCGAAGCAAAAGATGACGACGGCCGCTTCACGACGGGCTACGACCCACCCCGCCCAGGCCCGACGTGCGCCAAGTGTGGTCGGGACGCGGGGGGCGCCCGCCTCAGGCTCGCCCTGAAGAGCGCCAACACGTGGCGGTGTGGGAGCTGCAACAACAAGAGTTCGATGGTGCAGCGCTGCCATGCGCACTGGCCACCGCGCCCGTTCGCTCTCATGCGCAAGGCGGACCAGCAGGCGCCCTGGCGCTCGATGGACGACCCTTCCATTGAGAACAGCGCTCAGTTCGAAGAGGGGCTGGTGAAGGTCCCCAGCGTCTCGAGGAAGGAACGCCTCACGGAGACCAAGGGCGGGGATGGGAAGCCCTTGTCCGTCTGGGCCCAGGAGGGGTACGACGCGGACGCCGTCCGTGCCCACAACGACGTGAGGTGCAATTCCGACTTGAAACAGGATTGTTACCGCATCCGCATCGAGGGCAGCAGGCAGGAGAAGATCGAAGAGACAGTGAGGCAGGAGCCCCGCCAGAACAGGAAGCCGCCGAGGCCATCCCCACCGAAGCATCAGAGAGCCGTGGGTGGCTACGAGGGCCCCGCAGGCGCTGGGCGCAAGGAGCAGCGTCCGAACAGCCGTTCGACGAGTCGGAGCGGCGACGGCGACCGTTCGCAGAACCGCCAGGGGAGGCGGGGCCACTCCAGCAGCTGCGACGGCAAGGGCCGCTCCTCCAGCCGCGGCCGCAAGCGCAGCAGCCGCGGCCGCAGGGTGGGCAGCCGCCAGAAGCACCGCTCTTCCAGCGGTTCCCGCAGAGCCGACGCGAAGGGCCGCCGCTCGAGGAGCCGCAGGGCGCACAGCAAGAAGGGGAAGGCCCGCTCGAGGAGCCGCAGGGCGCACAGCAAGAAGGACAAGGCCCGCTCGAGGAGCCGCAGGGCGCACAGCAAGAAGGACAGCCGCAAGAAGGGGCGCCCCCAGTCTCGCAAGAAGGGTCGCTCCCAGTCTCGCGAGAAGCAGCGCTCGAGGAGCCGCAACGACCACGGCAAGAAAGGGGGGGGCTCGCGCAGTCGCATCAAGAGGGAACGCAGCGAGCAGAAGCGTGTCCAGAAGGCCATCAAGGACCGCAAGGCGTTGGCGATGAAGACGCTGGAAAAGACGGGGTCCTGGGACGTGCAGCTCGCATCGCTCCTCGACGACGAGGACTGCTCCAGGGTGCCGAACTGGGCGGTGAAGAACGCGAAGGACAGCCACAAGGATATCTCGAAGCTCAAGGGGGCCGCGAAGACCGCGCTCGAGGACCCCAGGGCGAGCTTGCCGTGCGAGGCGAAGGCCCTGGAGGCAGCCCTCGCCGACGCCAAGACCGCTGTCGGTGGCCTGCGTTCGGCCATCGAGCACGCGAGCCGCTCAACGGCCTTTTCATTCATCGTGGATGGCGGTGCTCCGCCGATCGACCGCTCGACTGCCGATCGATCGATCGAAGATTTTGCTGATCGACCGCTCGACCCATCGAGGATTTCGCCGATCGACCGCCGATCGATCGCGTTCGGATCGACCGACCGCCGATCGATCGATCGACCACCGATCGAGCGCCGATCGATCGCGATCGACCGCCGTTCGACCGCGTTCGACCGCCGATCGATCGCGTTTGCGTCCCGAGCATCCTTCTACGGGCCAAGAGGTACAGCAAGAAGAACACCTCGAAGGACTGAGCTCGGCGGCGGCTGCCCTGCTCAGTCCCCAGCCGCTGCGACGCGCGCTGGAGCGCGCTGGAGGCGCGCTGGAAGTCTGCCCCCGCCCGCGCGGACTTCCCTCTCTTAGAAAAAAAACTATATTCCTCCTTGGTCCGCCTCCCTTTCCTCGTGCACGACGCCCCTGTAGTCATGCTCCTCTTATTTCTGGCGGTGCACCGCCCATGGCCAGCATCCGCCGACGGCGGTATTTTGCCTCCTGTCCACACCCCGCACTCTTCTGGCGGTACACCGCCCGTTGCCAGCCATCCGCCGACGGCGGTACTCCGCCTCCTGTCCACGCCCCGCACTCTTCTGGCGGTGCACCGCCCGTGTGCAGCCATCCGTCGTCGGCGGTGCTCCGCCCCCTGTCCATGCCCAGGAGTCTTCTGGCGGTGCACCGCCCGTTGTCAGCCATCCGTCGTCGGCGGTACTCCGCGCATTGATGCCTGCGACCTTTTCCACCACCTCACCCACCCTACTTCAACGGCTCGAAGGGCGCCGGCGGCGGCGCGCCAAGCGGGGGCGGCGCCGCGGCCGAGCGATAGCCTCCTGCCAGGGGCGCGGGGGGGCCCTTTTCTGCCGAGCGTCAGGGGCTGCAGGAGGCAGCGCTTCTGCGGGGCGCATCGCGGGCGGCGCTGGACAGGTGCACGGAATCCAACAATCATAATGTGCAATGTGTTTGAATGATGTTTTGTTTGGTCGGCTTTTTCATTTCAAAGTGCTCAACCGATCTCCGCCCGCCTTCCCCGCGCAGGGTGGCTCGCGTCCTGCTGCAAGACGACGACGAGCGCGCGGCGGCGGTGACCGTGGGCGCCGACGTGGCTCGCGCGGTGGCGCCGCTTCTGGGCGTTATCGAATTGCCGCGCCGAGACGGTGGCCCAGCGTTCAGGTGGACTGTATGTTTGCCCGACAAGATCGTCCCCAAGCTTGCCCACGCGGCGAGGCCTTGGAGTGATCGGTTCTGGGCAGCGATGCAGGTGTTTCCTTCGTCGCCATCGCAACCGTGGCGGATGCTGCTCTACCGCGGCGACGTGGTCGTCGGCGCGCAGCTCAAAGCTGCAAACCGCAGGACGTCCATTGCTGTGTACATCAGTTTTTTGGAGCTGGGCACATACTCCAAAAAGAGGGCGCCTGGCCCCCGCTGGGAGTCCTTCGGTCAGAGGACAAGAAGGAGATCACCGCAGCGGGCGCGGCGAGGGCCATCCTGCGGCGCCTCTTCCTCGGGCCAGGAGGCGGCGGTTTCGACGTCGGCGCGTCTCGGTTGCATTTCAAGTGCCACAGGCTGATCATGGACGAAAGCGCGGGCAAGGACACCTTCTCGTACAAGGGCGCTGGCGGTTGGCGGCCCTGCTGCAACTGCAAGAACGTCGTGCTCGACCAGGGGTCTGGCGCCCTCAGCCGTTGGGGCCCGTCTGGTTACCTGGTGGGTCTCGCTTGCGTCGACGCCTCGAGGTTCGACCCGATGACTGCGGAGGCGTCGGGGGCGGGCAACGCGCGGCCGACGCTCGGCGAGCCCAGAGAGTTCGCGAACGGACTTCGCGAACTCCCTGGAATTCGCGAGCGGAGTTCGCTCGGCCGACTCCCGCCAAGGAGTTCGCGAACGGGCGCGACGAACTCGTGCAACTTCAACGCGCGGCGAGCGCAGTGCCCTTCCAGAGTCTCCAATCCGCGCACGGCATCGCAGTGAACGAGTTCTCGTTGATGCCCGACGTCGAACTCCGACGCGTTTGCTCGCTGGACATGCACACGCGCGACCCGATGCACATCATCCTGGCGAGCGGGGGCACGTTCCGGGTGGAGGTGTTCTGCCTGTGCAAAGCAGTGGCGCGCGTGATTCCAGACGCGTGGGATCGGTGGCGAACCGGTTTCCAGCGCTGGGCCCCAGGCCGCGGCGGAGGGAAAGCTCCCGTGCATCTCTTCTCCCCTGCCAGGAAGAACGCCTGCGTCGAAGCAGGGCATTTCGTCGGCTCCGCGTCGGACTGCCTCGCCGTCCTGCCGTTCCTCAGGGACTGGCCGCACGTGGATTTCTTGCCGCATCACGCGCCGTTCCTGCCCCAGGCGCGGTCCTGCGAGGCCATGTGTGCCGTCCTGGAACTGTACCTGGCGGCGAAACGCGGCGGCTGCCCAGACACGTTCGACGCTGATTTCAAACGCCATGTCGGGTTGGCGCTCAGGAAACACGTGCGCGCCTACACGGACGCGTGGATCGTGCCTAAGCATCATTATCTTTGGCACGCAGCTGTGCAGGCGGCGGAGGATGGGTCGATGCTCGACTGTTTCGTGCTCGAGCGAAAACACAAGCTCATCACGGACGCCGCGGAGCACTACGACCGCCTGGGCGGCATGGACAAGGATGTGATCACCCAAGTTGTGGCTACGTACTTGCAGGAGTCCTCGGCCGCGCCGCGTCAGTCGCACAAATGGTGGCCGACCCCTGAACTCGACGGGATCATCGGGCAGCGCGGTTGGGGCCAAATGGGCCTCGGTGCGCGCGCGAACCTCCATGGGGGGCGCGCCTGCGGGGGCGCCTCTCGGGGCAGCGCCGAGGCTCGCACGTGCACCAGGGCGCATCCAGGCACGGCGCAATCACTTGTCGTCGAGCTGCTGTCGGCGGCCTCGTCTACGGCAGCGGGAGCGCGTGGCTCGAGGGCGACGCCGCGCCCCGCGCCCACTGCGTGGCGGTGGCCGCGGGGCGCTCCTACCTCATCAAGGGAAAAAACAAACCTACCTCGCTTTTGACCACCCTCGCTTCCAAGAGATACCAAACGATGCCAAATTGCAGCCTGTACTGGTCAGGCCGCTTGACGAGGAGGCGCGTGGTACGGCTTGGTTTTGCCTGGAAGCGAAAGCGGGATAGGTTTTTCACGCTCTGATCATCGTGGAACCGCTGGACCTGGCGTCGCGACCTGCGCCTGGGGAGTCCGCGTGGCGGCCACGAGGAGGACCGAGCTGTGCAAGGAGGAGGGAGGGGGAGGAGGGGAGGGAGGGGGGGGAGGAGGAACAAGGGGACGAGGAGGAGGGGAGGAGGAGGGGGACGAGGAAGGGGAGGAGGAGGAGGAGGAGGGGGACGAGGAGGAGGGGGACGAGGAGGATGGGATGGCCCACCCTACGCCGCCGCCCCATAGGATGCGGCGCGCTGGCTGCTGAGGACGCTCCGCGGGCGCCTGCGGCGTACACCCGCCGAGCCGAGGACGGGTCGGTCCGCGCGCTGGTGTAAAACGCGCGCGCGCGGCGGTGCACCGCCTGGCGGTGGGCCGCCTGTTGTAAAAAGTCACGTTCGCGCGGCGGTAGCCCGCCTGGCGGCATCCCGCCTGGGGAAAAGGAGGGACGGAGAGGAGGGGGGCGGGAGCGGGACCCCGCAGGCTGCACGGATCGATGGCGACGCCGACGCGTTTTTGAAAGCGCCCCCGCCCCCCATTTTCCATACGAAAAACCAGACTTATCGGACTTATAAATTAGATATAAGTTACTTATAAGTAAGATAAAAGTAAACTAGTTATGATGAAGATGCTATATATAAGCAAGATGAAGGAACATACATGCAGCATGTAACATATGTCATCGCCATCACCAAAGTGATCAGGATTTCGAGGCGAATCCAGCGGTGGCGACGAGGGCCTCCCAGGAACCCCAAGAAGGCGAAAGCGAGGGAAGGGTAGCGGTATCGGTACCTTCTCCTCCTCCGACTTGGATGCGCAGCTCTTCCCTCCTCCGAGGCTCGGGCTCCGCGCCGGCGCCCTCGCCCTCTGGGCGCGCGCGCCGCGCGGCGGCGGCGGCCGCCACGCCGCGGGCCCCCCGGAGGCCCGCCAGCGGCCGCGGCCGCGGCGGCGCGGCCGCGGCGGGCAGCAGCAGCAGCAGCGCGCGGCAGGGCACGGCCGCCGCGGGCGCCAGTAGCACGGCGCGGAGCGCCAGCGGCAGCGGAGCGTGGCCGCGGCGCCGCGCCCGGGCCCGGAGCGGCATCTTGGCACCCCGCGGGGCGGGGCACTGTTCGGGGGCGGCCAAGAGGGGGGCGTCCAAGAGGGGGGGACGCAAATCATGCCCCGCGGCATGTGCGCGGCCCGGGCGGGGGGGGGGGCAGGGACGTATTGAAATAAGAAGAGGCGCCATGAAACCTGGGGAGATATCAGATATCATGCCCCCCGCCATGATATCCACACACCCCTGGTCATCACCCCCCTCTTTGCCGCCCCCGACCCAAAGCCCGCGGATGGGGGGCGCTTCGCCCTGGACAGGAGTGGGGTCGGGGAGCTGGCCTCCTCGTAAGTGGGACTGGAAGTCAGACCAGCAGTCGAAGAGCTCCGGGGCCCAAGGCACAATCGAAGAGGGCATCGACGACCGAACTCATTTACCACAGCATCAGCTTGTTTCCGTCGAAAAGACGCAGCATCATATTATACCTAGATGCGCTCTGTGTATTTTTTCGTAGATTCGAGACACTTCTCATCTCGGGATATATCAATCCTGTAGGCAATCCCCTACTCGAAACAAGGGGGATCACTCCCACTGGGCCTCGTTCTCCAGGTGATCCGAGCGCTTGGAGGCGGCCGCCGCGGGCCACGAAGGAATGGGCAGGACGAGCCCTCCTCCGCCCTTCCCCCCGCATGCCTGGAGCCTTGAGGTCAACCTCAGGCTCCCGGCCTGAGGCCCCCCCCTGGGGTGCGAGGTCTGGCGTCCGTCCGCCCTGGCTCTTGCCGAGAGCAGAACATAAAAACACCCTCAGAACAAGCACCCCGACAAGCGAAGCAGCTTGGTAAGCGCACCAAGGGAAGAGATATAATCGAACAGGGCAGGGTTGTTCAGCACGGCGTGAGCTGAACAATGTTTTCCGATTTCGTGCTGTGTTGGTGTTCCCTCGATCTGCCTTCGAGCCGCCTTTGCTGCAAAACGCGATCAAACGAAAACGGCTAACGATATCGCCAAAGCAGCGTTTGGCTCGCGCCCTGCTGTTTAGTAAATGCCATATCCGCCGAGCTTGTCGGCGTGTGGACCCCCTGTCGGCGTGCGCTCAGTCCACGCATCCGTTGTCCTCTTTCCCTGCGTCTCCGTCGTCCCCTTTCTCTGCACCCTCCTCTTCAAGCCTGCCAGCGAGAGAAAACCGTAGCAACGTCGTACTTGAGTCGAAGGGAAGCCCCTTCCCTTTGATCCCTCCCCCGCCGAGGGGGGGGGATCCCAGGGGGGTCCCGGGAAGGTCCATGGGGTGGGGGGCGTCAGATACGCATTCGCCCCGGGGCGTCCCAGAGCCCAAACAAGCGCCAAGACGCGCCAAGAGTGCCCTAAGAGGCCCCCAAGGTCCAAGAGTGCCCAAGAGGCCCCCAAGAAGGTCCCGAGACAGCCCAAAAGGCGGCCCAAGAGAACCTCAAGACAGCCAAAGAATGCTCCAAACAGGCCCAAGAAGAGGACTACGAACCAACATTTCGAGCTTCCCGCCCTAAGAAGCCCCTGGAAGGCCCCAAGAGCCCCTCAAGGGGCCCGAAAAAGAGACCCCCAAGAGGCCCAACAGAGGCCCCAACAGGCCCCAAAACATCCAAGAGGCCTTTCAACCACAACCCCAGCACGGTGGCGGGAAGGGCCGCAGGCCACAAGGCTCCCTGTCTGTCTCTGCTACGACTCCCTCGGCCCACATGGGGAACATCTCCATCGCCTTCTCCTGCTCCCTTCCACCTCAATCCCCCGCCTCCTCCTCCTCCTCCTCCTCCTCCTCCTCCTCCTCCTCCTCCTCGTATTCGTCGTCGTCGTCTTCAGGGTCGGCGGCACCGGCCGTAAGGCCTTAGCAATATGGAGGTCGGGGTGTGTTCTCCGCCCTGGCCCTCGGAGATGCGAGGTCCCGCTTCACCGTGGAGGCACGTGGGCCGCCGCCATGCCTTGGCCCACCACCACCCTGGGAAAGCCTTCCTCCCTCGAGGGGCCCCGGGTAGGCCCAAGAAGGCCCAGGGAAAACCTTCCCAATGGGAGAGTAGGCCGCGGCAGGCCCGGGGAATGCCCGGGTAGCCCCAGGGAGCGTCTGGGACGGGTGCCCCCCATCACGAACACCAAGTCGCGTGCGTCCCTGATCATTGGACTCCAGGGCTCCGTGGCGGGCCCTGGGGCCGACGACCAGAAAGACTCGGGGGGAACGGTCCCCGGGGAGGGGTCGAGCGCCCAGCGGGCCCCGCGTCACGACGGAACTGGGGACCCGGATGTACAGGACCCTCCGATGCGCCGACCTTCTCCCCTCCCTGTCTCCACTGAACCTGAGATGAGGGGGGTCGAAACTGGAGGACCGGGGGGGAATGGCCCAACGGGGGGAGATGATGACCTGGAATCAGCGATGCATCGCCGATATATCAACGACAAACCCCCGATAGCGAAACCGCGCGTTCCTGGGCGGAGCGGGGTGGGGCGGGGGCAGGCCGAGATTGGCGATGAATGGGCAAAAGGGGGTCGATGCTTCCATCCCTGAGCCCATCCCCCCTCTCGTTGGGACTGAACGCGAGGTCTCGTCTGGGCTTGCGTGGGACCCCACTCCGCTCCCAGGAGCACACGAACGAGGCGACGGTCGGGCAACTGGCAGCCCCGCGAGGAGCGCGAGGTCTCGTCAGAAGCGTGGGGCCCTGCTCCGCTGGGCCTCCCAGAGGCCCACGAACGTGGCGACGGTCGGGCAGCTGGCAGCCCCGCGAGTCTCGTCTGAACATGCGTGGGGCCCGACGCCGCTGAGCCTCCCAGGAGTCAACGAACGTGGCGACGGTTGCGCAGTTGGCAGCCCCGCGAGGGAGCGCGAGGTCTCGCCCACATCTGCATGGGACCCCACTCCGCTGAGCCTCCCAAGCGCCAACGAACGTGGCGACGTTTGCAAAGCTGGCAGCCCCGCGAGGGAGCGCGAGGTCTCGTCTTGTCATGCTTGGGATCCCAGTCTACTGGGACTTCCAAGAACTTGAAACATTCGAGACGGCTGCGCAGTTGGCAGCCCCGGAGGGAGCGCATGTTATCGTTTGATCTGCGTGGGACCCCGCTCCGCTGGGCCTCCCAAGCGCCCACGAAAGTGGTGGCAGTTGCACAATGGATAGCCCCGTGAGGGTGCGCGAAGTCTCGTCTGGCTTGGGTGGGACCCGATTCCGCTGGGGCCTCCCAGGAGCCACCGAACGTGGCGACAGTTCGGCAGCTCGCAGCCCCGCGAGGGAGCGCGAGGTCTCGTCTGCGCCTGCGCCGCCCAGGAGCCAGCGATCATGGCGACACTTGAACGGTTGGCAGCCACGCATGGGAGCGCGAGGTCTCGTCTGGATCTGCGTGGGACCCTGATCCGCTGGGCCGCCCAGGAGCCCACAAACACGGCGACAAATGGGCAGCTGGCACGCCGCCAATAGAGAGACAGGAGGGTCAAGAGGCAGGATGCCGAAGGCAAGATGGGCGCGGGCGCTGGAAGCAGGGACAAGACGAGAGGCGGGAGGCGAAAGAAGGAACGAGGGATTCCCCTAGTCGAATCGAGCACCCAACACAAGAAAGTTGGGGGCGCATTGGCAAGTAAACGCAAACTGTTGCAGGTTCGCACGGGTTTCTTGGGTCGGCGCTGGACCCCAGCCTCTCTGGCGCGCGGAGCGCGCGCAAGGGGCGGCGCTGGAGGCGTGATTGAGACTGAGTGTGAGCGAGTCGCACTATGAGCGGCCAGAGTACTAGCGAGACTGAGCGCGAATGAGTCCGAACATGCGTGAGTGAGTGCGTAAGTAGTATGAGCACGAGTGGATGTGAGTGCGGGTGGGTCTGAGTGTCGGTGGGTCTGAATGCGAGTGAGTCTGAGTCTGAGTATGGGAGGAAGAGGGAATGAGGCGGGAATGAGGTGAGGAGGCGAAGGCATGACACTAACGACCAGGACACGACACTTACGATGTGGGGAAAATATCAATCATCGCTCATTCATCCTCGACCCCTGTCCCGCCGCGCAAGCCGCGCCGCGCAAGCGGCGCCTTTTCCTGACTCATTGACAGAACTACATGGTTGGAGCCACCTCGGAGTCTGCGGCACTTCAGCGAGCAGCACCACCCCGGCACTGCACGCTCTGGGGAGAGGCGGGCAGAACAAGACCGCAACGCCGCCGCGCCGCGCGGCTGGGCGCGAGCAGAGCGGCCCTGGTGAGACTGGCCAACCGAAGAGCGCCAAATCATTTTGCCTCCTATCCAAATGGCCGATTCCGGAAACCCTCAACTCAAAAAGATTGCCATCTCCGTGGGCACATGTTTTACTTTCGCCGGCATCCGCTGGCCTTCTGCCGGCTTCCGCCGGCGGAGCCGAGCTCGTTTTGATTTCGCCGCCTCCCGCCAATGAAGAAATAGCAACCTCTTCAACCCTCGAAGGCGAGGCCCTCTCTGGATCTGGAACGCCCCAGATGTGGACCAGGCGCGATAACGGCGCTGCTGCAAAATGTGTTCCATCAGGCCAATGGTGGCGATCCAGCCATCGCCTTAGCAGTCGCGGTCGTAAAGAGACTCTGAACGGGCTGGCTTGAGACTCTGAACGGGCTGGCTTCGGTTCGGACCCTGGCGATTACATGGCAATTGCGTGACATCTGCACAAAAGCGCGAGATCCCGAGGGTGGGAGCAAAAAGCGGGACAATCAGGCTTGCTTCCTCGCTGGCCACACAAAGGGTCTGTCGTTGTGAGAAGCTCAACGATGGAAGCCAGATGGGCCAACTACAGACCTCCATCGCGCGACTCGATGAGAGAGCAATTTGGGTCGAGCTAGGCTGTGGTGAGAACTTCTGAGAGGCTGGGATCTCGGTGGTCTGCGTCAAGGGCCCATGAGGCTGCTCAAGCGAGTGTGAAAGAATTTCCCCTTGCTGCGTGCGATGCCAAAAAATGCCAGTGGCGGAAGAACTTAACCAATGCGATAACGAACCCATGAAACTAGGAGAGAGGGCTAAATATCCGCCGGCCCCCTTTGGGGCCACAAAGCTGCGAATAGTAAATTCCTGCACTCTGCAATCAGTCAATTCACCGGTTTCAATACCAATTCCAGTGCAGTTGATCTGTTCTACAGCCCAACGTGTTGTGGATCATTTATCATCGCTCCAAACCTTGAGCATTGTCGAACGAGCGTCTTCCCCTGGCCCGAAAAGAGCACGTTACCACCCAGGACTCACATTCTCACAATCTCTGGGTGTCTTGGGACACGTTAGAAAACTACAGGTGCGCGCTCCTGGCGCACCCCCTAATCAATTACGTAAGATGCGCGCTCCTTGGGCCCCAATCCGTGGCAAATTACGACACGCACGCGTGCACTCGAGGCCACAGTCCTTTGTACATCGAATGATATGCGCGCTCCTAGGTCTACTAAGTGACTGATCGCCCGCAATAGCGACATATTACTCCATGCTCCTGCTGAGTACCTGGAGTTCGCATACGAGTGCTCGGACTATTGTATTAAGATGCCCTCTTCTTAGTTATATATCACTGAACTTCCCAATGTTACCCATTCCCCCGCGCCCATGATTTCTAGTCCTACTAGTGCTACTCGGATTAGGAATCAACCCATGGCCACACGCACCATTGCCGCGCGCCGTTTGGCGTTCCTTGGGGAGAAGTCCCAAGTGGTGGGGCCGTGTATCTTCGCGAGCCTGACGTCCTTGGGCACCGCGATGGGCAACCCCCCACTGAGATGCCGACCCCTCAGTCGCCGTCCGTCGTGGTCGCCGCGGCCGCGGGCGCCAACCTCCGCCCGCAGCTGGCCGCAGACTTCTGAACCGTGGGGGTCGTGTCCATCTTCGACTTTGCCTCCTGGAGCGCGCGGCACCTGCGCGCTGCCGTTTGGCCTTCCAGCACGCGCTCACGAGGGGTGCCCCAGCCGGAACCGTCGAAAGTCCAGATCCCAATGTCCCCCGATTTGGGCGACGCCCCACGGCCACAGCTCGGCGGCTGCCCCCGCCGACGGGCCGCGCCAGCGCCTGTCGGCGCCGAAACCGATCCCCGAAGGAATGCTTCGGGATGATACATACGCCTCGCTGGGGCTGACGGCCTCCGGCTGCGCCTCCGCCAGAGAGGCAGGACCTGCGCCCTCCGCGCCAGCGCACGCCAGCTGCTGAGGCGCGCGGACATCGAGCCACTCACTCACTCCGCCCGTCGGCTTCCTCGCGCGTGAAGGCTGCCCCGGCCCCCGCCCCCTGCTGCCTGAGAAGTCGCGCGGATGGCGGCCAAAGTGCCCGGCCCCCCCCCCGCCGACGCGCGCCGCCCCGCCGCCGTGCAGCACGTGGTGCAATTTAGCGGGCGAGTAACAAATTAAAAGAAGCCTTTCCGCCGTCAGGGACGCCTGCCCCCAGGAGGCTGGAAAATTTACACCCCTACGTGGCACCGTAAGGGGATATTTTGCAGCCGCCTGGGGGAGGCGTCCCCGCTGGCCCAGAGGGCCAGGCCATGTCTGGCGGGCGTAGTGCGAGGATCCATGTCCCCAGCGTCGCCGCGGGACGCGTCCCAACCATCGAATAGGGGATCGACTGCAAAATTGATTCACACCAAAAGATTGGTCTCGAACCTTCGAGAACCATGCATAACGCATCTAAGCATAA